>CM021767.1:112527585-112672721 GCA_011076525.1 Nettapus auritus
AAAGAAAGAAAGAAAGAAAGAAAGAAAGAAAGAAAGAAAGAAAGAAAAAGAAAGAAAGAAAGCCTATGAAGCCACTAAATATCAAAACTTTCAGATATTTTTTTTCTGACATTTTCAAATACCTTTCAGAAGGCTACACCCCAAAGTCTTAATTCCTAGGATGATTTATTCAATAGGAAGGAGGAGAAAGGTAGAAAGATAATCAAGAGGAATCTATGAGGTACTAAGTATTAGTGAAGCTACCATAAATACAGACCTGAATTAAGGATATATTGAATATAGACAGTGCAAACATCCACCTGTGCATATCTGCATGCATTTTTGCACTTATATTTTTTGCACTCACACACCTCCACTTTCACACTTTCAGCATTTTCCTTTTCCAAAAAAAAAAAAAAAAAAAAAAAAAAAAAAGAGGAGAAGCAGGACATACCTCATGCACGAACTCCGTACAGAGCATCCCCCCCAGAGCTCCACAGCTGCTTTTATTCAATGTCCAGATCAGAGCAATCTGCAAAAGCATAAATCCACAGCGCCCTTGGCGTTTCAAGTTCTAGCATTCAGGAGGGAGAGGGGAAAATCACGCCCAGGACAAGCCAACCCTTCTTCTTCCCCTCACTCCCGACTTGGGCACACAGGCTGTGGATGCTGTGCTGCCCCTTCCTCTCCCTCTCCCCAGCGGTGCCACTGCAGGTCCTCCACTTCACAGCACCAAAATCACTTTCCAGAGCACCCAGCCCCTGTGTCCATGCCCATCAGCCTCCCAAAGCTGCAGCGACCCCAGCAAAGAAGCAGGGGTGTGAGCCAGAGCCGCCGGAGCCGGCCAAATTCTGTCAAGCCACATGTCACATGCTGCTGGACCCCTCCTGCGAGCACAGCTGTAATCCTGCCTATTGCCATGCCACCAAACAGAGGAGGCTTTTAAACTTGGAGGTTTATGTGTTTATTTTGTTTTGACTTGCTCTCTGTTGTTGTTTTGGTTTGATTTGTTTTCTCATCAAGTCATCCTTGCTTTCTGGCAAAAGGGGAAACAAATCTGCAAGCCTAAAGGGTGCTTGCAAAGAGTTAATAAAAGATTCTTTTGGTATTGCATTTCATTCATGTTTACCATCCAAAAAGTTTTTAAACTGGGTTGTAGTAGGAAGACGTGTGTAAATCATGACTACCACCCAGAAGTCAGAATATTTTCATATTAACTGAAGTCCTGACTTTCAACCTCCACAACAGTAAATAAAATAAAATAAAATAAAATAAAATAAAATAGGAAATTTAAAGCCAAAAAAAAAAAAAAAATACAACTATGAAATACAAGAATCAGTCCTAGATTTTCCCTCACCAAGCCAGATTTCTGATCCTACATGACTCTGCCTCATAAAATCAGTTTGTTTTCATCAACTGCCTGGTCAAGAAGCACTTTCCTGGGCAACACAGCAAAATGAACCTACTCCTGGATATGGAAATAATATTGCCAGGAATATTTGTAGATGCTCTGTAATCAGAGGCTAGCCCTGTAACCTTTCTGCCAACAGCTAGAGATTGAGAGGCTACAGAAGTCACTGACAGATTTTCATAAGTAACAAATTCAAGTGATGCTTTAATGCCAAAAATCAATACAGTCTAAGACACATTTTATCTTTTTAAAAAAGAACATCATGAATTGCATCAGTGTCTTTCTGTGCTTGCTGAGAAGTGATAGAGTTGTATCCTACAAGTAAAAGACAAAAAGGGATTGTACAATGTCAAAAATAGGAAGAAGCAAGTGGTTTCTAGAAATCAGGAGATTTTTCTGAGCCAAGGAAGAGTCTCACATGGAGGCTGGGTATCACTCCCAGATGTGAAAAGAGAAGCAGCATGTTTTCTCCTTTTCAGGGTTTGGGAAGCGTATGTTAGAGGGATGATGCAGTTTAGCCCAGTTCCCAGTTACAGACTGTCACCAGTTATTTTGCCACCACTTACCCTGCAGCCTCACCAGCTTTTGCCTGGCTCTGCACAGGTACAGATCCTCCAGCCCAGGAGGCACAGGAGCACAGGATATAAAAGGAAGAATTGTGAAACTCCAGAGTGACTTTCTGGTTGACCCAAAATCCAGGCTACAGCAATAAAAAAACCTTGTATAGCAAGTGACATCAGGACTGTCCACTAAAGAATTATCAGGAACACAGAGATTTATGCTCAATTGACTTGAAGATGCTTTGCAGAAAATGCTCATCATTAAAGCCATCTTTTATTTACAGGGTGAAGAAAGGGCAGAGAAAGGTGAAAAACACAAGCTTTTCTAAACAGAAAATTCACACTAGGTAAGATTTCAGTCTTCCAGACTGTCACTGTGCCAAAACAGTTGCAGATGTCGGAAAAGGGCTCAGGTTGATAAGCTCCAAACCCCCCAGACCAATGCTGTGTTGCTCCCCTGAAAGCCTCAAGAGGTGACCAAGGTAACTGGCTGCTCTGTAGGCAATGAGTCCCAAAGGCAGATGCTACACAGTGTCCCATTTCTCCTCACCTCCACTTTATTCACATCCACCCGAAGAAGAGTGATAAGCAGCACCATTTAGTGAGGTTTGAAGAGAGTGGTATATCACAGAAGGGTCAGGGCTTGGAAAAAACAAAGAATGGGTAAAAAGGAGGAAAAGGGGAAGATGGGTGTAATGGCTAAGAACGTTTGGAAGACAATAGGAGACAACAGGAGTATGGTTCTCCTCCAAGGCAGTACCAGAGGAATTGGACTTTCAGGTTCCCACTGAAACTTCTGGCCTATAACATCTCTTTTAAGGAATATGTTGATATTTGCTATGGAGTCAAACACCAGAAGTTATAAACTGAAGTCTTTCTGGGACATGTCACTTATCTGTTGATTATCAGGAAATATTTTGCTTCCCGCAGTTTCAGAAATTATGGCAAACAACTCTTGAAAGGCAGCACTGGAAGAGGATGGAGTTCATTCCTCACTTTACTGCAGGTGGTGTTCATGATATGATGTTGTCAGTGATAGCAGCAAACCACATACCTTAAGTCCTGATCTTAGCCCTCATCCTAACTGGTCTTGACTTGCTTTACTTGCTATAGCAGCAAAGCAGTCAGGTGGCTAACCTCCAGCAGCAAAAGCAAATGGTCGTATGGTTATTCTTTTAACCACAGACCTTGCTAAGAGACTTGTTCATATTTAGTAAGGTTTAGTCATATGAAAAAAGGCAAAGGTCCAGTAACCACACGTGAGCAAAATCCTAGCATAGTGCAGGATCGTAGATCACTGGGAAAGAAGCTCAGTAACAGCAGTATAAAATACTCCAAGCAAACCACAAAATTGAAGCAAAGAATCTATTGCCATCAACAGCAATAAGTAAATAAATAAATAAATAAATAAAATAAAATAAAAAAATAAAATAAAATAAAATAAAATAAAACAAAATAAAATAAAAAAGATTCAAGTTGTGGGACAATTTTTTCCATGGAACCTTGGAGGGAAAAAAAAAAAAAAGAAAGGAACAAAAAAAAACATATCTGGAAGGTATGCAGGTATGTTCTAATGGCTGAAGAGAACCAAGCAGCTGCTGGTCTTCCCAAGCTTGGAAGAACCCAGGTAGCACTTTACCTTTCATGTCAAGACTGTTATGAACAGAGAAATGAAAGTCAAAAAGCCAATAAGGAGCATGCTTGCAGTAACACAAGACTGAGTAGTTGGTTTTTTTTTTAAGAAAAAAAAAAAAAAAAAGACTGTAAAAAAAAAAAAAAAAAAAAGAAAAGAAAAGAAAAAGAAAAATATCCTTCAGCCTACCAGTACATAGAAATTTTCCATTTCTAGAGCAGCCTTTTAATGAATTAATAATTTAATACGAAAACCTCAAAAATATTATCAGAATAGAGGGACTTCAGTTACTGGTACACATCAGCACTGTAATGCACTTTTTCAACAAACGGCATGAAGCACAATGCAGCCCCTGTGAACTGAGTCGTTTCCACCACTGTGCAGTATTCTTGGTGCAGCACATGGAACATCAGTTCAAAGTAACTGTGGCCATGTGCTAAATTCAGGTTGCCTTGCAAGACTGTTCATTCACATGGTAGTTAAAAAAAAAAAAAAAAAAAAAAAAAAAAGGCGTGACTTGATGTTCTTGATGTTTAACATCACACTGATCAGCTGACATAAAACTTAAGTAACTCTACTCTGCTTATGCAGTTTCAGCTTGGCTACACACAATGGAAAAAAAGAGGAGAATGTGAGTGCAAGAGCCTCATCCATCAGAATATGTCCATCCTAATTACTCTTAGGGCACTCACGCTCTCTCATTGAGAAGTAAATGCCAGGGCTCATTAGAGGGCAAGGCTGCGCTAACCTCCAAGTCATGCATCATGACATGTGACAGAATTAATTAATGCAATGCCAGTGCAGAGCTTAAGGCACAGAAGAGCTCAGTGGTGGTGGGCGCCATTCTCTCTTGGGGCCTCATCTTCTAGCTGCCAAAACACGTTAATTGAGTCATTGACTATGCTAAAGCTACTACTAGCACTTTGGATGATGTTTTAAATATTAATTCTTGGACGCAATTTGTCAAGTGGAGCAGTTGTGCACATGTCCAACCCTTCCCTGTTGACATGTCACTGGATGAGCTCTAACGCTCTTGACATTGAGATCTTCCCCACAATGACCAACCCACTGAGACACCTTGCACCGCAAAGGATGGTGATGCAAATGCCTAAGTCCACTGCTGTCAAAATGAAAGCTCTTGAGAGGTTACAAATTTTGGGAAGGAACAGATACAGAGTTTTAAAACAATGCATAATAATTTGGCAGAAGGATTTGTATAGCTTGAGAAGACACTGCTAGCAACTCAGGAATATATGCAGTTCTTACACAGTCCAGTAACAAATTTAAGACACATTCAAAAATTCCTCATCTCCAGAGAGCAGAAATCTCTGATCTCAAAACTACCCATGAAGTTCTCTCTTGGGAAATGCGAAGTGTGGAAGAGCTTATTCTAAATAAAAAAAATGTGAAGTTAAATTAAAGGAAGGCAGGAGGTGACATTTAGAAATACTGTTGTCTTTTTTTTTTTTTGATGAAGATCTGAATGACTAAGCAAACAGGGAAGTGGGAAAAGAGTATGTTTACATTAACAGTCCTAATCAGGAAAAGAATCCATACTCATAAGTAAAATTTCAGATTAAAATAGCAATATACTACCAAAATCCAATTCTTCATTCATTTTGGATACCCATCTTTCATATAGTCTCTGTGCTGCGCAGTTCTCAGTTGAGCATTCAAATGAACAATGTGGTTCAAGTCACAGTCCAAAGGAAGTAAACAAAAAATCAGAATTTGATTTTTTGGCCTCTAAGGCAAGTTCACACTTCTTTAACAGCCTGTTTTCACCTGCTCATTATATTTTAGCTGCAAGTTTCTTGGTGCAGAAGCTTTCCTTCAGGATTTGAAAATTTGTATCCAAACCACCACTATTATTTGTCAATACACAAACTAATCTAGTATTTCTCACTAATAAACTCTCTGACTTTCAAGTTATGAATTGGTCATCTGTAAGTTCTTGAAAAGTTACAAGGGAACTGATAGCATGAAAACTTCAATAAGTTTTGTTTGTCAACACACAGCTCTCTCCCTCTACATGTTGTAGGTAACTGCATGTAGTGCCAATTCTTCTGGACAAAGCTTAAGTCAGATAGAAAGGGAAAATATGTTCTTGTTCTTCCATCCCCTCAAAAAAAAATAATATATATATATATATTCTTAGTACACAATACTCAAGAGAAGCAAAATATTTTTAATGTGAAAAGAAATTGCATGGATTATGATGTGGATATATGATTTTCTCTTAACTTGCGCACAGCAGCTATCTCCACTGCTCCACAACCAGTTGAGCCTAGAGGGGTGTATGTTCCACCATATCTAGCTATGGAGAATTCCTTAATGTCCCTCTCTGTTCTCTTGTATTCTGCCTATCTTTATCCTCACCCTATTATATATAACTTTCTTCAGCCTCTTCTCTGGCTCTAAGCCCTTCCTGAGTTTTTGACTCCCAGTTCCTTTCTTTCTTGTACCTAGAACAACTTTTCTCAGATGTCCAAAAATCTCTCAGGCACTTTGATATGCCTTGAGATGGAACCTACGAACATTGAGCTCATATCAATTACTGCAGATAAACAGATAGTTTGAGTCTCACTATTCCCAAAGGCCATTTCATTTCACTACAAAATCCATGCCTGTCAAGCAAACTGTTCTCTAAACTCTAAGTTTTCCTAGGAGTGGAAAACTAGGTGTAAAACTGGACCTAATTCGGACTTGTTCCATACACATCCCTGCAAAACAACTTGTTTTGTACCAGCCTCTTCTGCAAATGTAAGCAATGTCTGCTTTGGCATGCCGGTAGGAATATTTTTTTTCAATTTACTGCATACAAAAATTATGTGATCAATCAAGCCACTAATTCTGCCCCCTGGGCCTGCAGAACTTAGCAAAGGTAAGGCTTTAAACTAGGCCACTTGCTGACAGTTCACTCTGACCATCTGTATATGTCTCACTTCAGTAAAGCCTGTCTCTGGCAAGCACAGCACCTTGGGATCTCCTGATTTTGGCCTGTGGTCCCCAGTCTCCAAAGAAGAGGAACATGAAAGGTACAAAGCAAAAACTAAATAAAAAGTAACAGCATAACACGCACAGGAGAGTAGACTTCTGGACTAAATTGTATCATACAAAAATGTCATATATGAAGGCTAAGATTCATCTCACCTAGCATGAGTTAATGAAATATTAAATATCTGAATTTTGAACACCTATATGGCTTTTATATTTAAGCATGAGACAAATAAACAGAATACAGCATTTTCATTATAGAAGCATTAAAAAGAGGAAATAGGTTAAAAAAGAAAAATGGAAAAACAAAATCTTCTCAACATTTTGAAATGAACATTTCTGAAGTGAAAAGCCTCCTCAGTACTAATTTCTAATCTCTTTATCCCTGAGAACAAACACTAATTCTGAAAATCTAATGAAAATTAAGCAGTTCAACATTTTATTTTATTTTATTGTTTTATTTTATTTTGGTCTCTTAAGAAAAACAAGACTACCAACTGCACAGCCCAAGTTTCTGCCAATAAATTTTAAATTTATTAATTCCCTTCAAAATCCAAATTAGTAGAAATCTATTATATAAATATATCCATTTCAACATTTTGAAAAATTAGTAGGAACATAGACAAAAGACATGCAGAACCACAACTCCCATGAAACAAAGGAGGAAAAAACATCACTTGTGTCATTGATGGAGGCTAATGTGGTATAAACCTTTGTTTAATGTCTCAACTCTGAAACATTAAACACCTCAGGCAGTAGAAACTCCAGTATTTCTGTGTACAGGATTTCTCTTTCAACATCTGCTAACGTTAAGAAGCATGGACAGAAGAGAGCAAGATTGGTTTAGAAGGAAGATGTGCATTTATGGTTAACTATAACAGGAAATCAAGCTTCACCAATTCCATTGCTCATGGGAAAAAATAAATAAATAAAAAAAAATGACAAACTGTACTTATTACCTATTTGGGTTGTTTGGCTGGTAGATGCTATTTGTGTTGGTAGGATTGTAAATGTGGGCAGAGCCCTACATGTAAAATGAGAGAATCATCCAGTGAAGAATCTAGAAAAAAAAAAAAAAAAAAAAATGTTGTTTAGTCTGAAATGGAAACTATTCAAGACAGACAACTGACCAGTGACAAAATGTGTTGAAAAGTTAATAATATTGCTTCCTGCCTGTTCTAGAGAGGACAAGAAGGCAATGAGGCTAACATTTCCACAAAAGTGGCACTTCTTGGTTTCTTTTTCTTTTTTTTTTAGTGTTTTTTTTTTTAATGTTTTGTTTATTTTTAAACAACATAACCATAATCATTTATAAATAAATATATATAGATAAACAAAAAAAAAAAAAAAAAAGAAAAAAAAAAAAAAGGGCATATAACACTTAAATATTTATGTAACCACCACAGAAAAATGGAGTTAACCTGTCTAAACAAGGAGAGCAATGCTGAAATGGATTTTGAAATGTTTTAAATAGTGGAATTCAAAGAACAAATCAAAGTATTTGACTGATATCTACTTGCATTGTACATTTCTTCTTTCTACTTCATACCATCAGTTTAAGAATGCTTTCAAACATGTTGGCAGAGATTTGCTTCACATGGGCTGTATGTTAGTGAACAAAATGCAGTTCTTGATGGACTTGAAACAAGAAACTTCCTGTTTGAATCTTGACTGCTCAGACTTGGTTTGGACTCCCTCCTGTGCAAATAAATAAAACGTTCCCTTTAAATGTTTCCTTTGATAGAAGGATTTTTTCTGAATTTGAATGCAGACACCCTCCAGCAAATTTAGCAATGATTTTATCTTTTAATTGCTAGAAAGTGTAGCATCTTCATACTATATTTAATTTCCCTAGATACAAAAATGGATTCCAAACACGTAATTCTGCCTACGTAGAATTATTAAAGACAGTCATGATAGTCTCACGAAGTGGAAAATCACAACACACCTCAATCCATCACAGTCCCACATAGACTCTCAACATCTTCATTGCAAATAATAATAAATTAATAAATTAAATAAATTAAATCATAAAATATCCTGAGTTGAAAGGGACCCACAAGGATCATGGAGTCCAACTCCTGGCTCCACACAGGACCACCCAAAACAAGACCCTATGTCTGAGAGAGATGTCCCAACACTTCTTGAACTCTGGCAGCTCGGTCCCATGACCACTGCCCTGGGGAGCCTGTCCCAGTGCCCGACCACCTCTGGGTGCAGAACCTCTCCCCCACACCCAGCCTGACCCTGCCCTGTCCCAGCTCCATGCCATTCCCTCGGGTCCTGTCGCTGTCCCCAGAGAGCAGAGCTCAGCACCTGCCCCTCCGCTCCCCTTGTGATGGAGCTGCAGGTCACCAAAAGGCCTCCCCTCGGCCTGCTCTGCTCTGGGCTGAGCAAACCAAGGCACCTCAGCTGCTCCTCACATGCCTTCCCGTCCAGACCCTTCACCACCTTTGTAGCCCTCCTTTGGACACTCTCTGGTAGTTTTCTGTCCTTAAATTGTGGTGCCCAAAACTGCACACAGTAAGAAGGGACACATTATTACTACTACTACTACTATTATTATTTTATCCAGTATATTAAACAAGCTTTAGCCTCTCTACTTTTATTAAAGGAGGAGATGAAAAAATTAGTATTGTTTATAAATAAATTTTTAACACTCTTTCTATTGTTGAAATGGCTCAGGGACAATTAACCCTAAGGTAAAGTATTGAATTTTAGAATAGTATCAGAAGAACTAATATTTATATTATTGGCTGAGAGGGTCAGAGCCTACCTAAATGCATTAATACAGCTAACAGCTATGTTATTAATTTTAATAGCTAATAAAAATAAAGATGCCTTGAGTTATGCAGAGTTATGGATCACTTTGGCATTTGCAGAAGAGTAATAATTTATTTCATGGAAAACTCAAATTAGGATTAAAAACAATTTTTTTCCCCTTTAAGATTATGTATGTATGTATTTATTTATTTATTTTATGTTTTGCTACCATCTTGCTGAAGATACATCACCTCAGTAAGCTTCTTTGATCTGTTTTCAAATAGCTCTGCTGGTCCAGCCTCAACAGTATTACTCACAATAGGATTATTTTGCTGGTCTTGTTTTCTCATGTGAGTGCACACACACACTTGTCTCCTCTGAGGTTCTCCATGAGTGCATGATTTTGCATCACTCATAACAGGGCACAGAAAAAGAAAAAGAAAAAAAGAAAAAGAAAAAGAAAATAAAATAAAAAAATGTCCTTATTCTCAGTTCCCAGGCTTTTTACCAGGTGGCATCACAAAAATCCTCCTCCTGTCTTTTCTCCAAAATGCTCACAGTTTCCTCATCACATGGAACCTTCAAATTTCCAGTCTGGAATGGCTTCAGTTTGTGACAGCAAATCACTTTCCTATGCATCTTTCACTGGAGATAATGTACTTGTGTTTTTGCCTGTACTTGGGTTTTTGCCTACCATTATTTCAGCTACAAATTCTCTGTTATTGCTGTATGTTTTTTTTAAAGCTAATCTAACTTACACCATGGTTTTAGCAAGCAGTTTTGGTAAGATTTCACCCAACATATCACAACAATTGTTATTAGGATAAATAAATGCCTAGTTGTGCATTGATCACCTCTCCAACACTATCCTTTAGACGTAATAAGACTTCAGTTTTGTAGCTCTAAGTTTTGCTCCTGCTTGCTTAGTTTTTGAACACATTGGTGTCCAGTATTTGTATGCCTACATGTACAGCTATGTCCTTTTGAGTTGACAGAGAGGGTCTGACAAAAATCTGATGTTATTGATGGAGACTGATATCTTTGGAGCAACTGCATTGTGCCTTCATACATGGGTCCCTGTTTTCCTCAAGTCCACAATACCAGGGGAAAGAGGGAAGAAAGACAGAGACAATAATTTCTATCCACCTCATGTGACTTTTCTCTATCATACAGCATTACAACCAGTTGAACGACGCAGGTAGAAAAGGCAACAATAAGTATACCTTAAAGTTAGCCTTGTCAGGAAAAAAAAAAAAAAAAAAAAAAAAAAAAAAAAAAAAAAAGTTACCTGGAGCTGTACCTAACATACACTAACCTGTACAAAAGCAAAGATTTTTCTTGCAACCTCAGAGAAAAGGGGACAGTCTATTTGCCCCTGATTCCCAGGTCATTCATAAACTCATTTCTTGATGGTAGAAAGCAGGGAAGAAGGAGGAAGGAGCCGTCTATGGAAGGGATTGTCTGGCCTGCACCAATTTACCTAGAATTAAAGTATGTGGTCATTGACATTTCCCAAAAGCAATTTGCCCCATTGTTTTCATCCCTGTCACAGATGAAAGAGTGCATATTTGTATATATAAAATATACATTCAAACATTTATATAAGATGTATTTATTGAGATCATGTACATATATTAATATTAATGTATTTACTATGTGAGAGCTATATAAATAGAGAGCTATATAAATATCCAGATGAAGAGGGAACACAGCATTAGAGAGAAAGTTTGGAGCTAGGCAATCTCATCACCAAGCACTGTAGGCAACCAGTATGCAAACTGATTGCAGTCCTTTTCCTTTTCCTTTTCTGTTGTACAGCTTAGATATTTGTTCCTTTTGCTTTTGCTGTGGGCTTCTTCCTGATTCTTATTCAGCAATGAATAGAAATCTTTCTCTAATGCCCAGCCTGAGTATATACCTATTTGTTATTATGCTGAATCTGTCCTGTAACTCAGATAACTCTTTTCCATTCCAGCATTAATTTCCCAAGTGTATTACAGGATCTGATACCATTTCAGCCTTTATTTTGCCTTCCAAATAAATGAAATACCTTCTCTTTCTTTTTGAAGAAAGTCACAGTTCATCACTCTCAGGATCAGCTTTGGTCTATCCATCTTTATTTGGTATGAGACACTACATCCAAGATGAGTTGCTATATACATCATGTACCTGAGGGATTAATGTTCCCTGTGATTTTTGAAAGACTTCTCTGGCACAATTTAGGAGCACATTCAGCTTTTAGACAGCAGGGGAATGAGGGTCCATGTCCAGCTTGTAATTGGTCGGTCCTTCATTCAAGATAAGCTGGGCTCAGGAAAAAATGTAATAGCAGTTCCCTGGTGTTATTTCCTGGGGGAATATTTTGCACTTCATACTTATCTACCTCTACCTTCTCCCTTCTTTTCAGACTTCATGGTGACTGTTTCCATCAGCTACATTCCTACTAGGAAATTCTTCACCTAAACTTAGTCTGACTCTGTGGACCTTGGAACATTTTCTACCGGGGCAAACAAGCACCTCAACACCAAGTTCCAGCCATCGTCCAGAAAACATTCCCAGAAGGTACTTTGGATGTATCCATGCTGTTCTGGAGGCCAGAGGATCCTCATAGCACCCAAGTACTGGATGACATCAGGACCAACAAGCTATCTGTGATCCAGCAGATTTTCCTAGTACTGATGCACTCAGCTTGTGCTGTTTCAACATCCTCCAGGTGAAGCATTATCACTGAGAATAGATACAGCCCTGGCTTAAATCAGATGAAAGCAATATAGTCTTTGGACTATGACCAATTTTTGTCTCTGTAACAATCAGGTACGCACGTGAAGAGCTATGACAGTCAGTCCCAAGATAATATGGACAACTAATTTTTAATTTCCCTGTCTTTGTGTTTTATGAGAAATGGCTTAATGTTAGATGACTGAATACAAATTATTGCAGCATGGCTGCAATATGACATGTGACATGTGGATGTCCCATCCTTGGAAGTGCTCAAAGCCAGGCTGGATGGGGCTTTGGGCAACCTGGTCTGGTGGAAGGTGTCCCTGTCCATGGCAGGGGACTTGTAGTTGGTTGATTTCAAGATCCTTTACAACCCAAACCTCTCTATTACTCTAGGAAATACACCCACAATAGATCATATTTACTAAAATATGTAGACTGAAGAAGAGAACCGAGTGACTACAGCACATATAGAAGAATACATAACCAGAAATTATGCCCAGAGAACAGACCCAATGTTCTTTTTTTTTTTTTTCTAAGCCTTTCTTTTATGAGGTTCCCACTGCAGCATAAGTTATACTACCAGAGGGATGGAGAAAATTTCTGTGCAAATAAGAGGGCCCTCTCCACTTAGTGGATTAATTTTACAGTCTTCACACTGTGGTAGCCTAATGTCCCACATCACAACTGAGTAGAGCTCCAGTAAAAACGTGTAACCTGAAGTGTTATCCTCCGAAAATATTTTCTTCCTAAAGGAATAAAAGACTTGGAAACACATAAACCCATGATGGTGGATAAACCTTCATCTTAACAATTCCCAGTGTTCAGAAGAGGTCTGTTTATGTATTTGAAATCCCTTGCTGTTCACAATCTCTCTTTCTAAATGGTGATGAATTCATGTTATGGTCTCTACTGGGGTATGGACAGCTCCCAGGCAGAGGGCTAGACCTTATAACTCAAAGAAAAACTCAAAATCTATCCAAGAAGAAGAAAATGATTTAACAGATAAACTCCTTGCAATTGCAAGTGCACCATTTCAATATAGTATCCTCTAGAAGGCACAGAAGGAAAAAAAATGAAAATTACTGGAAATTTAGCTGAAGTTTTCCCAACTTTGAGAACAGATCCCTTAAGACTAACATTGTCTTACTGAAGTAAAGGGAGTAAGGAAAGACTTGGGTGTTCTATGGCAGGGAATTGGATGCTAACCAGCCATTGCTGAACTTGATTAGATGATCTCAAGGTCATTAATCTAAATGACACATACACTGCATATCTGCACACAAATATTCTGGTAGGAGCTGATGTGATCCATATTTCCAAAGTCACTGAGTTCTTCTCCAGGAAAAAGTATTTTGCCATTAAAATTTGGAGTGAAAAAGGAAAGAAAGCATGAGCAAATTCCCTCTCTTATGTCAAACCCAGTAAAAACATTGAATGCATATCAAACTGACTGTAATGGCATGTTGGAATTCCTGTTAGAAACAAAAAGTTTTATACTTCTACTGATTAAGATTCCACACCACCCCCCACCACCCCCCACTCACCCCCACCCAAGTATTCCATAGTAAAAGTGAAACATAGAGACAGAATCATAAAACTACTGGAAAGAGACAAAGCCATATTTAAATCAAGCATTCAGGACATATTTTCCTCCACTCTTGAGAAGTGAAGCTGAAGAAAATGAACTCAGTTTAGTGGTTCAGAGCTGAGATGAGAAGCAATGCCACCAAGGAGAAAACTGAGAAGCGTGCAAATCCACAATATGCAATAGCAAGACCTCCTATATTGCCTCAAGGGAGGGAAAATAAGCTTAATTTCCTTTTTTTGAGAGAGGCAGGCTCCTCCATATCTTGAATTCAGTAGCATCAATAATGCTTTTCAGCCGTTGAGGAACTCAGGAAATCTTTGTAGTAGATTTCTGAATGCATACATGTGCATGAACACATAGAAAAAACAAAGCAGACTTAGAGCAATATCACACAGAATATGGACAGTGTAAGTGATTCATTACTGAGAAAATACTAACAAGACAATAATATTAAGCTGCTCTATTTTGGAAAATGGTTGAAATGGCCACTACATTATGAAGTACATTGCAATTCTCTCTGCATATCCCTTTTGTCCTCAGCTTGAGCTGCCAGCTTGGGGACAAACAACAAAATATAACAATGTGGTGCCCACATTGGTATAAAAGCAAGAAAAGACAATTCATGGGGAGGCACCACTACCACCCCTGACTCTGTGTGCTAGCACGTGCCACAGTATACAAAAACACATGAAAGGTAAGGAAGTGGACCAATTTCCCTCAAACTTAGTGCTTCAGAAGTTAGGCATCCCGTCCAAGATAGAGCATAATCTCCACAGATAAGGTTGACACAAAGGTACCTCCAGACTGAGGTTTAATACCAGCTCTATAGGGAACTACACCAAGGTATACAGAGAGAGATTTTCCCAAGATTACAGTTTATAAATAAGGTACCATGACACAGGGGGTTTTTAGATGAGCTTATAAGGAACGCAAACCGGCTAAAATACGGAAATATTTTGCTTGTCATGCAAATGCAATTCCTGCCTCACAAACTCATTAGCTAGGAGGTAGGAATTCATGCAACAATGATTACATACAGGTACTTCACTGACCTTTTCCTAAATGTGCCTTGAAGTGCTTTCCTAATTGTAATTTAATTAAAAACTCACAGTTGTTGAAGAAAAATGTTATCTCCTTACACAATAAATTAATTTAAAAATTATTTAAGTAATAATTTACTATACCCAAGATAACATCCATTTAATTATAGGCTGCCTGCTTCCCGTTTCAATCTCCTCAAGTTTTCTGGAGCCTTGAAATGCAGATGAAATATTTCTACATTTCCAAGTCATTGTAGAGAATACTACAGAAGGTGGTACTTTGTCTACACCCTTGTGATTGCACTTGGGTTTTCATGATTTTGCTAAACATAATTAAGGTTTGTTTAATTAACAATTTGCCAGCAAAATTAGTGCATGCCAAATTTATGCTAAAGTTCAAGATGATCAGTACATATGGATGATTTTTCAGAGAAAAGTTCACAGTCAGAAATGTTGCCTCGAGAATGTTAATTTAATCAAGTCACACTGACATTTTCCCCTAAAGAGAAATCAGATAATAATAGGAAAAGTCACATCACCTCATATTTCAAAAGAAAACAAATAAAACCCTTCTAATAAAACACTTCTAATACTTCTTAGTATAAAAGACTTGGCTATGAAATATCACCAGTATAAAATGTTTAGATGATGCAGCCATTTTACACAGCTGTAAAAGTGAAATCATGCATTAACTTGCTAAGACAAAAAGATGTTTCCATTATTCTCCCTGAGTAATTTCTTTAAACATTTTTTCTTAATATGTGATGACATCCTACACCAGAACAGACATCCCAATGAAAAAGGATTTCATAAAATCCCAAGTAGCACAGAAAACCTAGGGAAAAAATAAGATGGGTGATTACCCAAGAGTATATTTATTCCCAGAGGCAAATCAGCAAAATCATTTCTTGATGTAGAAAGAGAGAAGAGTGTGACAAGTCTGGAGAGGAGGAAAACTGAGGCTTAATTGTGATGCATGCAAATTTGTTCAGCTTAGACAAACTTTAACTAAAGCCTTCATTCAGATACAAAATTTCATGTGGGAAGGGCCTGGAAGTAGTATAGGTGTCAAGGAAAAAAATGGAAATAGAGAGGAAAAACTGAAAACTGGCCCTCTAAAGATCTGCTCATAATAGCGTAACAGAGAACAAAACTGGAGGTGACCTTTTTTTTTTTTTTTTTTTTTTTCCACAAAAGATTGGTTCCATAAAACTCAGCAGGGTTTCACTTTTACTCAGTCAACATTTTTGTTCTGTCATATTTTGAAATTTTAATTATCAATTAACATACAGAAAGAAGACTCATTGGTCTGGTACTGGTCAATATCCACACTAAAAATGAATGAATCCACATGGACCAACAATGTACCTTCTTGTGCAAATGACCTAGGGCTTCCTTCCACTTCTCTCTCCCTGTCCATCACCCAACACACGCTGTAGTACTCACAGAGGTACACTGTGAGTATGAACACCCATGGGAACAAAGCACAGCTACAGCCTGGAGCAAGACCAGGTTCATCCCGGCACTAGGATGAGAAAAATGTAGCTTGTTTATTTGTTTGTTTGCTTGTTTGTTTTCCAGGGTAACTGCATTTGGCTTGTATAATGCTGTATAATCACTCATATTGCTGAGGAAAGGCCAGAAGGGACCTTGATAAAAAAGAGGAAAGCACTCACCTGCAAATTTCTCCATTTCCTCTAAATTTCCCCATGGGAAAAATCCTTTCTGTGAGAGTCCAAGGAAGAGGACGGTGAGATGCAGGCTGGAAGACAAGATATCTTATTTTTTTTCCTGAGCTGGATGTGGCTTGGGTTTTCATCTTGCAGCCCTTGCTCTAAACAGTTGTGGTTTTACTCGGATGGGCAGCCGAGCTCCACCACAACTGTTCTCTCACTCCTGCCTCCTCAAAGAGGAAGGGGGAGTAAAGTCAACACAAAGAGCTCGAGGTTTGAGATGAGAATGATTTAATTAAAGGGAAAGGGAATGGGGAGAAAAAGTAACAAAAGAAGCAACAAGGCCGCACGGAAGCACAGAGAGAAAGGAAAAAAATATTCTCTACTTCCCATCAATGAGCAATGTTTGGCCACATCCTGGGAAGCAGGGCCTCAAAACACGTACCAGTTGTTCAGGAGGACCACCCTCCCCACAAGAGCCCCCTTTATTGCTGAGTGTGACATCAGGTGTTATGGAATATCCCTTTGGTTGGTTTAGGTCAGCTGCCCTGGTGATGTCCCCTCCCTATCAATTGCCCACCCCCAGCCTGCTGGCTCCTGGGGCTTGGAGAGTCCTGATGCTGTGCCAGCACTATGCAGCAATAGAAACAACACTGGAGTGATACAAGTGCTGTTCCAGCTATGAATGCAGCACTCTGTAGGCTGCTGCAGGGAAAGGTGACGCCATCCCAAACAGACCCAACACAACAGGTAAGTCAGTATTTACATAAATATTTAAATAAAAAGCCAGTTGCAGGCATCAGAATTTTCTGAAAGTTCCCAGTAAAGCAAATCTAAATTTACAAAATATACATTTCATACCAAAACTATCAAAATGCTATATATGAAATTAAGTGATTGCCTTTAATTTTGGCTAAGTTTTTTGTCTATTTTGTTTTCTAAATAAATTAATTGGAAGTTATGCTGAACGGTTGACTATTAAAGACTTCGCAGTGATGAAAATCCTGACATTTTGGTTGAGGATTTGTTCAATAAAAGAGGACAAGTTTGGGGAGGGAAGCAGCATTATCCCTTCAAATATGTATTTTTGTACTCTGGAAAAAGTACTCTTTGGATTTCCTCGATGTAGACGGTAACTGAGGTGGGGGAGCTGCTCCACAGGAGGGAGATCTCAGAGCTCGCACTACACATTCCCCACGGGTCTGTGCTAAAACTGATGAAAAAAGGGGAAAATCTATGACATTAAGATGACAGATTCCATTATATTTGCACCTTCAGTGGCTGTCTGGTCAGGAAAAAGAAAGTGTGAATGTGCTGAGCAAGATGACTTTGACTTTTAAAAAACGCTTCTATCAAGGTCATGCAAGCAGCCCAAACTTTTAATTACTACAGGGAAGATTTCCATGCTGATAGCTCAACACGCCACATTAGCAAGGTGCTCTCAATGTGATGGAGAGACAGGCTGGCCATTTCCAGAGGTGCTCAGCTCACAACCCATCAGGGAAATCATAGAATCAGAGAATAGTTTGGTCAGAAGGGACCTTAAGGCCCACCCAGTTCCAACCCCCTGCCATGAGCAGGGACACCTCCCACCAAACCAGGCTGCTCAAAGCCCCTTTCAACCTGGCCTTGAGCACTTCCAGTGTGTTTTATCAACATGATTTTTTTTTTAAGGAAAATGTTTTTTTTTATAATTGTTTTCTGTATTGTTTCCATATTTCCATTCTTCCACTTGGTTTCCACTTTAAAAATTCTTCAGTCAGCCTTTGGGAACAAATTTTTTGTCTTCATCTCGGCCTCTCTGAGAAGATACTGTCTGTATCTTTGATGACAAAAAATAAGAACAAGTTAATTCATTTGCATATTTTCTCATCTTTCTCTCATGTGAGTGCAGGAAATAAATAACATCATTAGCCTGCAGACCCAGCCGTGCATGCTTTAACAGATATCACAAATTTGCCACTGGCCACATATTGGTGAATTTTAATCCTCCAGAGATATTACACTTCATTGGGTTGGTTGTTTATTTTTAATAGCTTTGTATACCTAACGCCATATAAAGCTGTTAAACAATAGAACTTATTCTATGGCACAGCCTCTATTGATATTGCATGGACAGATTTACCGTTTTTCTTTCCATATATAAAGGCTATATAATGTATTTTGATACATGCATATACATAGACTGTTCCTTAAGTCTGGTGATAAAGCCAATGATATACCTTTCATCCATAAATCAATCTAACGCTATCGTTAGAGCACCTTGTAAAAAAATTAAAGTTAACGCATTGGGAAGTGTTCTATTTGAGAAAATAAAATCATATGCTGTATCTGAAAGATGCTACAAAGTTATGCAGCCGGGTACAACATATTCAAGGTTACTCTTCGGGTGGGAAAAACCTAAACCAGTACTCGGTGAGTATTTGTGATTGCCTATTAGAGTAGCCCTACAACATAGGCTCAGAAGTGAATGTCAATGTGCAGTCAGAAAAACCCAGCCTGGGATACTTGGTGGGCCAAAACTTCCTCAAAACTAGCTAAATTGATGACTTTCAATTATCTTTTAATCACAAAGCAACACCACAGGAACAAGGACATTATTACACGGACATCAACTCTGCAAGAAAGGCTTTAGGGTCACTGGGTAGCCCAGGAAAACACTAAAAAAAAAAAAAAAAAAATGAAATTCAGAAGGAACTTGCCTTAAATATTATTTTCCAAATCAATATTTTTTTACACTGAAATTTTCTTTATTTTTCACTTGCACAGAAACTGGGTTGAGTACATGCCAAGACAATATCAATAATAAAAGAAAGACAATTCAAGTTTCAGACTTCTCTAAAGCAAAGCAAATAAATTTTTCTACAAGTGCCCAAGTTGTTCCTTCAAATTTATTTTTATTTACTTATTAGGATGATTGCACATGTGTGTGCAAATAAGAGACTTGAGAAAAGCTTACTACAGTTGATTTATATTTTTGATGTTTACATGGTTTATATTCATTGCATCAATAAAATAAATATGTTTTTAAAACTGCAAACAAGAGTCACTGAGCTTACTTTGTCCAAAATTTGTAGACATTAATGAAAATGCAATTTTCAAGATGTTCACCAAAACATACCTCTAGCTTTTAGTAAGTCTTAAGAGTCCAGCTTTCTGGAGTAAGATCTCCAGACAATAATAATTTAAAAAATAATCAAATTTAAAAAGTGACTTGCAGATGGTAGTTATATTCCAAATGTCTCCCTTTATGTAATTCTTCTGCTGTTAACATTTCTATTAGATTTTTTTTTTTTTTTCTAAATACATAGGAATTTTTATGAACAGATCTTGGAAAAGTATTTCTGCTGTGAAATGTGGTAAGGGTGTTGATTTACAATGTATCTTCTAATGATGATAGGAATTTATTTTGGAAATCATGGGTTTACCTCTAAGAATTAATCCAATAACTCATTTCATACTATCTGCTTTTATTTACATTGTCATAAGATCTGTTTCAAGCCACATGACATCTTTTCATACACTGGAAACAATAATTTAGTTGTGTCAAATCTTATCGAGATAGCCTGAATTCAAGCCCAGAACTCAGGAGTTGAAAATAATACAATTTTAAAGTTTATTTCATAAAAACGCATGACTTCAGAGGCAATAAAGGCCCTTTTCTCCTTGCATCAGCAAAATTAACGCCTTCGTAAGAATGAAGAATTTTGGTAAATGATCATTAATTACCTGATTTCCTGCAGTGAGAGATGACTACCTTATGGTACTAAACCACATCACTTCTACTTAGAACTGCACAAGGCAAAGACTTTTTATTAGCAGGTACATATTTGCAGATATGTTTGTCTTACCTGTCAGCAACATATTTCAGAGTGTAATTTCATAAAGACATGGATAAGAAAATATTCAAGTGGAAGCCTTCTGTGTCACTTGCATTATTGTTATTCACCTATTTTTTGGCATCATGCAGGATCTTGAGCCACAGCCCAGAACTCCAGCATGCTGAGCTCTGTGCAATAATAGCATGAAAGAAAAAGGAATGGATCATATTCTCAATATTCAAATTTAGTATTTACATGAGGGTTGTGTTGCACTGTTTCACCAAGGGAGAATTTAATCAAGGCAGTCTGTGGTTGTTGTTTCTTTATCGATAATACTTTTAGAAAAGGAGGATTCGGGTTTCTATATGTCCTGGTTTCAGCTAGGCTAGAGTTAATTTTCCTCCTAGTACATCCCACTCACTTCTTGGTGTGGCCCAAGAGAATTTACATACTGGGAGAAATTAGGACTGACTGACAGCAGTTCAGGTAATCTAAGGAGAGAGGTGACTATTCCATCATTGGGTCGATTATATTTGGGGCATATTTCCGCTGAAAGTCATGCTGAATGTACTTACACAACTTTCCTGTACTTTTTTCACCTCCCTACAAAGTACGAGTCATAGAAGAGCTAGAAGCAACAACAGTGCTTCTCACACAACAGATCTCCTTTTTCCCCTCTGGCTCAATTTCCATTTCCATAAACACATTATTTTTAAGAATATTGTGATAGCTCACGTGATCAGGAATACATGCCAATATTTATTCAGCTTTGTAATTTATATAATCCAGGCCTGTGTCCAGCAAGAAGGGCAACTAACATTCCTTTAGATGGAAGCGATCATGCATGCATCAGGCGCATCCTGTCTTGCATACGTAAATGATACGTAATTGAAAAAATACCCTCAAGAAAATAAATTCCATAATTCCTTGCAGACCCTCAGTGGTAAAGTGTCCTACAAACAGACTGCCTTCTGCTGCTGATAAACAACTGCAGAGCTCCAGATACTGAGAAAGCAGCTTTTGGAAAAAAGCTCAGACACCTCAGGACAAAGACCATGTGAAGGTCTCTATGGCAGTGCCTGTTAATGGGCTTCCTGTGGGCCCCACACTGTGCTCCCACATCATCACACCACCACAGCCTCTGTAGGTCTCACCATGAAACAGGTCTGGTGCAGCAAGAACTGCAACACTCCAGGAGGAAGCACACAACACGACATGGGTCTGAACAGCCCAGTGGGGAGCTGCACGATGGCATGTACTCATGTGAAGAAGCCTGATGGTTAAAGCCTTGTTTCCAGCTACTATTTGGCTAGTAGCAAGTCCCGGACGAGGCTTTAAGGGCTGGTTGCTGAAGCACTGTCTGCAATGAGTTAGTACATAAATAAATAACAGTAATAAAAGTTTTGTAGCCTTTTTCTCTGTCACCATCACAATTAAGTTGACTTTTATCTGTTTCAGATGTCAGCTGCTATTTTTTTTTACGGATTTCATTCCTGTATTTGCAACTTATGTCCAAAAAATCTCTCAACTTTTTTTTTTTTTTTTTTTTTTTTTGGTGGGTTTTCGCACATGTTCATTAAAGGAAGCAGAACCAAGTAACTGTTAGTTCAACACAGCTTGTAACCTGAAGGATGCATCCGTGCACTAAATTAGTTCTTCCACCTACTAGCAAAAAAAAAAAAAAAAAAAAAAAAAAAATCAATACAGATCTAATACTATAACTCCTCTTCTGAAAGGAAAAAGGCAGTTCAATCTATCTTGTTTGCACAAAACAAGAAAACAAGGCTGAAAGCTTATTTGATCACACCTGAGGGAAAGCTCTAGTTAGTCTCAACAGTTTCTTCTAGATTAAAAATATTAATAAAAACTTTTATATGTATATATATATATATATAAGAAACTTTTCCCAAGAACAGGTACTTCCAAGACATTTATTGCTTGGCAGCTCATTTTAAGTCAGTGAGAACTTTACTACTAATGAGCATGCTGCCAAGTCAGCCTTCAAATCTTGTCTTCAGCAGATCTTTGGGCAGATCCCAGCACATTATGCTCAAGTAGCTTGACAGCTTTTTGATAAAAAGGTCAAAATCCTCTGTTCCACTGTCCTATTCCTGTTATG
The DNA here is from genome assembly GCA_011076525.1 of Nettapus auritus. NCBI lineage: Eukaryota > Metazoa > Chordata > Aves > Anseriformes > Anatidae > Nettapus > Nettapus auritus. The sequence continues at coordinate 112,549,894 of CM021767.1, forward strand.
CACAGCAGCACTTAGCTTGCAGTACAGGAGATAAAGGGAGATTTTCTGCCATATCTCTCCGACTGCCAGAGATTAACGTAACATTTTGTAATAACGCAGAAGCTAAACTGGAAATCCAGGCTGCCCCAGAGCTCCCAAGCCAACCATCCCAGCAATGTGAGAGATTTTCAGCCACAGAAACAAAGGTTGCATGAGTAAATATCAGTAACTAGAAGAAATGAATCCTCAGTGGTGGAAATAGCAATTGCTCAGAGACAGAGTGTCAGAGAATTGGTGCCATGGATCTAAAGTGATTTAGACAGGAGAGGGGTATCCCAAGACCACCTCTACTCTCTTGTACCATTGGGAGTCAGGATTAATTACCAACGTCAGGGGAGTATTTCTGGAAGGAAAACACTCCAAGATGTGATGTGGACCAACACTACCACTAATGAATAGCAGGGTTTATTAAGAAGGTTGGCACTGGTATGTGTACATTGATGCAATTATCCCACCTTGTTTTTCTTGGGACCGCCATCAAGGATCCAGATAAAGCAGAGAGCTCCGCCTGAGGATACCTACAAACGAGGTATTCATATCTGGCTACTGATAAAAGTTCAAAGGAGAGAAAGGCCTGGGACAATTACCAAGCATTAAGGCCAGAAGGAACTGCTTTACAGGCTAGAGAACTGCTTTTCCTACCACTGTCCAGATCCCAATAATTAGAGTTTACCAAAAGCCTGATGTAGCAACACCAGAGAAAGGAAAATCCATCGCTTCCAAAATACTTCGTTCCACTACAAGCTTACCCTTCTTACAGAAGACTAGTTGAAGCCAGATAAATTCAAGCTAAATATAGCTTGATCTTCCAATAGTCCACTAATTGGAACAGTCTTCCTGTTCCCTGGCCAGGGACACTGCAACATGAATAAGAAGTAAATTACAAACCTCAACTTGCATTCCCAAGGGTCAGAATGTTCTTCCTGATCAATCCATTGTTCAACACAATCTTCAAAGAGCCCAAATGGATAATGTATTATTGGTCTCAACCTGAAACAAAAGTATCCAGAGGATACATGTACATCTTTCATGGGGTTGAAGGACTATAATTAAACACCAATGCTTAAGCAAACAGGAGAGTGCTTGGGCTTCTCAAGTTTAGCACTGCTGAAAATAAAAGTGAAAAATCCATTTACCAGCTGTAGCTAAGTAAACAAATTGGCAGAAGATGACTTTTTCCAGTTGGGAAAGAGAATGACCTTAGCACATGGCTGCAACAATTAGTGAAGGATGAGTTAGTTTTGTAGAATCAGAACAGGCATGCAGAACAGAGCCGACCAAGCCCCAGGTGAGAAGGCGTTGCTAAAGTTGGGCTGGGCTTCACATACAATGGGAGCTGGAAGGACCCAAAGGAACATGGTGAATTTGACCTGCAATGCAGATTGCACATAAAGCTTGGAAACCATACACCATTAGAAAGTTTTTTCTTTGTTAAATAGAGACTGAAGACATTAAAAACAAACACCTTTAACTATAGAAAAACCACTGAAAGAGTTGATTATGTCAACAGATAAGAGAAAAGCTAAAATTACATAAAACCCGAAGTGCAAATCAATATTGTTTATGTCCTACTCAAGAGGATAAATAAACAAAATCTGTCTGATAGCGTAGAATATGTAAGAAATTGTAAACTAAGTCAACTGATGCAACACTGCTTGCATCACTGCCTACAGGACACCAATGGGACATCTGACCTGGGAGCCAGGGAAAGGAAATACTGTTCTTTTTAGGATTTTGACCAGAACACAGGCAGGCTGAAAACACATTCACAGATGAATATTGGCCTAGGTAAAAACAAAATAAAAAAGGAGAGAGAGAGAGAGAGGACTTAAGAAAAGTTCAGTTTTATCAGCTTCCCATCCAAAGCTGCAAAACAGAGTGCAAAAGAGGGAGTTTTTCTGACTTCAGCACGACCCTCCCACCTGTGGGCAGTCCCTCTGACCCAAAAGGCAAGAAGTCCAGACCTTGCATTTCTGGATCTTTCCCCAGAAAAAAAGCAAATCTCAACACACAAGCCTCGCTCTGGTATTTTTTTATGTCATCTGTCCAAGGTGAGGCTGCAATTGCCATCACTGCAGCTACCTGCTGCCACACAGCACAAAGCAGAAAGGCACAAGAGGGCCATGTTGCAGCCTTCAAAAAAATGGAAGATGGGCAGAAGCAAAAGAGACAGAAAATAGGAAAATGAAAGGGAGGAAAACCCAGAGAGATGGAAAGAGGCAAATTTTGCAGTGGAATGAAAGTTGTGAGAGGAAACTCCAAGCAGTGGGAAGAAAGAATGAGTTGAAGAAGTGCTGTGCATCCAAAATTGTGCTTTCCTTCCATAGCCTGAAACGTGAATTAAGTTCAGGAAGGATATTACCCTACTATCCCTACTTGTCTAGCTAAACATTCTGTTGACACTGAAATCCAAGCAGACTAACCACAAGGCAGCACCCGAATGCTTCTTTGCCAAGTGACATTTCCACCATTAAATCACTTCCTGATGCCCTGCAGAGCACAACTGCCTGGATGCTTTTGAAGGCAGCAGAGGGACTTCACAATGTGGATAAATTAAGATTCTGCCTAATAACTTGTTTTGGCTTCGAGCTTGATTCAAGAGAATTTAATTTCACCTACCTATCCAATGAGCTCTGTAATCTGCCTACACTTGGCCACGCAACCAACATTGTACTTCCAGGGAAAACTATGGGTTGTCCTATTAATTACAACACCTGTTGAAGAACAGCACTTCAGGTTTTCAAGTCTGACCACATTGGCAGGCCTGGTGGAACAGCTCCAAAACAAACTCCTGCATGTTAATGGGTCTATCTCACAATAATTGGCACTGACATTAATCTGTTACAACAGAATTTCAACTCTAGTGATTTTTCTTCCCCCTCTAGCAAGGATTAGAACTTAGCCATCAGCTCAGAACACTTACAAAAAATTACCATTTCACAATGCTTAGAGGACAGCTACAGCTTTCACCTCTCCAAAAACATTCATGAAATGTCCTTGGTCATTTTAATTTGGGGGTATAAAAAAATAAATCTTCAGTCCTCATCCTCAGCCTGTACCATTAACTGGTTCTCTGCAAAACCCCAGCTATTCTTAATTAGCTAAATTATAATAAAACACAGGCAAAATACATACTGTGGTTTGTGCCAGCTTCTGCAAATCCACAGCTATAAAGAACTGTGGTCTGACACACACCTGGATGCACACGTGAGGGGAGGCAAGTCCTGATGTATTTGCAGGAACTATAAAAATCCCAATGTTTCATTAATAAAATTTCATTGTTAACAGGAAAACATGCAAGTGAAAACAAAACAACCAAAAAAAAAAAAAAAAAGTCTGAGTTAAATCCAGCCCTGGAAAGAAAGCTGGCAGGAAACAGAGGTGTTTTTAAATATATTGCACAACGCTATGACACATGCAACTTGCGGGGGGGGGGGGCGCAAGAGAGAAGGTGGGCAAGGAGTAAGCTCTATAATAGCTTCAAGAAAAGAAAAGTCAAGCACAGAAGATGCTGTTTGACACTAAGAAGTGGACTTTGGGGGCAATAGTCTTTTTAAATTTATGTTACACAGGATCCCAATTTTATCTCCGTTTAATCAAAGCTCTCCAGCATGCAGATACACTAAAAATAATACATAAATAAATAAATAAATAAAAAGGAGCAGGGGTAGCCTCTTATAATGAGTCTATGTAGAGACAAGACAGGAGTGGAAAATGCAAAATGCAAGGCAGCAACTGAGTCCTGGGGACAAGAACAATCATCTCATGGCCCAAACCAGGGCTCTGCCCTCCAGATCACCATCTCCACTGTCCCAGCTTCTCTCTGTGATGCTAGCTGTGGGTCTTTCACAGTATTTTATCACATGCCCCACAACCCACAGTTCATCTGCCAGGATATTTTTCTCCCTCTTCAGTAAAAGGGTGCTGATGACATAAGACAGCAGTATGCTAATTAAATGAGCTATATTTCAAACATATATGAAGAACTGTAGAAGCCACAATAGGAAGAGACATTTTTGGCTTAAGTAATAGTAATATTAGCTAATAGAGGGTGTTTTATCAGCTTTATTAGCTAATAAAGGGTGTTTTTCTACAGCTTTTGATAGAGGAAAATAAGAGCCACTTACTAGAAACAATAACAAAATTTCAGCTTTATTTCCATTTGAAAGCATCAACTTATCTGTACAAGAGACAACAACATTTCTATCATAGTCTTCATTACTAAGGGTTTCTTTCCAAGGACTTATTCTTTCTAATAAAACCAGATATACAAGCATCCATGGAAGAACTGTTTCCTTGATTAGTATACCACATGTGATATGGGAGATCTCCATCTACCTGATTCAGCTCTGAATCATATTCAAAGCTTGCTTTCCCACATTTAAAGAAGGAAGCTAACTATTTGCAGAGGGCTTTTCCTTCTTCATCTGTTCATTTGTTGCAAGACTGGAAAAAGAAGGAAAATTCTGTCCTGAAAGACTAAAAAGTGTTTTCTACATTTCCTCTGACATAGAGGTACTGAGATGGAGAACACAGCTGTAACACAGAAACAGTTATACTATCCCTCAGCCTGAGTACAGACATCGGATGAATACAGTGCCCACCTAATAGAATTACTTGTGGTCAAGGACAGACAAAAATAGCTATATAACACTCAAAGTTATTTCATTTTTAATGTGATGTACAAATGTTAGAACAGTCCCACATGCTGTACAGCTCCTTATTGCACTGATGTGGAAAAAAAAAACAAAACAGGAAGAACTTGAAGCACTGAAATGGCAAATGAGGACAAACTCTCCTTACAGCAGTTTTCACAAAGGTGAGAAACAACTTTAACATGTCACTGTGCTTCCTCTGAGGGTTGCAGCAACGCTGATGGTTTCTTGCTCCTGACAGCAGGTTCAGGACCTTTTCTCTTCTGGTTTTCATGATGCTTCCTGTGGTCGTGCTCCAAGACAGTGCTGTCCATACTCGGAACTGGTCACCACTAAGGCTCATCTCAAACCAGAATTTCTCTGCAAGAGTTGCTCCTTGTCCTCTCACTGGTCAGATCCACTGAAGACAACTGCCCACTGCTAGGACTAGGAGAAAAGAAATCAGCAGCTCATATTAGATTCATCTTCCATATAGGTAGAGCTTCCACTTCAAACACTTAAAATCCACTTCCTTAAAATCCTCTGAGAAACACCACAGCTATCGTAAAATCTGAACCAAAAGAAAGGAGAAGCTGGAAGACCTGAATTAAGTCTGGGGTGAATCAAGCACAGCACTGCTAGTCGGCTGAGAGAAGTGACTAACTCCCTCTACACTGGTGTGGTCTCACCTCGAATACTTTGTACAATTCTGGGCACCGCAATAAAAGGAAGACATAAAACTATTAGTGAGCGTTCAAAGGAGGGCTACAAAGGTGGTGAAGGGTCTGGATGGGGAGGCATGTGAGGAGCAGCTGAGGTGCCTTGGTTTGCTCAGCCCAGAGCAGAGCAGGCTGAGGGGAGGCCTCATGGCGGCCTGCAGCTCCCTCACGAGGGGAGTGGAGGGGCAGGCGCTGAGCTCTGCTCTGTGGGGACAGCAACACAACCCAAGGGAACGGCATGGAGCTGGGACAGGGCAGGGTCAGGCTGGGTGTGAGGGAAAGGTTCTGCACCCAGAGGTGGTCAGGCACTGGGACAGGCTCCCCAGGGCAGTGGTCACGGCACTGAGCTGCTGGAGTTCAAGAAGTGTTGGGACACCGCTCTCAGACGTAGGGTCTGGATTTGGGTGGCGCTATGTGGAGCCAGGAGTTGGACTCCATGGTCCTTGTGGTCCCTTCCAACTTGCCATATTCTTTGATTCTACAGGAGTCTGCATAACCCTAGGCGTTTTAAATATTCACCACTAAGACTCCAGATATGTAGTTCCATTCTGAAGCGCTCTGAAGTGTCTTGGAAGAAAAAAAAATACAAAAATGTACCCTGACAAACTTTTCCAGCTCTGGTGAGTCAAGCTCCATATTCACGAACAACTTTACAAGTGAATAACTAACATTTTCCACCCCTCTCTGGAATGGTAAATATTTACATGCAGTCTCTTCCACCAAAGTGACTGACAACATCAAGACAAGCGCTTAGCCAAATGCAGTTATGGCTTCCACAACCAGTTTTGCTCAGTGAGATAACACCTTTAGCAAGTGTTGCTCAGTCATGGATCAGTGTTATTTCCACTTTTTTTTTTTTCCAGAATATTGTTGGTGGTGACTTCAGTGAAATTTTAACTTTCAAACCTGACACAAAGCCTTGTATGAGGATTTACGTCATCACTGTTATTTGGAACCTGGAACCGAAAAGCAGGTGTTGTAATCTGAGTTTATTAAATAAGGAGCAAATCAGGCACTTCCCTACTTTTTCTTGTTAGGCAGGAAATTAGTTAACTTCAGCAGAGCTATTTTATTTTTTCTTTTTAAAGGGGGACCTTCTGCACTGCATTTAAACTTAGCACGTAACAGCAAAGCTGGATGCAAGCAAAGACTACATTGGAGAGGAAGGATGCAGTGAAGTCCAAAGTTGCACAATCAGGTTCTCTAACACCAAATGACCCAAAGCACACCGGCAATGCTAGTAGCGTAAAGGAAGTATTACCTTTAGTGCCTCTAAAGGCTTCATAACGGAAGGTATCTATTTAACAACAGACAAAGGTTTTCCAGCAGAGGTAGGAAATACTAACTCAGTGATGTCAACACATCTATTCTGTCAACATTTTATTAGGAAGTTGCTGAAACACATTTGTTTCCTTTGGGTTTAAACATTTCTTTTAAATAAATTGCCTTGATATTAACAACATTAATTAGCACCAGATATGCTGGCTGAGCTCTGAGTGGTTTCCTGAACTGACATTCAGCTGGAAGCAGAACAACCCTCTTGACACGCTAGAGGTGCTGTCATAGAGACATTTTTGTGAAGAAAGCAAACAGGTCATTAAATAAGGACTTGGGATTCCTAATTCTGTATCTTATTTAGTTAGTAACCTCAAGATAGATCCATTCTACTGAAGGGAAAAGTCATATATATTCTCTTTCTAAAGCACTTTGGTATCTACATGTGAAAAGAGAAAACCAAAATACTACTTTTAATTTTGTAAAAATAACAGCAGGTTATGTAGAGGTCACAGATTGCCATTTCTACCATTTAATACCTGTACCTGCAAAATACCTTCCATGTACAAATGAGCAGGTGATATAAATTCTACTTATAGAATTGGCATAAATCCTAAATTAAGCTGCTAAGGGGTGAAAAAAAAAAAAAAATTACCTTTGCTAGACTACACTTCCGCTTTGATGAAAGGCAGTTTTTCTTTAAGGCTTCTCTGGTCTGTAGATTAAAAACAACCCCCCAGAATTAGAGGTTAGAGTTTCTAAGTGTAGAAAATATTCATATAATCCAGGATGAAATTCAAAATCACCCGAGTACCTTTCTGTCCAGAAGTGTCCCAAACAACAGGATGAAGAATCCCTAAAAAAATTGGAGATAAAAAAACAGTTACAAAACACCATAACCACATGAAGTTTCTTAAATCTTTTTCTAGCATAGATAAAATAATGCTGTTATCAGTGTAAAACAGCTCATCACCTATGACAATAACAACAATGCTCCAAATGAGTTTACCCACCCAGGTCACATGGACTATCCAGGAATGCCAAGAATGGATATTCAAGTCATGCTAATTCTCATTACAAACTGGACTGATGGGTTACATACCAGAACTTTTTCAACATACTTAATAGCAGCATTAGCCAAGAAGAACTATGGCAGTATGGATATACAATGGTATGTCAGGTAACATTGGACTTTGACACTGGTGAGTTAAACTAAACTATCCTTAATGGCAAGTAAGATTTTCTGGGTATTTGTTGGGTGATACAGATTAGACATCCTTGCAGTTACTTGACATTAACCCATATATTTTAATATAAATTCTTCCTCTTAATTCTTCATTAGACTTTGTATCAATTGGTTGTTCTATTGCCCATCTGCACCCATGTCAACGCAGAATACCTAGTGCAGCTACTGCGTTAAATAGATAGGATGCAAGGAAAGCCTGCTTTTCAAGCACAGCACATGCTGCCAGCCTCTCTTCGATCTGCTACCTTTTCCCAAAGTCAAAGTTTGAGAGGGCACTATGCCCAGACTTGCTGGGTTTACCTGGAAGGCATTCAGTAGTGCGAACGTAATATGGAATGCCAGAGAGCGACTGTCAATGATGGTTGCTAATCCAAACCCCCAGGTGAGGCCCAGAAGAGGTGTCAAAAGGGCAACATTTTTGCTAATTCGGATCATGTTGCTCAAATCTTGTGACTTGCAGCCATCTCCAATAGAGGGTCTTCCCATCTTCACCACAACCACCACCACCACCGCCAAATTGACAACAATGATGCCCAGAGCTGGTACGACAAAGGCCAAAAGGGCTTTTGTCTCATACCAATTGAGCCAGCACGCTCCACTCCTTAAATATCCATTTTTTGGTTCAGTAATAGCAACAGTGAGGACAGATATGACTAATGGACATCCATATCCAACAGAGAATGCTGTAGCTATGAAGGCAGATCTTGTTATCTTAAAAAAAACTAATAACAATCCATAGAGAATCAAGAGACCCAGGGTAAACATCCAAAAAAACAAGGCAAGATAGAAAAAGTGAAGGAAAAAAGTGGCTGCTACACACAGCCGGTAGTTTAGGGCTGTGTTGTGCACAATAGCTGCTACGATGAATAAAATATCCGCAATGAAAAGTGACGTAGCTATGTTCACCAAACAAAAATGGCGCATGTAGGTTATTTCAGTTTTTGTAACGTGATGCCAGACAACAGCCTCGATGGTAAGGCACAGAACCAAGCTGAAAATAGAAAGGCCTAACCCCACGCATGTAATGTAATCCAACACTACGTTTCGCAGCATGGTGGGGGACATCAAAATGGAGAAGGATTTGAACGTCCGACGGTGGTGCTTGCACATACAAACAACACTGCTGATGTTGTCTGACTTCATTTTGCATGCCTTGCTATCCCATCTCCTCTCAGTGGAGTGCCATCCAACGCACTGAGCCTTGACGTTCTCCAGTTTATTCACCTTTTCAAAGGTAAGCAAAATATGCTGAAGCTCTTCTGGAAGAGACACAGACAAAACCATCCCATTCACAAAAACAGGGTCCAAGCGGCTGGTTTTTATAATGGCTCCAAGTGTGGGAAATGCAATGCTGATTGCTTTGGAGGTCCTAGGTAACTTCAGAAGTTCTTCTTCTGGAATGACCACACGCCCACTTACGTTGCTTGTCTTATTCAGCTCCATAGAAAAATCAAAGCTCTTCCCTGAAGTATTTTTATATATGCTGTAGCCTTTAGTAGAGATGAAGTTTTCCTGTATACTTTCTGACCCATTCCTTAAAAGAAGTTTCCCAGCAAATAAGTTCACTGAGTCCAGTAATGTTGAACTGGCATTTCTGTCCCTGACAAAAGCCCAATTGGAAATGATGGAGCTGTTCAGAATATGGTTTGCTATCCTGCTGTAACTCTGAAAGAAAGGAGAAAAATAAATTATTTTTCATGTTAAAAGAAAAATTCTATTATTCCATTGGCACTGTCTCCAAGAAAAAAAAAAAAAAGAAAAGAAAAAGAAAAAAAGAAAAGCTAATTTAAATTCAAGATTAGTTTCTATAAAGTAAATATACTTCTTTGTCAATTAACAGGTTCACATGACCCATCTCAGCCAAGCCCAAACATCTCAGTGGCATGAGTCACCAGCAGAATTGTACTATCCTCTTCCCATCAAAGCTCAAAAGGTATTGGGAACAACAGCATAAATTAAAAAAATAAATATGACACCAGTCCTGTTTCAGACTTTGACCTGCAATGTGCACCCTCTGTTTACATCTCCCTCTGCACAATTCTTTCCCCACCTCTCTGATTTCTGAATTCATCAGGGAAAGCTTTCTGTTTTTATCGTGCAACACGTGAACACACAATTGTGGTCAGCATCTCCAACACTGCTTTTTCTGCCATGTAATACTTTAAAAATGAAGTCTTCCTTGTACTGCTCTCCCAAGTCTATAACAGTTGCTGCAAACATTTACTTTTAAAGAAAACAAATTCTACCAGTGGGAACTTTAGGATTTATGCCATACATGAAAATGTCAAACACTGACAGCAAAACATGGCCCCCCTTTGGAAACTCGTTCCAGGTGATCTCCATGTGACTTGCAGCTGTCATTTCATTGGAGAGTGCCTATAAAGCAAGAAACTCTGCACGGCTGCTCTGGCAAGCTCAGATCTAGCTCTTCAAACCCATAAAAGTAAATACCTGCATTTTTCCTCTATTGACATTTTCTGACAACAGCAGGGAAATATTCTTTAGCAATTCCACTATATCAGCAATGTTTCCTGGAATTGCTGGTGAAGACAGGATATCCGGGATGATGCATGAAAAATCAGCTTGGCAGTTACTATTCTCACGGTCATGAGCACCAAAATGTTTTGCTTCATCTCCTGGCTTCCCGTGCACTGGTTTTCCTGCTCCTACAAAGGGCAGGTGTCCTCCAGCAACACTAATGTGTCCTCCAGAACTTGGAAGAGGTTCACGGTCAGAAATCCTCTGGTGGGAGAAAAACAAATTTTGGAGAATTAATGAACAGAATCAAAATGATGCTACTGCTACAACCTGCAAACTGTATAGTGTGTAATTAACATGCTGGAAGGCTTGAAACCCAGGACCAAAGCTCCACTGAGAGAAATTTCTTGCTTGCTCAACACATTTGAAGGAAGAGGCAAGAACCAAATATAGTGACTTATTCTTAAAGTGACTTGGAAAAAAAAAGTTTTTTATTTTGTAGTTCAGGAAGAATTTACCACAAATCATCTAATTATTACAGACTTTTGTAATTAGAATTTGAAAGAGCTTTTGTACAGCTCTTCTCTCAGGTTTATCCTAGTGTATCATTGTCTTGGTTTAGAGCTGTGTGAAAATCTTTATCCAGGTGAAGGGGGCAAGTTCATTTCTGAATTGTTTCAACATACGAAATTAATTTTGGAAATCGCTATTACTTTATTTAAGATGAAATCAAAGCTTCACAGTAATTTGGCCTCTAGGATTCCATCTTCTTCCCTTTGATCAACATTTAAAGTTTGGGTGGGAGGGGAATGTGTCTTTGCAACAAATTATGACCATGTGAAAAAGTAGATGTGTAACACTTCCATTACCTGAAAAAGTGACTGAACATCCAGATTTGCACAGGCATCTATGAACATTTGCCACATTCTGTCTTTGCAGACAAAACTCATCTCTCCATGGAAGGAGGGAGAACAAGGCTGAATACAGATAGCTCCACTATCTTCACAGGGAATCAGATTTATACACCCATCTGGAAAACAAATCAGCGGATATTGTCCTAATGCACACGACAGCATACTACGATCCATGAGGCGAGTATCGGGGGCATAAATACTGATAATGGATAACACTTAAAAAAAAAAAAAAAAAAAAAGGAGAAGACACATAGCTATTCACTGTACCTTGCAGATTACTGGTCTTTGATTCCTTGCTGAGGACCTGAAAAATAAGGTAAAGTGGAACATACATTGAATGTGAAAATAAATAAAACGATGACTACCTGGAACAAACTAGAAAGGTGATTTTAAGGGCAGAATAGTTCTTCTGAGGTCCAGAAGACTTTTCAAGGTACAGAATAGATTGTTTATAGCCCTGTACTCACACAGAACGATTCAGAATTCTCTACTAATGTTTTGTCTCTATTTTAAGCCTTCACAGTCGTACTTTTCTACCAAAGTGACAATACTGAGCTAGTGGACAGGATCATATATGCTTCCAGTAATTACCTCTGAGTCAAAAAGCCTGTGTTAGTCTTAAGGTCTCCAGTATTCGCACGTTGATGTACAAGGATCTTACAAGGATCTATGTGATTTTTGCTGTAAGAGACAGCTACAGCTGTACTAACACCACCAACAAAGCCTCTTTGTTCCAGTCCTGTTTGGAAAGCAACACCAAGGCAGACGTGCCTTGCTCAGCACAAGGACACTTGCTGGGACTGTGTGTTGTACAGGCAGACTCAATCCAGAGCAGTTGATTAGACCTGGCTTTCACTTTTTGGTCTATTGTCTTATCTGCCATCAGCCAAACACTGTCAGGAAAGAAACCTTAGCTGTGTGATGCATTAGAAATCACACGGCTATTGTTGTGTAGAGTGGGCTGAATAGCAGCTTTCCAACAGTCCCAGAGTTGTGCAGGGTGCTGCTTGGCACACTGAGTGTATTGAATACTACAAAGTTTTCCTCCCAGACCTACTGATTTGACAAGTTTTCTCACTGAAGGCACCTTTTCCTTGCCACCCTGAAAGCCAGCAAGGAACTTTCACCAAGAGAGCTCTCCCAAGACCTTGCAGTCCTCAGGGAGAGGCATCTCTTGTCATCTCATGCCTTGAGGTCCCAAAGCAACAACCATGTTCCTTGCTTACAGGTGGCTGTACAGAAAGAATAACCCATAAAAAAAATGAAGAGGAATGCATTTTATGTTTCCAACCATCATAAATCCTTGGAAAAGATTTGTATCTAGCTGGCTCGGATCTACTTCGAATAAGCACTGTACAACCAGACCAGAACAATCCTGGATGCATCATCTAGAATGCTCAGTAGATCCATGGATATTCTGGCGATCAATAAGATAAATATACACCTTAGCAATCCTGATATGAAAGAATAGATCTTTTTTTTTCCTTTCACTGGTAGGTAAAACTCAATTCTAAATGAACTCAAGTGAACTGGCGATTCCCCAAACCCATTAAAATCAAATGTTGCAGGCTTCTCTGCCAGAAAGCTCTGGAGTCCATAGCCTCTCGCGGACACAAGGTTCACAGCTTCGCTCACCAACTCACCCTGGGAGCAATGCGTGGTGCAGCTGGGAAGAAGTGCACAGCCCAAAGGAGCAGGCAGTGGGCCACCCTCACATCCATCGCCTCTCATTTACTGCCTTTCTCCTGAAAGAAAAACATGTTGAAGATGACAACATCTGTTTTCCCTTTTTGAACATCGCCCAGTTGCTAGTAAGTGAGCAGCTAAACCCATTCTAAATACTGTCCTCACTGGGCATACAAGGTGATTTTTAGACATTTATCAACTTATTACTGAAAATGATTTGTGCACTTTTATTTAAAACAAACAAACCTGTTCAATATTAGAAATAACTGCATTAATAACTTATTGTAAACTGCAAGGTGAAGAGCTTAAAGCATTTCAGCCTGTAGGTCCCTTTGAAGGGATTTCACATAACCTCGTCTCCACAGGGTTTAACTTTTGCTACCTTCCTCGGGCAGTCCCTGATGAGAATTGCCATGTGAGAAGGAAAACTCAGGTCCTTGGGGCTCAGATATCCAATTATGAGTGCTGAGAGCAGATGCTGCCTTCAGCAGGCACTACCTTTGATTCAGCACATGGCAAACCATCCAGAGGTGGCAGCCAGCCTTGGCAGAACATCCAGCCTTTATTGTCAACATCATGGGATGCTGAAACATATATTGAACAGTTTTAAAGCTGGGTTTAAAGCTAGTGACCATTACCTCTTCTAAGGACCCAAAATGATAAAGATATGTGAACCACAAGACTCAGATCAACACTGCTGAGAAACAGGAGATGACCAGGAAACACCTACAGGTATTAGGTAAAGGATTGTACCAACTTCTTTTCTGATTTCTGCCGTCATTAAGTAATATTTATTTTATGCTCTTAGCCCTAATTCTATTTCACATTTGGGAATCCTTGACCTCGTCATCTTTCATTATTAATTCATATCCACTTTGTATTTATACACTGATGTAACTCCACCTAGGGCTGTTACCTCTAGGTGAGGTAACAGCCTGGGACAGCTCCAGGTATCTGAGGCTCATCGAGATAATGAGTCGTGTTACTGGTGAAACACAGATCTTGTTCAGTCGCATTGCTTGACTCATCATGGAAACTACCCAGCCTCAGCACTGCAAGAACGTGCCAAGGTAACTACTACGCATCAATAGAAACTTAAAGCAAAGCAGTAATACAGCAAGAAGTCAGTCACTTTCAGGAAATAATACAAATACACTTATAGAAGCTCACATTAAAAGTATATAGGCTTGCAGGTATCTCCTGCCCAACTCAAGAGATGGTCACCAGATGCTGATTCTCCTCCTCTAATTTCATTTGGTCATAGCACCCCAGGAGGGCAAAGGTCCCAGCAGGAAGAAAAGAGGAGTGAGGAATGAATGTCTGGACCATGGTTAAAGGAGAGGAAAAAAAAACTCTTAAAATAGTAAAAGAGGTAAGCTGATAATCTATTTAAGTAATTCAAATTTAAGGTAATCAGTTTATGAAGTCCTTATCTTTGATTTCTGCTACTTTACAATGGAAGAGTGCTACAGAACCCTACAAAACTTTCCCTGCTTACTCTATGCCCAAGGACTCATTGCGAGGCAGTCTGACCTTGCACAAGCACAGCTGCAAGAGGACCCTGCTCAAGAAACGACAACAGTGGGAACTGTACCCTCAGACTGGTGAACCCAAGGTTTCTGGCCAAAGGGTTCTCCATCACCTTAGGTTACAGCTTTCCCCCTCCACTACCCCTAGAAGTGGACTAAAGCGAGGCTTATAGGAAAAAGTATCAAGCACAGAAATTCTAAGCACATTTTGTGCAAAAAGACAGTTTACAATGGGCTTGTCTATTCAGCTATACATTTTTATTTCCCCAAATGTTCACTGCAGACTTGTGCTACATGTATGTAACATCTGAAAAATATATATATATATAAATCCTTAGTTATGGAACTGAATTCTTTATTTATGGCTTGAATGCCTACATGTTTATCTTAAAATCCAAGCGGTTCACAAACCACCATATGATCACTCATACTGCTAACTGCTGCATGGTCTATTAAAAAGACTACAACAAGAGTGCTCAACGTGGTCACTTAAGGAAAAAAAAAATAAGGCTCTTATTTACACAGAGACTTGATTGGAATTAATTACTTTTATAAAAGGACACAGCTCGAAAAGGTGAATTTAAGTAAAGCAAGTTCCAAGAGGAGAGTGATCTTTACAATAACTTCATAAGAAAATCTGAATTTTTCTGAGAAGTGACAACATTGTGACTAGAGCCCAATTTCAAAACTCCAAGCAAAAAGCAGAGGTTAATTAAGATGTCTAATTACTTCTACAGATGTAAGTAGCAAATAGAAAACTGAGCAAACAAGCGCAAAGTAAAAACAGCCCAAAGCAGTTAGATTTAGTTTAGTCATCTGATTTCACAGATGACTTCAGTTACCTCACTGATAATTTTCAAGCAGTTCTGGCAAAAATGTTTCGTGATGGCACTCACCGTTTTCAGAAGTCTGGGTTAAACTGTAAGCAAAATTAACAGAGCCAGAGATCCTCAAGATATGATGGGTTAGCATCCAACCACTCATCTGCTGCCATCTTGCCCCAGTCTCGCTATTATGGTCTTACCCAGCCTTGCTTCTGAGCTCTGATTCATTCAGTTTTCCCAGGAGGAAATACCCTTTGGCATCGGCCTGCTTTTTTTCTTGTCTGACTGGATCAACAGCGAGGAACCTGCAGATGATGATAAAGGCATTGCACTGAAAAATGCCAAAACAAGTTGCAAACACGCCCACAAAACTGCTGGATTGCCACCTCGGTCAGGAGTCCTCACAAGTGAGTCATGCCTGTGTGGTTCGCACCTTCCATCCTCGTGGAGGAGGCACCATCTGCTCTTCTTATTTAACAGGCCTTTAGATCTTCAGTCCTCAAAGATGAAAAGAATTCATGATCAAAACTTAGTCAACTTAATGCATCATGCTTCATAAAATCAAAAATGACACTACTGATAATACCCTGTGCAGCTAAAAAGATCTGTGACCAAGTCTTTTCCATATGAACTTATGGACTGATCTTTTCCTTATGGGCTGCACAGAGAGGGGGCTAGAGTTGCCTGCTGAAGCTTGTGCCATGTTCAGTGTTAGTTTTTTTAATGCTGGCTCACCATCATGCCTGCTTTTCTGAGGATCAGCAATAGCCAGTAATATACAGCATGCAGTTTCTCATAACGGAAGACCAATTCCCACTGCTCTACCCACGAGACTGTTTCATATAAACTTTGGTCACAATAAAAAGTTTTTCTACAATCCTGCAATATGTTTGTTGTGAATTTATAGGATTTCCAAGTCGTTTTGTGTGCTACAACAACTTAAGCCAATCATCAACCACAAGACAGGTCTCATTTTAGCCCAAAGGTACGCATGATTTACTGCGCTGTTTTGATACAGACAGCATTGCATCTCATGTTGGTATGAAGCAGGAATTAAGCCAAGCACAATTAAACAGCCAACATCACCAACCTGGAGAGGTTTAATGATTTGCACTTGATACAGTACCAGGTAGAGAAGAATTAAAAGGTGGCTCTTGAAGGACACAAAGGCTGACATTTCAGCACAGACACCTGCACACTTCTCCCAGAGGCAAAGAGGTGTAAATCTGTGCTCCCTGGGGCTTAGAAAGACACTCAGATCACAACTTCCAACAACGAGGATAAGTGCTCCAAACACTGAATGAGCAGCATCAGTCTCACGTTTCACAAGTTGGTAGAGGCTGTTTGGATTTTCAAGATGGGAGGTATGTGCCTGGGCATCCCAAAGGGAGTGGTTTGTCTTTTCAGCTCTTATAAAATCCAGTTTCCCAAGATAGTCAAGCAGCTGTTTTGACACTGCTCTGAAAAAGCAATCAGGAACATCTCAGAGAACTTTAGTAACAGACAACAGTAAGGCAGCTACAAAAACCTGTTTTCATCATTTCTTTTGGAAAAAGATGACAGATTTCTGCTAAATTATGACTTTAAATAAACAACTTTTATTCATTAAAGTTCACCATGTGCTTTGCTAAACAATTCAAAAATCAAGCCTTGCAATACGTTAAGGCTTTTCACCAGACTTCATTCCTTTAAAGCAGCATTCATGAAAAATGTTATCTCCATTGTGATTGTTTGAATAAAAAAATAATGAATAGACCTGTAAGTTTTATTTTTCTAAAAATGTACTTCGTATACAGACAAAAACTTTTCAGAGAATATGAAAATTGAATGAAATATTGCATTTTTAAAATGCTCTTCTGTTGTTCTGTTCTTCATTTGCCTTTGTCCTTCATCCATACCCCTTTAAAATGTTGTAATCTCAGTCTTCAGTTCTTCACTATGTATTTAAGAGGTGACTCAACATACATTTATCCATGTTACTGGGTGACATCAGGATCTTAAAAATAAACTGAAGATGCACAGAAAGGTCAGTTTGGACCAAAAAAAAAAAAAAAAAAAAAAAAAGAAAGGAATAAGAATTACTAAAAACTTGAGGCTTCCAGTCACAACTTAAAACCAAAACAAAACACCAACAGTAAGCTTTCCAACTGTTGGGAAACTGAACTATCCTGCTATCCTGTAAGTCAGGAACCAGAGTATTCTAGTGAGTAAATTCAAATATGAAAGATGAAAGTCTCCAGGGGTGAGCTATATGAATGATAATGAATAATACATTTGTTTTCCACCCAATCTCCTTCTGCAACGATTTTTTTTTTTTTTTTTTTTTTTTTTTTACGGCATATGAAACATTTCTGAACATAAGCGAGCAGACTTTTCAGCAGTTTTAAATTATTTTATTTACTGAGTTTGGATAGCATGCATCATTTTACAGCACCGGTAAACAAGTCGGAGAAGCATACTGCTTTTAGGAACTTGTACTGTGGAATGTCTTCAAAACCATTACTCTTCTCCTCCACTCTAGTACGTAACACTAGCTGAAGACAAGACAGACATTTATTAGGGCAACTTCCGTATGGCTAAAAATACTCATAGCAGCGACTTTTAAAAGAGGGTTTTATTAAATCAAGTCATTGCACTTGGGTCATTTATTGCTATAGCGAACAAAGGCCATTAAATAATTAACACCTTTGATTTGTGGTTTTAACTGATTGTCTTGTTCTGTTTGTCTGCTACAAGATTATATGCAGACTATTTCTGTGGAGCAATCCATTACAAGGTTTGTTTCATGCTCTAATCATGGTGAAGAGCTTGTATAATGAAATCTGCTATTCCATTAGGCTCAATTCTTGCTCTTCATCATCTGACTTAGAAGTACGAATTCTAAGTAAGAACTTAGTGTCTGACAAAAAGCACTACCGCTGCACATTACTCTTCAATATAAAGATCTGGTTCAAGTCTTCATTTGTGATGCATCTAGGCAATTAAAAGTTAAAAGCATTAATGACGAATCAGCTTATTAGTGATACGACTAACAAATATTACCTAATACCTGCATAGTATATTAACCAAATTTTACCGAAACTTTGATCAGCAACCAAGAATCCAAACCAAACCAATTGAATTTTTGATGTTTGCTTTTTATGATGCATCAACTGTTGAGAAAGCACATTCTCAAGAAAATATCTCTTGCTTGAGTTACATGGTAAATAATTGCTATATTTATGCTTATTCCCATGAATAAGAACTTAATTATTTCTCTTAGTGGTGAAGTTGTCAACTAATATGGTATGTTTTTGTCATTTAAATTCTGGTAGACCAAAAGGAGATAAGGTTGTTATTAACAGAAGTAACACATTTGACTGGCTTTTAAAACTGTTTTTCATTCTTTTATGAAGTGAATAGAGCAATAAGTATAATCGTCTCCCACAACTTTGAATATTATTTGTATATTATTCTGGTGCACAGTGTTGAGCTCAGGGGTTAAAGATAATGGCAGCCCACAAGATTTCAACCGTTTTCTATTAAAAAAAAGTGAAAGATGCCGTCTTGGATGGCAGCACAGTGCTGTCAAAGCAATTGTTCCAATCACTCATTAAATACAAAGATGTAATTAAATTTAGAAGTACACAATATACTGAGAAATGTTATGGCATAAATATATAAATATTGAGACATTTTGAGAGTAGCAAAGTTCCAAAGTGATTTATTTTGAGCCATATTATAAACAAAAATTGACTATTGTAAAAACAGATCAAAATGCATACTTAACCGCTAGAAAGACTGGTGACCAGTTTAGATACACACAAGCACAGACAGTGTGAGTTAAGGTTTACTTTTTCACGTTGTGTGCTGTAGTATTTTAGGCACAACAGGTTCCGTTAAGACTGGATTCTAGCCTTGTTTCTGTATTTCTTGCATTTTGTAGTATTAAAAGTTACTATTGTAACTTCGTGACTCAGTCCTAAATCCCTTTTTAATCCAATAGTGCAAGTGACAAAACGTTCTGCTAAACTACTCTGATTAGGTCATCCGTTCTTACTACAATGCATAGGTGTGTCATCCAATTCATTGCATTAACAAATTCCTATCTCATTGCTCAACTTAGAAACAGCATATTTTAATATTCTCACTGTAGACAGGCACAACAGCATAACCCTGGGTAAGACTGCCAAAATTAAAAAATATACAAATATTCCCTTTTTGCATGTAGGGGAAAAATAGTGACTACAATTACGATACAGCTATTCTGTCCCTCCCAATAGATTATTTTACAGATTACTTGTAAAGATAGATCACCCTATTTATAGTATAGATCTCTTTAAAAATTAAGCTACAGGTATTCAATAAAAATCTGTTAAGAATTCCCTCTCCTTTTTATACAGATTCAGTAGTATTTTCAAGCAAACCAAAAAAATAAAGGTCTGCAATTCCAGCACAGTAAGAAATAAGGCCTCTTTTATATTGGCAAAAAAATTACACCATTATTCTCTTTTGTTTTCTTATCTCTGAATAAAAGACTATATTCCTTCGTTACTATATTTTTCTTTAAGACTGTAGAACACCAGTATCCATTATTAAAAAATAAGAGAGACAGTTCTACGTGTGTTCAGCTTGAATTCCTGGCAAGTTAAAGATAGCAAGTCCATGGGTGTCTCATGTAGACATCACTGCTTTCTTCAATTTTTCTACTTCAAGCTGGAAAACAAATATTTTGAAAATAAAAGTCAGTAGAGTACCAATAATCTAAAGTTTCCAGAGCTTTCAGCAAAATTATAACCTTGAAATCTCAAAAGACATTTCTCAAAAGACATTTAAGCAAACAAAATGGAAGCATCTGACATCTCAATATTTACAGCTGATCTTATATTACTGTGTTGCTTAATAAACAAGAATTTATTGGATAATCTCACTCTGAATAGTCATTTAACAAAACTGAGTTGACGAATCATTTAACAAGTCTCTGCATAACAATTAATCATCTCAGACTAACTTCCTGAGGCAGCCTTCATGCAAAATATTATGACATGATTAATCTTTATTTCTTCAAATGGATTTTGAAGATACTAAAAAGTTGATTCCTCTTCATTCCCAGCACATATTCCAGGCAACTTCATAGATTGCTTTAGAGATGTCTTAAAAAGAGAACTTGCCAGAAGTTCTTCTCAAGTTTTGAAAGCAGCTTTAAAGTCAGTAAAAAGTACTCTTTCACAAATATAATGCACTTTTGTATCCAACTGGAATATTTTTCCATAATGAGTTCAACTTATTAACCACTTAACAGAATTATACAGTAATGCAGGTTGCCTTCATGAAGAAACTAAGGGGGTGGCATTCATCATGAATGAAATTTTTCAGATGCATCCTATTCTTTTTGACTTTATTTAGACAGATCGTAGAGAATTAAAGAAAGATGGCTTTCTTCCTATTTTTTGTTTGATTACACAAACTAAATTTGTCCTTTAAATCCCACAAAAGCAAAATATTCATAATCTCTCTAGAAGTAAATCCAGTTGTGACATATTTCTAGCACAACGCAGAATGTAGCAACACTAAACTGACATCCCAACACACAAATAACTAAAAATAACTATTTTGCAGGTAAACAAAACTGAACTAAGATGAACTGTGAGTCTTCTTAATACATGTACATGCCTTATGAGGCTTTCATTCAACTACACAATAGGAAAGCAGTACAAAAAAGATCGAACATGTCCATTAAGACTTTCCTTTAGCATCAAGTTCTCAAACACTATATATATACTTTTATTTTTTTTTCTCCTTTTAAGTTGCTAATATTACCTCCAGAATACTTCGCATCAGCTTCTCTTCTTCCAAATCCTTCCTTATTTTTTCCAGTTCTCTCCTGACAGTTGTTAAGATAACAGAAATACAAGTTAGACGATAAAAAAATATTACTGAGAACAGGAAGCACAGGCCTTCTTTAAGTTTTACAAGAGGGATGAACGTGAATATGATACTACATCTTAAAAATAAAACATAAAATTACAGGCCCACTAGTGGACTGGTATACAAATTTGTTGGACCAGAAGCTTCCAACAACTCTCAACACGTCTTAGCAATCACCATGCAACTATCCCTAACTTTTAATCACAATTTTAAGTAGTGTAGTTAAGAAGTGTTTTTTGCAGTTATCCCCTACTTGGAGAGAGAAATTTAAAGTAATCCAGCAACTTCTACATATAGAACAGAAATTCTTTAGAAAAGGAAGTTCCTATTCTGTTTTACTTCATAACTGGGGTAAGATAAGAAAATACTAAGAATGATCATCATGTATCATCATGTCACTGAAAAATTAATTAATTAATCTCCTGAACTCATCATTTACTAGTTTACTTTGGAGGCCAACTGATCCAGATGCTTTACAACCTCGCAACTGGTTTAGCTAGCACCACTCATCATTCAAATAGTACAAGAATGAATGCCTGTGCTCTAAAACTAAAGACAGAAAAATACAGTTTCTGCAGATTGGTCTTTACTGTGTTTAGGCAAATACCAATTTCCTTTTCCATCATCCTCCAAACACAATCCTGCCCACATGCACACATGATAGGGCCATCATGACTGAATTTAAAAGGCTCAGTAATCTTTTCCCTCCTACCAGTAATGTCAGTGCTGCAATTATTACAGTGCAGTTATTACACAATGTGCTGTTATTACACAATGCCAGCACATGTACTTACACTAAACACCACAAGAATTATCTAATTTTCCTTACTAGTATATTAAGAAATATTTTCAAAAAGCAGTAATGAAGGATCACAGAATCACAGAAGCACAAGGTAGAATAGAAAAAGGATTACAAATTCCAAATACACTCTGACATCAAGTCAGTATATATTTAGGCCATTTAGTTGGGTCAACTTCTGAAAGGATAAGTTTTGAACATTAGTATTAATACACAATAGCTTTAAGATGTTTGTCATTAAACATGTTAGTGTATATCCATTTGCAGATTGAGAAGAAAAATATTTACCCATGTTCTTTTCTCAGTGCGTCTACTAAACTCATCAAATCATGAATCTGAGTCCTGAGCTCTTCCACAGAAGTTTGTATTTGTGTATTATCTGTTTCTTCTTTAAGTTGGACTTCTCCCGGAAAAAAGTTGAGTATAACAGAACTTGGTCTCTGAGATGAAGACGGAATTGGTGGACTCAACACAGATGGCTGAAAAAACAAGTCATTAGAAGGCTAAGAAAGGCAATCTTTATGAATTGACCACTTACAGTATACAAGTTGTACTGGTATAGTATCTTCTTGTATACGCTTTTTAGCTATTAACTTTTAGCTATACATATACACCTTTCCTTTATTTTCTACCCCAAAGATTAAAAGGAACGTCCAGTTCAAATGGACTACTGTAGTATGTAAGATAAGGTTATTTTAAAAGCTGTTTATTTAGCACTGCACTGAGCCTCCTGTGGCCATTAAAAGAAACACACTGCAGTTCTCTACATTTAAAAAAAAACACTCTGATTTAATCAAAAACCTTAGTTCACTATAAACAATCATTCCTGTGCCCTTCTGATCTGCTCATTCGTTTTACATGTCAGAAGATTAAAAATCAGACATGAAATTTATGTGAGAAACAATACCATAGTTTCATGCTACCTGATTATCAGAACTGAAAAACAAAACTTTATACTGAGGTATAAATTAACTTTGTATTGCAAATTCTAATATGAACTCTATACCAAATGACATGGCTCATTTGCTTTTAAATACAATCAGCTGTATTTAGATGGTTGCATCAATCTAAACTGGAAACACAAGCAAGATGAACAGAAAACTAGCTGCTTGGTACCCAGCTCCTTGGTGACATACCTTTTTAGTTTCAGCTGGCTTTGGTTTGGCACTTTCTTCTTCTTCCTTCTGCACCTTCAGTTTTTTTTCTGCACTGTCATTTTCACTTACCTGGTAAATAAACAATTCAAAAATACCAAAAACAAAAAGGGTTTTCAGAAGAAGGAAGAAAAAAAGTTATGTATTTCTAAAAAAAGTGACAGATAAAAGCTTGAACTGCTAGACTACTATGGATTTCTTTCCTTGCTACTCAGAACTTTCCTTCCCTAGGATATTCATTTATCTGAATTTAAATCAGATAGGAAGTTTGGGCAGGATTTGCCATCATCTCTACAGCACTTAATAGAACAAATACTTGATGCTTTTGGGAACCTGTAGGTACCTCCATAACACAAAGACAAGGCAGAAACAGTATATAGTAACTGAAGTGACTGAACTTTAAAACACATGTTTATATATTTATATACATATAATATATATTAATAGGTAAGATAATAATAAACAAGGATTCTGCACTACCTTGTTCTGTCTCATGCCTTGGCACATATGATCAGTTCTCCAACGTAACATTAAATTACAACTTCGGTGAAGTGAAAGACTACATTCCATTAGTATATCATTGGTGCTACTGGAAGATTTGAGGATTTATCACAGTAATATCCCACAGAACAGGAAGACTCCCTCAGGTGCAATACAGTTGTGTTGTTTTTCTTGTGTACACTTGCTTCTACTTGCAAACAGATATTCCTATAGACAATCTATACAAACTGCACCCCTGGGCATTTTGCATTTCACTCTCTGATAAACGGTTCATAAGACTGCTTCTGAGTGCAAGTCTGTTTCCTGGGAATTTAGTTCTTAGTTCGCATCTGGAAAAAACACACCAATATACTCACAGAAATACCACCACTGAAACGTGCAGGCAGCCTCCTACCAGGCATCTTGGGTCGACTTGCAGTAGGGTGCGATAGATTATCTGAGGTAGCTATTATGTCATCAAAGCTTAATAGATCTAGGGAAAGAAGAAAACAGACCACCATCAAGACCAGAAGGTTTTGCTATGATCCTTTTTATCACTTTTTTTTTTCCATAAAATTGAAAAAATAATAATTTTCAGAATTCTTAGGGTTTCAAAGTTTTTTCAGCATATACGACAACAAGCCATGTAAAATTACATGACTTTAGCCTATCTGGGAAGTCACATCTTCCCCCTTGAAATCAACTAAGAGTTGATTCAACTCGCATTTGAATTCAAGTTCTCAACAGAAGTAGTGTCAACATGGCACCATAAAAGAGACCTAGTGTGCTTGAAGAAAAAAAACGCAGCTTTAACTGTTTTCTGAGAAGACTTAAAACCAATTTTGAGACATGCTGTCTTTAACAGTTGAAAATGTCTTTTTTTTTTTTACTGCCAACTCATGAGAAACATCAAAATCCAAGTTTACCGAGAGAAAAATAAATATGGTAAAGTGCATCCAGAGGTTTATGTATGTTAACAAGACATTAACTGCAAATATTTTTGTACAGTATAGTTTTTCATATGCAATGCTTTTTGTCTGCAGAAAATACATGACTGCATCAAGTCTATAATAAAATATTTTAGAATTCAGAACCTTATTTGCATACTTTAAGGCACACAGATCTCTTTGCTGATTATTCTCTTTATGCTCTTAGATCTAGGTAAACTCTCTTAGATGAAATCTTGCTTTATTCCACAACCTGTTTCCTCCTTATGACCTCCGATCAGTAAAAGTTCTTTACAAAACATCTATTAATGTGTAGAGCAGAATATAAGTAATTCATCTAGTTAACAACCGGGTTTCTTATTGCTTCACCACCAAAAAAAAAAAAATTAAAATAAAACCAATACTTACCTGCCAACAGTTATATAATGAAATTTATTTTTATTACTTAATCAGAGACATAAGATTATGGATATTACATACAGTTTTACAACACCAAATCATTAATTTGTTCTACAGACTCTAAATGTTTAACTAAAATGCCACGCAGCATTTACTATGGATGCCAGAAATAACATTCAAGCTTGGGGGGAAGAAAGGGGGTTGTGTTTGGGTTTTGTTTTGCAACCTCTTAGTTTTACATTGTATCATGATTATCAAGCAGAAACCATAATACTTCTTCCCCTACTTTCTCATTCATTTTGACACTACAGCAAGAGGTCAGTATAGGAAAAAGCCAGAGGAATAATGGGCCAGACCATTCACACCACTTCAAAGTTAATATGAATTAAAATCATCTGATTAATTCCAGTTTTATTCATTTGTTGTCAAAGCTAATTTATACCTGTAGGAATACATTCAGTAGAAGCTTTCTACTGAAAGTTTTAACTAATTTTAATGTCTACTACTGTACATTACTGTCTTTTAAGTCCTTAAAATATTCACGTCTTTCAAACCTATCTCGACTTACATTATCTGTCGCCATGTTGAAAGACAAGCACCTGCAACACTATCAGTTACCAATCAGTTTTGCTGCTTTTAAATTTTATTAAGGAAAATGTAAAGACGGTCTTTTGTAAATATGTAACCATATTTGCAATTGAACAAAAAGCAGGGAAGAACAAAGTAGGAAGAAACAGAAGAGTGATGAATGGCAAGGGGCTGACGGAAGAGAGGATGATGGAGAAATGACTGTTAAGGTATTTATCTTATAGTCTTTGCCAATAAAGCATTTAGCTTGTTAGAAATCATGCAGCAGTGATCTAGGAGTGTATATTAATGTTTTTTACTCAATCTTCAGTATGCTCAAAGCACTAACCGAAGTCCCAATTCACATTCTGATGTATGTTGGTTAGGTATTTAATATAAAGGTAATAAGAAGGTAGGAAAATTATAGACATGTTTCCTCCCCTCTTTCCCACCATCACAACATTTTTTGCATTTCTGTGATCCTCCTTCTGCAGGAATAACAAAAAATTTAAATAAGAATCATAAATTGAATTATTATTATAATTGCAATGCTAGCCTCGTCTCCGTGAGCAAAGTAAACATCAGTAACTGATGCCTTCAGGATAACATGTACCTCCAGAACTTCACAAAGCTTGAGTATATAGATAAAATTCAAGGCTGCAGCAGTAAATAATTTAAATTATAGATAGCAGAATGGCACAAAAGCCACGTTTCCCTGACCCCTTAACAATAGAAACTGATATTCCTCACTCAACAGCTCAGCCCTAAAATATTACCAATACATTACAGCCACAAGGGGCGGAAGTGGGTGAGTGTTTATTATATTATTTTTTATAACAACTTTCCTAGGTATCTTAGGAGAAATCTTGGCCCCACTGAAAACAATATGGATACTGATGAAACACACCACAATTTCACAATTTACACCCACTTCAGTGAATTAATTTTATTAAGGACAGTCTGCAAGTAATCATTACAGGGAACCCCTTCACTGTAATAGAAAAGCAATAGCATACATCTGGAGATAATGTGAGTCCACAAATTATTTTAAGGCTGAGCTAGAACACCTTTTTCATGAGGAAGATAAGCTAACCTGGAACAGTTACTTAGGACAGACTACTAGAAACATCTCTTCTGCAAGCTTAACCTGGATAAACACATTAGAGAATTGTTAGGTGCTTTAAGAGAGATAGTTAGGTGAGAGGCTTTGTTAAAATTTGTGAATGTTTTAGTGCATTCGTAACAGTTTCTCTTAAAAGCCTTCACAAAAAGAAGCAAAGCTGAAGAGGTTCGTATACCTCATGTTGCTGGGATTTAAAAACCCATGGTACAAGCAAAACGTACCCAGTATTTCAGAAGACGAGACCTCACATTAATCTGCAGAGCGAAAAAGCTGGCAGCCCTTTTTCGTGTTATTCATCTTGCGGAGAATGAACCCCCAAAACTTAGGGGAAAGTTGTAAGCTTTAAAACACTGAAGTTTGAAGTCTAGCAATAATAAAACATTTGCTATAATTAGGCATTTGCCAGATATGTCACTTTCAAAAATGCTATTTTACAAGACTCATAGTAATAAATAGCCAACACTAGAGAATTCAGTGCCAAAAAAGTTCACAGTAACATAATTTGTGTGCACAGAAAGATAGAGACATTCAACCTAAATCACTTCAAGTGCTATAAATATTGAATACATCATACTATAAATACTATGCTTGTTTTATCAGCAACTGGACGTGGTTTTGGTTGTGTGTTTTGTTTGTTTGTTTTTGGCCTTTTTTTTTCTTTCCCCACCTGTACACACTCCTAATTGCAAAATATATTTAAAGTAACTTCTTGTTTAACAGCTAAGGAAAACAAGCATTCAAATAAACAAAAAAGCATTTTAAATTGAAACCCAAATAACTGCAACTGAAAATTACGCTTATGAAGTTAAGAAGAGGCTATGTGTATAGCATAAAGCATTTGGATTTCCTTATAGATTGTTATCTTACCAAAATGGAGAAGGGTAGGGTAATTTCCTGACACGTAAGAAGGGAAACATGGCAAACAGGATAGGAAACAAAATCTGGAAAGAAAAGTCAAGGAGAGGAATGTCTAGAAAAAGATTCCGAACAAAAAAATTATTTTAACAAAGCAGGAAAAAGAAACATTTGTAGAAGAAACAGAATCGCTTTAATCGCTCCTTTGGATTTAAATTTCTCAGATTATTAGAGGTACAATGCTGATGACTGCAAATCATAAGCTAGCTTCTGTCAGCCACTGAATGCTGTTTTTTTTTCCCCCTTCTATCTAGGCATTCAAATATTAAATTTCTCTTTGAGCTTGTAAAATCTTATGTCAGCAAATAAGATCAAATAGCTTTGTGTTTTGTTTTGCCCCCCACTTCCCCCTTTTTTTTAATCTGTAAAAAAATTTGCTTTTATATATATGAATGCCTAATATGACAGCTACTACTTTGCTAATCCAGTTATTAAAGGTGTCAAGACAATTGCACGTGTGGAAAAAATACATTCCATCTTTTTTCACAGAGCTTTCTCCTGGGGATAAATGGTTCTGTGCAACATGGTAATACAGCTGTAATATGTAATATTTAATTATCAAATATTAATAATATATAGCATAATCCTAGGGCTAAACCTCTGAGCAACAGGGCAAAACTTATGTTTTTAAGGCTAGGTGGGGCATCAATCTTTCATCTCAAAGCTTGCTGTGGCCTCAAAGCGTTTACTCTATAACCTCACTCAAAATCCATGTTTGAGTGACAGAGGCAGTAATTAAACTGCCAATGAAAAACCTCTAAAACAAGGCATAGCACAACATTTATATGTTTGACTGGGGAATAAACAAAGGACCTTATAAATACTTTAGGGAACATTCAATGGTAATACTGATACACATATATATCTATATATATAAAGTCCAACTTTCTGTGGCTCAGGAAAATATAGCTTTATTTTTAATTAATGAAATGTGTTTTAATTAATGCATTATTAATTATTATTCATGTGGGGTCAAACCCACAGCAATTAAAAGCATACTTGAATTAGCCTTTCCTCATATAGAGCACTTCAGCTTGGAAGCATATTTTAAATGCCACGAGCCTTAATGAACAAGTCAGAAGAACTCCTTCCTATTCATAAATTGCTTCATTTGTTTGATGAATGATTTATTTCACAGGTGAACTTTATCATCATTTAGGTCAAGCTATTCTACATCCTGGATATCGTAATTGTCCTTAGAAGATCAATTTATACTGAAATTTCAAAATGTATTATTAATAAAACCTTTTTTTTTTTTTTGAGAAGAAAGGTTGTATTGAGATATGCAAGCCAAACACTGCAAGTACAATACAATAAAGCTTCTTCTGCAGTGCCTAATCACACAATAAAAACAATTTAGAGCTTAAAAAAAATATGCCCAGAGCAGACACTCTCTGCACAAGATGGACACAGATGAGAGAAATCAGCTGCATTGTCAAAAAATGACAAAATACAACTATGTTATGATCAGGCTATGTGAATTATTGTCTGTACGCTAACTGCTATCAGTGTTTTTACCAGACAAATTTAGACTTTAAAAGATACCAGATTTGGTTCAAGGTGCATTATGCAAAGGCATAAATATGAAATTCAAAACTGGAATATACCACTCTGGCCAAAATTTAAGGTATGGTAAAGGTATAATCTATTGTAGCTATGAATTTAATTACAGAATGCTGAAGTTAATGGCATTACTGAAAATAGGCAAGTTAGCTAAAAATGCAAAAGTTACCTAAAATGCAAGAGCAGAAGAACAAACAGAACCAGTCAGTAAGGAAAACAATTTCATAAAAACGCAAGATAAAAGTGAACGCAAAAAAACATGCTTTCAAATTGGAAGAACAAGCCATCACTTATGCTCCTTCCTATCAGCTATTATAACACTGAGCTTAACCACCTCCAAATAGCCTACTGACACCTGTACACCATTTGCTAACTCTTACCCTGAGCTACCTACAACTACTCTTAAAATAAAAAAGGATTTTCTACTAACAGGCATAATTACACTCTGTGGTATTTTGTATAAATTGATGACCTTATTCTAACCCTGTAAGATACTGCAATCCAAACAGAAAGACCCAGAAAAAAACTTTTTATTCTTTTCTTACCTGATTCTCGAGAGCTCTTTACCACAAGTGAATCTACCTCTACTGATTTTGGTCTAAGTGGTAACTGTTCAGAGTCTAACTTTGGTTTTGCTACTGGCTCGATTTCAGATTTTGGTCGAAGAGAAACGACTTCTCCATTAGACCTGTAACAAGAAAAGTGGCAAAGATATACCTAGTAATATATATAGTAACATTAAATAGTTTGCATTGTAATGTTAAGTAGTTTACCAAAAAACAGAACACACCAAGAATAAGAATTAAAAGGAGAGACCTCCCTGGAAACAGCTTTTACTGTTTTTTAAATCCTTCCTTAAAGTTTTTCAGAGAGCAATTCTAGTATTATAAAAGCCAGCTCAACTGTTGTAGCTTTTGTAGAGCTGTCAGACATGTACAGTCCCCTTGGAAAAGTATCCAAAATTGTTAGTGCACTTACAACAGGGCATATTTTGGCACTTAACCTAAAATATCACACTTCACTGCAAGAGAAAAACAAGATAGCTGAATAGCACCTTCAATAATCTCTCCTGAAATATTGAGAAACAAATACTCATATTCCTTCACATCAAATTTTTCTGTAAAGAAAAAAGCTATCAAGAAAAAAAATTTTTTTTCTGGGTACAGGATAAAGTGTCTTGTATGTCTGGTATGTCTGGTTGTGCTTCTGCCATGCATCCTTCATGCCTAGTCACATCATCCAAGGACCAAAAAAAAATGCAGAGATGACCTTTTCCTTTACAATTCGTGCCATCGTTTATGTCACTGTAAAAAAACGCAGTACGTAGACAGAGCAGTTGTCAGCTTCAATGTGTCCCTTTCATAAACTCATGGCCCATATTCTTTTTTTGAAATTCATTACAGCAGAAAAAGCGCTAACAGCCTAATCTCTTTAGAGCGATGTTAAACTTTCAGATGTTTAAACCTATTTTAAAAACCCTACATATTTTTAAAGTTTGCAATTATTAAAGGACCACGGTTTACTACAGCCTCTCTTCTTTTAGCTGCACACGTGTACCCCTTCATATCTTTAACCATGAGGGAAGGGGAACACTGTTTTGGCTAAAGATCAGAAAATCTCTACATGGGAAACATTCCAAAATGTCAAGTGATAAAACATGATCACAAACTGGAAACCTAAACAGAACGAAATCTGCAACAGTCTAACCCTTCAGTCAAGCACCCAAAGTTTCCAGGGCTGTGCAGGGTGTGACCCAGCAATAGCTGCCTAGATTGTCCTCTGTTAGCTGGCTGTTGGAGTCAACCCTCCAAAGTCTTCACCTTTCCTCATTGCCCTCATGTTTTCTCCCTTTACTCCTTTTGGATCAAGACACACAGGACTCGCTGGAGAAAAAAGATAAAACTCAAAGAACGTTTGTTGCCACCCTGTATATTTGCTGGTATTTAGGGTGCAAGCTCCTTGAGGTAGCAGCTGTCTACTCTTTTATTGGTAGAAGGCCAAGTTCATCATGATCTCACTTTCTCGTGGTTCTTTCAAGTCAGCTGAACACCCCAAAGGGACAGGTACTTGTCAACATGGATCTGCAGTTGTCAGTAAGAATCTGGAAAATACCTGGATGGAGGCAGAAAGGAGGGAAACCGCAGCAGGGATTGGGTACAAGGAAGGATTGTATTGATACAAAGTTGGTGAAATACTGAATAATTTGTGAGAAGGAAAATTTAGAGAACTGAAACTAAGAGTGAGCAACTGCTTGCTATTCTGTTTTCTATTCATCCAGTAAATTCAACTGAGAATACTCAAGACAGATCCAAGAACCACCTCCGGTCTGCACTGTTTTCTTCCCCATGAAAGACGACACGAGCCATGCTGAGAACCTTTAGCACGGATACTAACTATGCTCAACTTTTCTTCTTCTTCTAGTTTACTCTGAAACACTGAACTTTGACTCTACTCAAATCTTTTCCAAGACAATAATGTTTTTCTCGAGTGCAACATCCAGAGATTCTTTTATACCACACTGCTACTTTAACTACAACTTCTTCATTTTGGGGGCAGGTTTAGAGCAAAGCAGACTAGACTCATACCTTATTCTGCTTTATGGTTATCCTGTAATATTTTCTCCAAAATGGATTCAGCATCTTAAAGAATTAGGAAGCTTTAAGTTCATATTGATAATACTTGAAGAAAAGAAAAACTGGTAGGTGCAGTACAAAGCTTATCCTTTTATCTTCTTTGCCTTTAAAACAAACATCTTTTCCTACCTCAGTCACAAAGGAAAACAGAAAAATAAACCATATAAAATATATTTGTTAAATACGATTCAAGTTATACTGACTTGGATGCCGATGATGGCAAAGCAGGTTTTTCTGGACGTTTTGGGTGCTGAAACCCTGCTCTCAAAAAGCTGTTAGTCTTGCTTGGAGGAATGGGCTTCTTGGGTGGTACTTGAGGAGCTTGTGGCTTCAAGGGCTTCTGATCCAAAGCTCCTTTTTCATCTGACAAAGTAAGTCATCAGAACATTAAAAAACATGTCATCTAGGTTTCTTTCAATGCTAATCAATTAGAAAGCAACTGTTGCCAGAAACACTTTCACTGAAGTTCAGATAACAGTGAAAAATAGGTATGTTAAGTGATACATTATCAGAACACACAAGCTATTTAACTGAACCTAAAAAACATTACATTAAAGCAAACGGAAGTTCTTTCTATTGACATTAAATAGTAGAAAAAAATCTAGATTGATATTATTGCACTGCAAATAACACCTAATAAGCAAGAATCTCTCTGTACTGCTACTGCTTTGCCCTTACTGTGAATTCATCATATCCCCTCTTAAAAAGGCAAAGGCTTTTGCTTTAAATATGGCCTGTATATGGCTAACTCCCTTTGGAGAAGGTCTGAAACCCTTGTGTGTCACCTCCCCAACTGTATAATGGGGAAATCCTGATTTTCTTTCCCAGGAATACTCTGAAAAACAGATCATAGAGGTTTCAACAAAAAAGCATCACCCAGGACAGAATCATATACTTGCTTTGGTACCTTTTGACATCAGGACGTGCAAACAAAACAAAACCAAAGCAAAGTAGTTGGCATTCCTTTGCAGTCTTTCTTAGTACAGTGTTAAAAAATGAATAAATAAAGCTCTGAAGTAGCAGGACAGTACAAGATTTCGCCACTTGGTGGTGCTGACTGTCCTGTGTAAAACACCCTGTTCACGGGACTCACTTCTGTCTACTGATCGGTCCTATATATGATTTAAATTCCTAAATGCCCAGTGGCAGTACAACTGAAAATCAGTTGCCTCTATTTTAGTGGAAAAAGAATTCAAGAATTATACATTTTTACTTGTAAGAACATCCAAATTCATAAGTAGAACAAAAAATGCTGCCATCAAATTGTATTCCTGAATTATCATCAGTCAGGTTTCCCTTCAGTTGCTCCCACTCAAAATCTGAATATAAAAACTGTCCACAGCTAAGCGGGTGAAGATAATAGCAGAGGCCAAGGTTCCTGATGAGGACAGAAGTCAGCCATTTCTGCTGTACAAAATGGCACGGCGCTTTTTTTGGCTTTTACAACACAATGAAATAAGGATTGACTCAAAACAAGTGCAGGGTAATGGTAATAAAAATACCAGTCTTAGCCATTGATAGTGGACAAAATGACTGCATGATACCAACAAGTGCCCTTCACTGTGAATACAGAAATAGTTACAAGAGCATTGCTTTTACCTTTTGATCAGTCAAATTCTGATTACAATTAAAGGCAATATTAATATGCATAAAGAATTACATGGTTGGATGGGCTGAGATCGGAGCTGCTCAATTACTGAATTTAAAAAAATATCAAATTAAAATTTCTTAATCAGTTTGATTGCTAATATCAACGTGGTCATTTTTCACCAGTAAAATACTGCACTGATAGATGGACATTTTTTCTAGTAAAACGCTACTGCTATCTAAATAAGTAACTGTTAAGGCCAGAAGAGACCACATATAATTAATTATTATTAATAATATATAATATATAAATAATTAATTATTCAGCCTGACTTTCAACAGAATACAAGAGAGTTTTCCTGAATCATTTCTTCTACCACAGAAAAGGACTGTTCTTTATCATGCTTAATTTTTCAGAAGCTTTCATGTTCCTAAGCACGGTGCCTATTACATAGAGCAGCTAAACTAAAGCTTATTAGCTTACTTTTAGGAATATATTCAGAAATTTACTATGAAGTAAATGGGTCTCACCTTTTTCTTCAGACCTCAAAGAGAATTTCTTCTCTCCAGTTGGCAATTCAGGTTTAGGAGCTGCGTGTAAAACCAAATCATAGGTATTTCTGAAAGAGCTTTAATTATCTTAGTCACTATCTAAAAATATGATATACACCAATTTGTGTTTGTATATTTTTTTCCTTTGCAAGGAGCGTAATGCCATTTATAAACATTCATTTGAGCCCAGCAAACTGTAGGCCCATATTAAAATGTGTCTGAAGTAGTCTCCATCATAATTTGGGAAAATATATAGCAGCAGCAAAATACGTAAGGCATAAAAAGTAACCTCTAACTAAGGATAGCTGCATTACTAGGAAATACAAAGCTACTTCTGAATTTATATATATATTTTTTGAAGATATGCACTGTTTCCATACTTCCTCAGACACCTATCAGCAGGCATATCTTACGTACCTGGACTTTTAACTGGAGGTGGAGGTTTCTTTGGCTTCTGTAAAATAAGTACATAAAGAAAACGGATTATCAAAACACAGAAACATGTTTGCTTTCTGTTTTGCATAGGGTACTGTCCAGCTTATTTATAGCTCATTTCAAAGCATTCCATAAAGGAGGCAATTAATTCATACAGACAGGAAACAAAGAGACGTAGAACTGAAGGAATTCATCTGGTATTTCCCAGCCAACCTGCTATAAAAACATGAACAAAATGCAAGGTTTCTTCAAATCTCAGATCAGCATTTCAGCAGCAAGCGTAAGAAGTAGAGGTGCAAACAAAAATTAAGAATTACATCTTTTCTAGTCCAAGAAATTGCTGCAGTCACATCCATTTTAATTTCAGTTTCAGTAAGCAAACCTCAATCATTGTTAGTACAAGAGAAGTATTAAAAAGTAATGAGGTAATAAACTTTTCAATTAAAAAAGATCACTTTCACTGAACAAGGATTCTAAACTAAGTATCAAAAAACTATTTAATTTTGCAACAAACACTTCATTTATATGAAAAACATTGGTCTGAGTTTCTTCATCTTATATTGAAGTGGAGAAAGATGAGTGAACTACTCTAGTCATTAAAAATTTACAAAATATTTGTCATAGTGTGTACATTGAAAATAACGCAACTGTATGAGGCAGCTACTTTCTTATTACTTTCCTTGAAATGTTAAAAATGAGTTTGAATTTCCCCCATTATGGAGTTCTGGCTTACCTCAAATGCTCCAGAATACCCCTTCGTGGTTGTACCAAGGACAATGCTCACTGACAAAATGGTCACAAAAGCCTACTAACCCTTGGATGATTACAAAAACATTGCTGAAGTTGTATGGGCTCAGTCCAATGCACTCCCACTACAGTACATAAGTTAACTTGACCATCTTTGCTACACAAACTTGTAAGAACCAAAGCACCGTACTAATCTTGTGAAAACACAGACTAAGAATTACGAGAACAAGGAGTACCACATGAAAATATGGATTTCTTTAAGTCAACACAAGAGATAATGGAGAAAAGAAAACTATTTCTAAATCCCATCCAAAGATTATATACTGCAACCTACTGGCAAGTCTTAACAAAATCCCAGTCAGTCCCACAGGGGTCATTCAGCGTTTTGTTCTTATATTTACTTACAGGATTACAGATGGAACAGGACTGACTGCTTGCCTCCTTTCAAAATATTTAAGGTTTAATTCAGTCACCATTTACACATATCACCACGATATCAGAACTATATATTTTTCTATACGACCTAAAGATCCTCATTAATTACAGTTAATCTGAAAAGGCAGGTTTCAATTAAATATTTAAAAAGAAGTTTAACCTTTAGATCTTTCTTCTTGATTATAGCTAATTCAAGACAAAGTTAAAAGCTGACACAATCGTATTAATATTTTAAGAAGCAGTATGTGCTGAACTCTTTTATTCCTTGCATTTCTGTCAATTCGTTTTTGTGACACTAGATGAAATATATAGGAACTTACAGGGAAGTCTTTATCATGTTCTTGTATTTGAACAGCAAAATTATCAGGGAAGACTCCTTCTTTACCATTGAGTTCTCCTCTCCACCAGCCTGGCTCTCCAGTATCCTGAAACAAACAATAGGATATTTCAATTAATCCTTACTTATTTTCCCAAAACAGATTGAAAGTGCTGTTCCTGTAGCTGTTTCTTACAATATAATTGTTTTTCCAAAATACTGCATTCCTTAGAAGAATACTTTAGCTACTTTAGCAAGGGGAAACAGCCAAATATTAGACTAGGTTTGGTCACTTTGTTTTCTAAAATACAGGATATGAAATTATATTTCCTCATTTATACAAGGCTAACATCTGCAAATGGAAGAGAAGTACATAAAACCAGCTATGATCCAATGCACAATATTTAATGTTCTCAACTTCCTCCACTAGATTTAATGTTCTCAACTTCCTCCACTAGAAACACATTCAGTAAATACTTTCTGTAGTTGGAATAACACAGAATCCTACTAAATAAAAGTGATTCTGATGTGACTGATCAGGCTCACTAGTCTGAAAAGCATGAAGAAGTAAGAGAGAATACACTTCTGAGGGAAAAATAACCAAGTTAAGACATAAGGAAATAAAAAAAAGAATTAATCCTGTATCATAGAAATCCATCACATGATCTAACTGGATAAAAACTTTAGTTTGTCTATAACAGAAGTGTGTGCATTAACATACAAAATCATTTAAGTATTTTAGCAAATATTTTATTCAACCCAGTAAACCCTCCTGTCTATATTCTACTTACCTGTGCATAACTTACACAAAACTACAAATGGTTAAAGCAGACTGAACATCTTACCTTTGTGATGATTTGAATAATCTCGCCTTCCTTAAAACTCAGTTCATCATTTGTGCCTTCATAGGGAAATATTGTCCTGCAATATTCCTTGGCTGAAACGACACAGCATAATTACTACATTTGCATACCACTGGTAGTAAAGTACATAAAAGCATACAAGTGCTATCCAAAAGGAGAGCTCAGAAATTAATACTATAATCATCCTTCCCTTCTGATACTGCTTTACAAAGTGTTCACTATGTCATTCACGTAATGAGAAAATCAAGTTCATAGCAATATTTACAGAGCAAGGGAGATAAATCTTCATGGATTCAGGGGATAATGCCCTAAAATATTTTTATCCACAGCAGACTGCTCACTTAAAATCATAACAGCTTATCTAACATAACTAATCCCCAATGCCTTATATATTCAGTTCTTCAGACGAAAGAGCAATTCATGATTTTTATTGCGAGTTTATATGAGATTTTTATAATAATCCTAATTAAATATACACAATTGTTTCATGGTGACTTATAATTACAGGAACTTCAAATACCCGAGGAGCACATTTGTTGAAATTCTGCAATGAAAACAAGTAATTGAAGCAAGGAAGTCCTTGGCTATAACCTGAAACCACAGCTCAACTGAATGACTAACTGACAGTCACAACCTCTTCTGTAAAAGCATAAAATAATTTCTTTCTTTCTATTTGGTACAGGGCAATAGGTAATCCACTTAAAATTATGAAAATTGTTTCAGTTAAAAAAAATGGATGATTTGTTTTCCTTTCCCACGCTAGAATAAAAACAACACAAGAAAGACCAAAATACGTTAATGTAGAAGTTTTAATTGGAAAGCATTTTTGACATTTTTTTTTTTTTAAACGCAGCACATCTAAAATTTATTTAGCAGCTAAAAAGGCTAGGTTTCTGTATCTGACAGATCAAAGAAGCCAAAGAAAATAGAAAGGACTCCATCGTGCTGCCATAACATACCAGGACTTGGACAACACACACAGGTGAGCAGCTGTATACACCCCTGCTCAGAGGCCATCTCCTGTATACATCCTGATTTTGTAACATGGCACGTGTTTCCTTGCTGCTGGGAGAATCGGTCAGCACAGCTGAACTATGCAAGCCTTGCTTTCTTTCCTTCTCCATGCATTCTCCTCCTGCTCTGGATACACCAAATCCCACAGCACACACAAAAACCACGTCAGGAAGGACTTTCCTCTGCACCAGCTGCTCAGAAGGCAGGAGACAACAAGTGCTGCACCCTGCAGACCGCATCATTCTGCCCTTCCAGGCACTGAGCTCCACCCAAAAAAATTCACCCACCTACATACATCAAGGGCATGTACAATTTGCCACTTCACCATCTTTCTTTGTGAGCCTGCTATTCTCTAAGTCGTTAAGATAAAGTCCAGTTTCACTTTCTAACGCTTTCATACGGTGCTTACAAAGTAATAAATCTGAACTTTGAGCTACCTCTTATTAAAACATTTACTAAATTTTATCCTTTCCAAGGACTCGGGGATAACCATGAAGTAGCAGGAATCAGAAATGTTGTCCTCTAACATAAAGGGGGAAGGAGCAATCACCAAGTGGCGATGTCTATTTTATTTTTGAAACAAAATATTTTTACATATTTGCACCAGAGGCCAAAACAAGCTTCCCAGAAATAGCTGAGGCGTAACAAAATAAGGCCCACAAGTCTAAATATTTTAGGAGACCTCTGTTTATTTGTTAACATACTGAACAGAGTATTTTAAACTCTCTTAAAACTGAGGGTGCATAATCAGTGCAGTCTAGATTAAAATAAATACATTAAGAAAGAAAACCTAGCTCTTTCAAAGGTTACTATAAATTCTTAAATGGTTTCTATAGGTGTTATTTACCGATATTCTCCTACAATGTTTATTACTACCATACTTAGGTTCCTTTCAGATGTATTTATTTATCTGGGGAGCAGAAACTCGGCATGGTTAACTGGATTAGTCCAATTTCTCGACTTTCAGTATGAAATGCACTTGAAATTATGAAAGGAGCTATATACTGGATGCTTTGAATGTTTGGTATTGAACACTCAGATTTTTCAGACAGACTTGGGTTAATTTTTATGCAAAGTTTAAGACAAGCCAAATTTCGCAACGCTCCGGGCTGCACGCTGTCTTGCTGGCTCTGCAAGAAAAGCACTTCCAGCAATAGCACTGGAATGGTTTAAAAGCTGAAAACTTTAGTCTATTAAAACTAAAATCTCTAATATGCTTCAAAGTCAGGATAAAGGTCAAGGAAGCATCAATTTCCACCAAAATTACATAAAAATACACAAACTTATTTCGATATATGCTTTGGAATGGCAAAACTTAAGTGTTAACTACTCTTACATTAAACACTCCTAAACTGGAATCAGCTGTTTATAAACATGGCCACGCATACATCTATCCAATGAAATAAAGCAACATACGGCTCAAGTGGCAATGAAGCCCTATTTGCTGTTATAACTTAGCCACAGCCCTGGTTTGGCTGTACAAACCCACCGTTTCATGTGCTCTGTTCTGCTAGATTACACAACTCCTAAAGGCAGGCAAAAAGCCAGCTGTTTGTTGAAGTTGTCGTAATTCTGCAAATGATGCATTCCATGTCAAATAACCCATTTATGCCAAAATAAGTGATTTCTGCATAAAAGAAAACCACACTTGAAATTCCAGTACAGGAGCTGAAAAAGCATTGTTTCTGGAACTAGGCAAAATGAGCTGTCCACACATCATATAAGTTTTTTTATGGGGTCAGCACTCCCAAAAGAGGTTTTGAGATGGCTTTTTTTAAGAAAAGTATCTCTCTAGATAAAGCCAGGCAATTTAGTGGTTAAACAAAGTCAGATTCATAGAGAAATTTTTATTTTTTTTTCATTTTTATTACTATAAATGGAACCAGGCTACCTGGAGAACAGATTTCAAGAGAACAGTAACTTTCTGGTGCAAGAAATCCAACATACAACTACGGACAGCATGTACACGAGCAACTCCACTGTAATTACAGCATCATTCCTATCACCCAGGAACAGAAACTGAGCTGGGGGGCTGCTCTAAAACAGCAGATTTCCAGCATCCCAGCTGACCACTAAGAACTAGGCAGAATAGAAGCCAGTTTAAGCACATCAACATGAATTAACACAAACTTAATACCCCTGCCTTATTTGCTTCTGGGAGACAACCCTACAATTGATTTCTCATTGAAATGCAAACAAAAACTCTTTTGGACACTTCTGCATTTGAATAACTCCACAAAGATAAAGAACAATATGCACAAAAAGCAGTATACACAGAAGTATAATACCAACAAGGGGAAAACAAATCAGTTTTGACAACCAAATACTTCTCCATAGAGGACTATCAAGCAACAGAAGCATATTTCCATTAGCCTTACCTTTTGGCTTACTTTCACCTTCTGATTTTGTTGCTTCTGACGAGTTTTCCATTTTTGCTATGCAAGGAAAATGAATTGGCTTTGCTCCAGGGGGATGGTGAGGTGAGGACTACAGAAACGAAAGAGAACTTTGTTAACATAAACTCAAGTTTTCAGCAGCTGAGATGATGTGAAATGATCATCTCCAAGAGCTTCACTGATTTTTTTTAAGCACTTAACTTACATTAGTTACTTCATTATGGCCACCACAACAAAAATTTTGTCTACTGACTAAAGACAAAGCACACAGCTTTATATCTGGCAATGTCCAGCTCGATTTTTGCAATCGTATTTCAATCTTCCCAAGCGTTACTGTTCCATTACCCTGAAATTGCCTTCTCTGGCACAAAGTGGTCATTTAACAGCTCTGTTGAAAGTAACTCTGACGATATTTACTTGGCACTGGAATAACGCAGGAATATTCAGTGACCATAAACCATCTCAGCTGAAGAGGTAATCAGTTTTTCATTACTTAGGAAAACATAAAAGCATGAGAAAGCCTGTCCCAGCTTCCCTTCGCTCTTGGAGATTCAAACAGAACCGAACCCAAACAGACACTTGCTCACCAGACATTTTGTCCTACACCAAAAAAAAACATGGAGGCATCACAACTGGTATCCAGTTTCAGAGTTAACGTCTAACCAAAATAATTGCTCCAGCTTTCATTTCAAGACATTTACTAAGTTGTCGGGAAGACTGAGCTTCAGCTGCATTCATTTCTTCACAGTCTTAAGAGCTACAAATATTAGTCAGCGCTTACCTGAGCAACCCTAGCAGTGTTACTGACGAGAAAAATCCCATTGCTTTTACTTATTCTGTTCATTTCCCTTTACAACCAGACTTTGCAGACCTACTGATGCCACAGAAACCAGCCTTAGTCTCTTTAAGAACGGATGGTGTCTGTGGGCTGGTGTTTGATACCTCTGACATACCATAGAGGAAGCTATGGTCATTTGAGATGTTCTCAGAGTGCATATGCAATTTAACTCGCTGCAGAACGCTACATAAAGGAAGCACTAAAATAACCCACCTAGGAGATTAAAGAAGTCCACAATGGAAAGTTTTCTACATTCTCCCCTTCCAAAAAAAGGATGCAATTAGAAGTGCGAGAGGAAGTTTAGGCAGGCAGGGTATAAATAACCTGAACCCATGCAGGATGCTGGAGCTGACTGAAATCTATCTTACAAAAGCAAATAAACATTTGAATTGCTCGTGAGTCTAAGTGCTTGATCTTCCTGTGCTGAGCAGCCTTGAATTCCCAGAGGGAAACAAGAAAAGCCCTCTCTGCTCTAGAGCTTCCTGAGGACAGCTTTTATTTCTTTACTAGCTCAAGGATGGAGAACGCCCTTCCAGCATCCCTCCATTTAAATCCATTGGGAGTTGAGCACATACCTGAAGAAACTATCTGTTTTAGCAAACCTTCATAAGAATTTTCTCCATAGGGCTCTTCATGCTGTTCTCTAAGCCTATCTGCCTTTGGGATGTCTTTGGGAATAAGCATAAGTGGAATATTAAACGCAAATCTCAACTGTTTATTTCATTGTCTTCAAACTATGAGAAGCTTGTTCTCTCACTTCATTTCTCATCTTGCTGAGAAGCTGCCTACAACAACTTAGCAGACTGGCCAACAAACAAAATACAGCACCAACATATCTTAGAATTTGTGCACAAATAACCATTCAAAATGACTGAGCAGACTTCTTATCAACTCAATATGTTTTAGACAGGATCTTACCACTCCCAAGTCATAAGCAGGGAAGTGGGGAAGCATGCTTTTGGACAAACAATCTAATAACAAGAAGGCAAATTGAAAAAGCTAGCTCCTGAAAGCCTCCTCTAACAGCATTCACACAAAGATGTAGTGGTTCCCATGGACACTGAGGGATAAACCTGGAGAGAACAGACGGAAACGCATGTGCCCTACCTGGGACTTGACAATCAATACCCCAGCTACAAATGACAACACTTTGATAACTTTGGTTTTCTGATTCATCTGAAGTTTTGATTAAATCAGGAGAAAAAAAAAAAAAAAAAAAAAAAAAAAGGATGCACACAACATCTACAGTTGGATAAGCATCTCCGAGCTTTGCTACCGGGGTAGGGGGGAACCAACACATTAAAAGAAGTATCTGTCCCTTCCTTCTTCCTGAGGACTCGCTCCTTCCTGCCCTCATGTCACTTTTTTGCCCTGCACCGGCACAATTACTTCTGGACAGGCAGAGGAAAGCAAATCAGTCAGAACTGCCTTTTCCAAAAACAGTCATAACCACAGACAAAAAAAAAAAAAAAAAAAAGGAATTTGGACAAATATTTAAAAGCTTTCTTGAATTGATCACTTGTATAACAAACTGAAACACTGAATTACCTCAGCTTTCAAAAACTGGAAAAACATACAAAAAAGTTCTTTATATACACTATGTGTAATTCAAGATCAATGCATTGCTGTTGTACTAATGAGGGGCAAGAGCTTCCCTGAGTTCAGATCATACCAGAACTCAAATTAAAGTAAGTAAATAACATGATGTTCTGCAATACTTCTTAACTTTTAAGTTAGATTTGGAGAAAATTACCCCTTTCACCATTCACTTAAACAAAAAGGGAAAACAAAAGAGGATGCAAAATTGTTAAGTGGTATTTTTCAGGCTCGCACAATCTGCAGGTTATGGAGACACCACTGAAGCCAAAAACTTGGCAGCATTCACTGAAGGACATTCCCACTGGTAACGATGCATGACATGCAGTACAGCAATCTCAACATCCACCAAAATGTGAAGGAAAAAATGAAAAACCCAAATATTCCTTGATTTAAAGGCTACATTCAACTTAGCATCATAGAATATCCTGAGTTGGAAGGCACCCATAAGGATCATCGAGTCCAACTCCTGGACCACACAAGTCTACCCAAAATTTTAGACCATGTGGCTAAGCGCACGGTCCAAACGTTTCTTAAACTTGCATAGAAAGACTCAACAGTCCTGCCCCTGATCAGATACAAAGTTTGTTTCAGAGAAAAGAACTACCAAAGACTACAGTAGCTATGTATCCTACTATAAATTAAACCCCTTGGCTTTTGAAAGGACAGTTTTCATGTTTGTTTGATTTTCCTTCTTTAAAAGAAAAAAGTCAAAGCATTTGACTAGACCTTTTGGCATCCACTTACTGTGAAAGAAGTTTGAAGGGTTTTGCTTTGTTTTATAGGCAAGACCCTCTTCTTGCCTTGTCTTTTGATGATTACAGCCTGATTACTGAACAATACTGACAAATTTTATAAACTGCCAGCATCTATAAGATTACGTTCTCAGTTTCCACACTTTCTTTTTTAAATACAGGAAAGCCCAAAATAACAACATGAACCCCTACATACCTTATCTTGCTTTTTATCTTCTGGTTCACCACTGGATAATCTTGTCTTAAGTTTAACCGAGCCTTCTTTAAAGATATCCCCAAACCCAACGCCTCGTATTTTCTTTGGCTGTGCTGGTCCAGATCCAGGTTCAGCTCCATTCCCTGGAGAAGCCACAGGTGAGGTAGGACCACTGAAAACAGACTCTGAAAGTGAAAAAACAACAGTTGTTTTAATAGCTGAAATTATTTCTTTGCTCTTTAGAGGGAAAAAAAAATGGAAGAGACACAGCTGTGTGCACTGCTCTTATAAACAGCTTATTGCAGC
Organism: Nettapus auritus; assembly: GCA_011076525.1. Classification (NCBI taxonomy): domain Eukaryota; kingdom Metazoa; phylum Chordata; class Aves; order Anseriformes; family Anatidae; genus Nettapus; species Nettapus auritus. The sequence goes on from CM021767.1 coordinate 112,593,761, forward strand.
TGTAATATTATTGCAGCAATACCTCCTATTTTGTTCTAGCTCTATGTTTAACCTAAGATCATTTGAAACAACACACATTGAATACTCTGGCAACTCAGGCATTAGATCATTAATATTTCTTGCCATTTCAAACATCATCGAGGCTTCACGGTCTGTTATCATCAACATCATGTTCTGCATTAGGTTTTATGAAGCATTGCTTAAGTAGTGTAAGACATGGGTTTTGTCCAACATTTAAAAGCTTGTCACATGCAGCAGAGCTGTAGCTGCCAAAGGCCATAATCAATAAAGGGCCATCATGACCCCAAAATATGTGCACTTGTTTCAACAGCCACAACAAAGAAACCTGTGGTGCAGTAGCAGACACTGATGCCTTGACAGGCATCAAGTGAAGTTTTCCTATGGCTCAAAATGCAAGAAAGTGATTTCAGGTATTTTTTGGTGAATTTATTTATGTTTTGGTAACACTGTGAAGTTGTGTTGCTAGTTCAGTTTCTGAACTATATTGCTCTTCACTCCGTTGTTTTCCTTTTAGTTCTCTAAGCGGATAACTACAAATTTCATTGATGAGAAAATTCCAAAAGACCACAGCTCTGTGAACAGAGAATTTACTTTTTCTCAGGAGTAAAGAAATATTGCAGATACTTGAGACCTTGACTGTCAAAGTTCTGAGCATTAAATATAACCCTCAGGCAGGAGGGTGGGTGGTGGCGGTACTGAAAATGATAGCTTCTAAGATACTGACAGAAAATACAATCACTTTAGGTTACTGCTGTTCAGTCTCTCTGGATCTCAGTATTCATGAAATAAGATGGAGACGCTCATTTATACATCCATCTCACCAGATACCACTAATCTCAGTGAAACTGAGCTCTAAATAGCCGTTCAACTATATGGGACTGCTCAAATTAAACTACTCTTGGCTTACACTACTGAAATTATTTCCAGAATTTACAAAAAAATCCAATTATTTTTTCTTTCCTCATCTCTGAGCAAACCTTATTAGAAACTATTATTACTGAACATCTTCCAAATGTGGATGTACATTACTGAAAAATATTAGAAACATACACTTTTTGCCCTTGAACATTATACAGCCTTCTTTAAGCATTGACTCCTTTTAGGACACTGCTCCCAGAGAATGCTCCCATTTCAACAATATTACATCAAAGTTCCCCAGCCTTCAAACAGGTCTTCAAAAACATAAGGCCTCAGAAATACAGTTTCAAGGCAACAGACTAAATAATTGCCTGTAAAGCATGCACCTGTCTGGCACCCCTCAGCATTTAAACTACTGTTCAGCCACAGTTTGTTTCTGTCTTAGCTATACAGCCAGAGCCACAAAGGAATGGCTAAATTTAAAAGCTGCCTTAAAAACAACCAAGTGTCCATTTTAGTATTTGTTAGACAGCACATGAAAAATATTTTATTCTTAGAATCAAATATAAGATTGTACTACAACCACAATGTTCCGAATTATATGAGATTTAAAATGATTTTGCTAAGTGCTTACAAGAAAACAGAATACCACCTGCGTCATCCAGAGCGTCCTGTGTTTCTCCATCATCCGTCGATTCCAATTCTTTCACAAAGTTAGAAGGAAACAGCCCTGACTTGCCATTTAGTGTTCCACTCCACCAGCCTTCTTCTACCTGTACAGAAATATTTTGCACATTATTAATTAAGCAAAAAGGAAACTGAAGTACAACACTTGTTGCAACATTTAAATACAGCAATCTAAGCAATTTAAGAAATTTAAGAAATTTGTATCCATTGAATTCATTTTTAAAACTCTATGAACAATTTTGCGAAAGCTCAGATGACCACAATTTCTCTTTTAAAAAACTACCAAAGAGATAGAAACAGTAGGCAAAAATAAGAACAAGAAAATCATTTCTTGTCACTTCCACCTCTAAGCAATGATCCCAGAACATGAGATAAGTCCTATGCCACTTAACCAAGAAGAGCAGCAAAAGGTCCATCAACTTTCTCAAGGGCAGAGGGAATAACAAGCATCAGCTATTTAATAGAAGAAAATATTAATTTGTTTATGAAATAAAGACAATTTTCAGCCTAGCTTTCTAAGGCAATCTGTTGTTGCCAATCTGTCCTGTCCAGTTTCCACCAATTTTCCATTGGTCCTGTATCTGTTGACCAACTTCAACTAATTTTGAAACTTGTGCCTTCTGATCAAAGATAATTTCTACAGATAACATTCAGCAGAAAAGAGAAAAGTCCTTAGGGACATCACAGCTTAGTTTTCCACTACTCTGTTATCCATTCCTTCTGGTAGGAAACAGCTGGCTGAAGAGCAGATGCCTACTTCTAAATCAGCTAGAAGATACGAAAGCTTTCCCATCCGAGTTGGCCAGCCAGCGAAGGTAGCCAAGATGCCCAAGTTTTGTGACCCTAAGGGTACAAGCCCACTGGATATGAAATTATATGAAATTTTGTTAGCTTTGCTATTCACAAAGCATCTCATTTTTGTACTAGAAATCAACCCGTTTAGGTTTGTTTTAAGGACCCTGTGATGCTCTGCTAAGTGCTTGGATTCCTGGTGTTATTCACTCTAAAATATTTAATGGAAAGCTCATCTTGAATACGACACCATTCAAAACACAAGGAAAAGCTGGGCACACGTAGGTGATGGTGTAAAATACAATGCCAGAAGACTGAATAATGATTGTGTTCTTCAATTTTTATTTTTTATGAACACATTTGAAAATACCTAAAATGATGTGAAGGTCATTTGCCCAATGAACAATGTTTAAAATTGAGACAAGATCAACTGAAATGAAATTTTTTTTGAAAATTTTCTACTTTAAGGCTGGAAAGCTGTTTTCAGAAGAGAAAGAAAAGCAACAGAATACAACAGCAGCTGTTTACATAATCTTTTTATAGCCTTGCTTTGTAGGACACTACGCCTGACATACAGACATAATTTTTAAACCCTAGCTTACCTCCAGGCAGGCAGAATGCATGCAAAGCCTGGCAGCTACAGAAACAGACAGGCAGTGGAAAAAAAGGTCTTTCTTTTTAAAGACATCCTAGCTATCAAATATAGCTTCATTGAGGATGGTTTAAATATGGAGACTGGTCCAGCAAATCAAATTTCAAGCATAGATTCCTGACAGATGCTGATCAGGTTCCAGCACCTCATGCTTTACATAATGCATGACAGAAAACTAAAATTAAAATGCCCTGAACTGCACATACTACCAAAGAGCCATGAGAAAGGATACATGAGCCATGTATCATGCTTACGATACGGAAAGATTGAAGCATCCCTTCATTTTCTGCCATGAGAAAAGGTCAGCAAAGCACTCTACAGACTTGCAAGGCAATGCCAGTTCAGAGACAGGCAGGAATAGCTTAAACATGGTCTGAGCATATGTCAGTCTCCTCACCACGCTGTCCTTAAAAAACCTGATGATATACAAACCAGCGTTACCAGAGAATGCATCTTTAATCAACATTAAAGAAGAGATGAAGAAAATAAAAAGGTTCTGTGTGGCTCGGTGAAGAGCAACTGTGTATTTCTGAATGCTAATGCTGATGACGACAATTTCAGGACATCTTCCATTTCAAAATACTACTACAGGATACAATTTCCACAAGAGGGAGATACGACTCTGGTACAGCATTGGTACTTTTTCTTTGAATTCCATCAAGTTGCTGCTGTAAAAAGATGAACACTCAGACTTCTGAACAAATGGGTGAAAAAATGACTGAAACAGTTTTACCAGTCTGAACTTCAAAAAAAAAAAAATCCAGTAGTTGAGCCTTATGGACTTGTATTATGCAATACAAATGCAATACTACAAAAAAGGTTATTTTACACCTAGTATTTATAGTGCTGCATCTAACAGGAAAAGATATGGAGGAGAAACAAAAAGTTTAGAGAAATTATACAGTTATCACATGTACTCTGTGTATTCTGTATGCATAACCCACGAGTCCTGTAAACAAAAGGCCCTGCTGATTCAGCCACAGAGCACAAAGGCCTTCTTCCCTGCTCCTGAACCTTGTATCCTTCTCTCTTCAAAATTAGGCATTTATCTTCTGAAGCCATGACCTCCACTTTTAATTTCATGATCATTACTGTAAATGACTAACTGTTCAATTTAGGAAAACAATTGCAAGTGCTATACATGATAATACCACTCTGTTATCAGCTGTAGCTGATAGAACTTATTCCCCTGAGCAGGTGATTTTGCTTTATTCTTTTCTCCAAAGATGTGACCAAATGCTCTCTCAAAGTAATAATCCTAAGTTATCTGTAAATCTAAGTTACCTGTTATATAAATAGTACCTTTTATATATAAATGAAAGCAAGAATCATTTTACAGTAGTGAAGATGAGTTATTGTAACTGATAGTATTTTCTATGATTCTTCACCTTTCTGGCCATAGAATCACAGAATGGTTTGAGTTTGAAGGCACCTTAAAGCCCATCCAGTCCCAACCCCTGCCATGGGCAGGGACACCTGCTCCTAGCCCAGGCTGCCCCCAGCCCCATCCAGCCTGGCCTTGGGCACTGCCAGAGATGGGGCACCCACAGCTCCTCCGGGCAGCCTGCACCAGGGCCTCACCACCCTCTGAGTAAAGAATTTCCTCCCTGTATCTAATCTAAACCTATCTTCTTTCAGTTTAAAGCCATTCCCCTTTGTCCTATCACTCCACCCCCTGATAAAGAGTCCCTCCCCATCTTTCCTGTAGCCCCCTTTAGGTACTGGCAGGCTGCTATAAGGTCTCCCTCAAGCCTTCTCCTCTCCAGGCTGAACAACCCCAGCTCCCTCAGCCTGCCCTCAGGAGAGGTGTCCCTTGATCATTTTTGTGGCCCCCTCTGGAAGTGTTCTGATAACTCCACGTTCTTTTTGCGCTGGGGACCCCAGAGCTGAGCACAGGGCTGCAGGTGGGGTTTCACCAGAACAGAGCAGAGGGGGGAGAATCCCTTCCCTTGCCCTGCTGGCCATGCTGCTTTAGATGCAGACCAAGATGTGGCTGGCTTTGTGTAAGTGAAAAGGGATGGATACTACAAATACGTATTTTCAAATCATTATTTTAAAGTGTTTGTTGTCTTTGTTGTTTTTATCAAAGATGTGTTCCTTGCACCCATTCTGAGAGAGATTAGTGCACAAAATTTTCCTAGGCCAGCTATTTTCACAAAGTTCTGTGGAAGCATACCAACTTCAAGAAGTTTACTCTTTTTTGAAAGCCGGGTGAGGTATATGAAAGGAAGGAGAACGGACACCAAAATAAACATGAGAACAGAAACAACAACAAATCATGTCCCCCAAAAAATTCATTTCTATCTAGGAAACGAGATGAGCGATTGCCTTGATCTTTTTGTTTTGATTAGCTATTTGGTCTTCTCCGATACATCATACTGAGCACCCCTCCCAGAATAATTCTGAAAGTTAAGATGTGAGACTCAAAACAGCAGCTCCCAAAGCAGTTTACTGTTTGAATGGTATCCAGCGATTCTGTTCTGTCTATTGAATGGTCCAATGTGAGCAGTTATGTTGCTGCGTACAAGCACTATCCACAAATTAAACTGATGAGGTTACCCAGGAGTACTCCTTTGAAAATAATGCTCTCACACAATGGAATTTATGAGACTGATTTTGGTGAGCAGGTTTAAAAAGTCACTTGGTTTTATTCAAAGCTAACAGAACAAATTCTAGAAATCATTAGTTCAATTGCGTCTGGAAGCATAATTATCTGAAAGCATAATTATCTGAAAGCATAATTATTTCCTTGCTATGAGAATGAAAGTAATTCCTGGCAACTGTCAGAATCCTGAGGAGTTAGCACTCTCTTCAAATGAAGTCATCCAAGTGAAAGACGCAATCTCAAAGCTACTCTAAGAGCACCAACAGACACATGGCTGGAAAGAAATGTTAAATGTTCTTCCTTTCTCAGATTCTCAGGGAAACAACAAGGAGGGGCTGGACCAATGAAGGCCAGAGTATGCTGTGCAGAAGATTTCCATCCAATTCTGAAGGGATCCGTGATCACTCTGGTCTTTTCCACAGGTTCTCTGACAGATTTAGCTCTTGTAAGAGATGCTCTTCCCTCATACTCAAGCCTCCCACAACACAAGTTGCTATTGAATGGAACAGGTATCAAGGAGGCATATAGCCAGGAAAAAGAAAACTCTCCCACAAAGCCCCTCTCAGATGCACAAGGTGATTGCCTTCGAGTTCTGAACATCAATACCAAGCTTTATTTGTATTCTTACTCAGTGGAAAATTAAATGGAAATAACACATTGCCAACTGCATTTCTAAGTTCCCTATTTTTGTGCAAGTGGGTAGAAGTGTATTGTACAACGGGCACAGTTTGTTGCACTGAATGCTGTTACTATTAGTTCAAAGTTTAAATGATGAAAGACTTTGTACAAAAGCACCAAACTGGAAAATCAGGTCAAATAGCATTTTTCACCTAAACCAAGTTCAGGTATGTCATGTTAAAGGCAAATGGTCAAAGAATTTTAATATAAGCATCCTAAAAGCAAGGTTCACATTGACAGAGCCGAGGAACTGTGGAAGGCTTTTGAAAAAGAAATCAGTGTGCTGAATTACAATTTATTGCTGTGAAGATGAAATACTTCCCCTAGTATTTGTTGATTTAAGATAAGAACCTGGGAGAAAGAAAGAACTAAACTATTAGCTTTACCCTCTGATATACCAACTCCTTTGCTATTTTCCAACATCCTTGAATTTCAAATATTACTAAATAAATTTTTCAAAAAACACAACAAAAAATGTCACTTTTGACCACATGAAGACACAACCAGCTCTGTGGAACGGCTCACCTCTTCACTGATGTCGATCACATCCCCCACCTTGAGTTCCAGTTCATCCTCATTCTGTGGGACGTATTCAAAGAGCACTTTACATTGCCTCTTCTTGGACTCTGATACAAAGGACATGGAGAAAATAATACTTTAAAAGGAAGACTCATTTTTCCTCAGCTTCCAAGTGTCAAATCTGACCAGAACACCGGCAAACCACCCCAAAAAGCTATGTAAGCTTCTGCTTCTGTTTTTCCTGTTTGTGTCACTTCAGCCTAACAAGTTATACCTTAATGTAGCTTGAAAGCCATCAAGTGTCTCACGCTAGGAGTTACAAATAAGCAAACACTACACAGACAATTACTAACTGTTATATATATTAAAAAAAAAAAAAAAAAAAAAAAAAGATGTTGACTCGAGCAAGTCCCCAGTACAATGATTTTCAAGCTACTTCCTGATGGAATCTGCAAAGATGACAATAGCTGCCAGCTGCAGTGTTAGCACTTGCTTGGAAGAAAATCTGCAAGTTTCAGCCTCCAGTCTTTAAGCAATCCTGCCCCTGTTGAAGCAAAAATCTGTATCAAAGGCTTGATATGCATCACACTCTTTTCTTAAAGTGTTAAGTCCTACAGGAGCTCTACTCCTGTAATTTCTGTACTCCCTCTTACATTTTGCACTCCGTCCATACTCAAGCTTCAACAGATAAGATGAGCTACATAAAAATAATTCTAACATAGATACAGATTGATCCTTGTCTTGTTACAGCAGTGTGGAAATCCCAAAGTCAGAAGTTTAGAAGATCACCACACCCAGTGTCCTCAGTACAGAACAAGCCAGATATTTGAGTAATATGCAGCATCTAAACTTTCAGAGAGGGATCACCTAATTTAGAGTTTTCAACGTGTTGCTATATGGCCTCTGCTTTGGAGAGCTTAAAGCCAAGAAGCAAAAACATGAAGCTCTACAGGTTATTTCTAATAACGTGTAATAGCTCACATAATACACCCTTCCTTCAAGTCTGCAGAAGTTTACACAGCAGCCAAGAAGGACTATTATGTAAACAATAATTGAAATAAACAGTTCACTGGCCTCTACTACCGCCTACGATGCTTTTGGGGTTCCTCCTTTGAATAAGATTGATACCAAAAAAGGTAAATTAAAAAGTCACATGGTCATCTGGTATACATCTGATTTCAAATTTCCTTTCCATATTGCAATTCTCTCTAAAATAGGGGGAAAAAAACAGATGCATTTTGCATCTAGAGCTCTCCTTCACCTGCAAGCTGTTTTCAGTGCTATCTGCTTTCAGAAGTTCCAGTTCTGAAAATCCTCAGATTAACCTAAGAACCTAACTGAGCAGTTCAGAAAACAATACTCCAGCCTCACACAATACTGGGACTGTTGAGCTGGCAGCTGGCAGGCAATTCTGTCCATTTCAAAACAAACAAACAAACTTGTCTTTCATTACATTTTGTTTTCTACAGGGTAAACTAAATTTAGACCGTTGTTACACAATTTAGTACACCTGTATTTTCATTTTCCTGAAAAAACGCAGCAATCTAACTGATAGGAATATCGCCTGTGGCTTTCCCACCTGATACAAAATACACGTGTTCAGTGAGAGCTGCATGAGACCAAAACATGGGGCTTTCTAGACAGAGCAAATCTGCCTTGCCACACATGGGAAACTTGCTATTAGTTTTAAAGAAGCTTGACTTTTGTTTTTGATGTTGGAAATCTCATTTTGCCAGGTTAGGAACTAGAAGCTGAAAGACGCCTAAATGCTCCAAAAACCTTTTGAAGGGAGCGAGTGATTGCGCAGGCAAAGGCAAAAGAAAACACCAAACAGAATCTGCAGAAGCTGTTTAAACAGCCTTCCCAGAAAGAGGGAACAGCAAGCAAAATGGAAATGCAGACACTGCCCTTATGCCAAGTAAACATTTGTGTGTTTCAAGGAAGGTTCCTGAACACCGTTTTGTACTAGAAAAACGAGTCTAGCCATAGCACTGCTGATTTTGAGATCAAATTGTATGCACCATACTGATTGTGGCTACACAGCAATCAGCAGCATGAGGCAAACACACCTGTTGAACACGGAATTATTCCAAGATTAGGGACCTCATAACAGGTAGCCAATATCTGGTATGAGAGGAAGTTGATTCCCTTTCAGAGCCTGGTTGTGTTAATCTAGGAAAAAAGACTAACATTCTGGACTAGATTTTCAAAAGCTTGATGATGAAAGCACCTAATGGGCACGCATGCCGTTGTCAAGAAGTGTATTCAGATTCAGTCATTCAAAAGTCATTTTGAGAATAATATCATTAGTTGTCTAGAAAGCAAAACTTTTCTAGATGGAAGAAGTGACCGCAGGAAAATTTTTAATTACCGTGAACAGGCCTGCAGTTCTCATTGAGTACTTTGTAATACAAGCAGAGCTCACATAAAATTAAACAGCAACAGTTCCTTTCCACTGCCTTTTATGCCAATCAAAAAAGCAAGGAAATATTCTCCAGAATCTGGAAGAGGTCTAAATTCTGCTCCCATCAGAATTCATCCCTACTGCTGCTAAGACCTGGATCATCCAGGAGCACAGTTTGGCTTAGAAGAAAAGGTTTTGGCTCCTGTATCTCTCGTTTTCTGTACATCCTTAAAACTGACAGGCATTAGATAATTAATGTTTATTAAAATGCTCGACAGCAGTTTATGCAAGTGAAAGAACTGAAAATACTACATACTCTTCTTGAAGCTTTTGGGTGGTGGATGAGGCTGAAATCCTCCTGCTGGAAGCCCACAGATATTCATACGCTGCACAAGGCTTGCTACATTGCCAGATTTCTCCTTCTTGGCTGGTAGGGCATCATCCTTGGGCTCTACATCCTTCTTAACTTCCTGAAACAAGAGATTAAATTACCCAAGAGGTCAGTGTTGTTAGCGAGGCACTGTACAGACTAATAGACGTGGGATACTTACCATTTGGTTTGTAATCATGTACTATACCCAAAAAACATGGCTTTCTGCATCTAATCTTACTAAAGGCCTTTATAAACGTAACCCTTGCATAAAATTAGAAGTCAGGTGAGCTGATGGGCCAAAAAAACTTAGAAACAAGGGCAGCATTTTAGCCATCTACTCAACCCCTATGAAAAGTAGCTATGAGGCCAGAGAAGTCCCACACAACAAGTCTTAAGCTCATATTGAAAACCCAAGCAAAATATGAGACAAATAATGACAGAACCATAGCGTAGGACACTAAAGAAAATAAACATTCAAGTATAAGAAGCTGTATTAGGTGATCATCTCAGCCTTACAGCTCAAAAGTTGCATACAGACAAGATGGAATGGTACTGCTGAAAATAAAAACAAATGGAAAAGAAAGCAAGATACTGAGAGTAACAGAGAGCATTTTGCCAATAACACTGGACTTGATAGGAAGGCAGACAACAGTAAACACCTTAATTTAGGAAGAATAAGCCAGCTGCAACAAAGAAACCTATAAGCAAGAATACGCTGTTGACAGACAAAAATATGTATTAAGGAGTTACTCCACTGCATCAGCTCATTTAATGAGAGACTACCTGAGAATGAATACTCTGAGACAAGAAGGCAATCACTCAATGTAAAAAGAAACCCATCAAGTGTGGTCAGCAGTCTGTCTCATGCAGAACACAGCTCACAACAGCAGCAATCCAGAGCTAGCACGCAACCCTGGGCAATTTCTGCTGTCCAATCTCCCACGTTCCCCAATCACCCATCAGGGTCTCATTAGGAAGGTATGTTCCCCCAGTCCCTTTGATGTCTGCAGATGAATTTGTTTAATTCCTTCCCAAATCCGTGATCCTGCCTGTCACTGATGCTCGGTGATAAATACCAGATACATTTTGCTAATGCAAAGAAGCCCCCTTCCCTCTCATCTGCTTTAACCTGGCACCTTCACGCTCCCAGTACTTGCTCCTACACTCACATTTACCACTGCCTTCATGCTCACGTAAGCCTTGAGCATATCCCCTCAGCTGGAGCCCCAGCCGTGTCAGCCCCCATGTCCCAGGGCAGCTGCTCCATCCCCCCTGACCACCTATCTAGCCGCCTTTCCCCATCCTTGCTCAACAGCTTTCCCGATGAGCCCCAGCACCCTGTTGGTGTTTTGGCTGTCGCTGCACCAGCGCTGAGGATTTTGGAGAACTGAAAGTGACACCACCAAATAATCCTGAGCTGATGATCATCTCGGCTGGCATTTTCACATTGCCACAGTACAGATTACTTTTTTTTATATACATGACTTGACATTTACCTACCATCAAGCTCACCTGCCACCTTTTTCACTGCTCAACTCCACTCCATCAGCATGACATTTAAAAACTAACAGCTCTTGGAAAACGGGAGTTTCCACTGTTAGGCCCCCTCTCCCCATCGCTGGAGATGCTGAATAAAGCTGGTATCACAACCAGCTCCTAGGAGATCCTGCTGACACACCACCCTGGCAAGTCACCAGTAAGTTCTCTGCTTCTTATTCTTTAAGCAACTTTCAGTCCATAAAAGAGTATTTCCTTCAGTATCAGAGTAGCTGCATTTCTTCAATAACTTGGTGCAAATATGTTTTCCAAGATTCTCTGAAAATCTAGATGTATTGCATCCGCTGGGTCTTATTCACCTGTGTATGTAGCAAGAGCCTCAAAGCTCCTCAGCACTGCCACTGCCTGCTCCTTTTCTGAGGAATGCCAACGTCCATAGGTAATTTGCAGCTTTTTGTGATCCCGTTGTTATTTCAGCTACAATTGCAATAGAACATTTAATATATGAAAACAACAGTTTCACTACACTTATACTTCATAAATTGAAGACTTAAAAAGAGCTTTAAGGCAGTAAAACCCACACATGGATAAAACAACAAAAAAAGTATGAGAAATGCATTCACTAGGATATATCTGGTGCTTTTTGGAACATTAAAGCTCTTAAAGCTACTCACTGCAGCTGTCCAGCTGGAAAACTAACAGGTCTGGAAAGCTCCTGATGCTTTCAAACATGCCACGAACCTCAAGTCAAACAGCTCAAGGCACCTTCCTATTTCCCTAAAGGACAGAGGAAGTAGAATAAGCAAGACTACAGACAGCACAATTTTTCCTCCCACTCATTTCCATTACATAAAGAGGCTTTTCAGCAAACAGGCAAGCTATTCTTGCTTTTACTCTCCTTCATCCGCAGGGAATTCAGCCCTGGAGATCTCAAGCTCTGCAGAGATCCTATGTTCCAAGCCAAAAAAATAAAAAATAAAATAAAAGAGGGCTCCAGAAAAGCAAAGCATCGTGACCATCTCCTCCCATTCAAGTAGGCGTTCCAAACAAAGACGTTGTCATTTTCAATCTATCAACTGCTTTTTGGCCAGCCAATTCCCAGTCTGACAAATCATAAAGAATCCAAGTTGGCTTTAGCTACATAGTTTGAAACCCCTCAAAAACCTGTCTCTGGTTGCCTTCCTGACAAGGGCACTCCGCTCAACAAAGAAACATGATGGCACTTGAAAACTTGCCTATCGTGGATATAGCCGTGAATTTTAAAATAAGTCTTTTACTACTGAACTTTTACAACCTCCAGCACTGCCAACTGCCCTAGGAACAAATACTTCTCCAGGTAAGCTGTTTCTCAGCCATAGCATTACTCCCCACTGAGCTGCAGGCTCACTCTCCAGGCTTGCACTAATGCAGCACCTTGCACAGAGCTTCGGAAGCAGCAGGGATTTTGTGAAATGCAACGAGATGAGAAAGAAGTGGGGAAGACATATACAGGCAGCCTGCATATACAGTCAGTTTCTAAGAAATAAAATTAAAAACCACAGACACAGAACCATTTCCAAAAGGTAGGCACCAGCTTTATCAGTAACTGAAGGAAAACAGACAATACGCTTTTAAGTCAAAAGGTAGCAAAGTATTTGATATATTACAAACAAGAGAAAGATTGAGACAAAAGCAGTGACAACAACGGAAAACCAAGAACTCTAAAAACAAGAGCAGGAACACTTGAGAGACTTTTCTTGCCTGGGCTGAGTCAGTAATTGATATGGTCACAGGCAGGAAATACTCAGTCTAACACAAAGCCAGCAATGGCAAATTTTACAGAAAATATATTGGAATGAGAATTTTATTTATTTATTTACTTACTACACTTAGATCTAAAATAATTACATGAGCCACAGTTGCACAAAGAAATCCCTGAAGCCAGTTTCAAAGGCTGCATGTTTGTTGAAGAAGAGTTCCTTCAGCAGAAAGCAGGAAGAACGATGAGGCACATACAGACCGGTATCATGGGACCTTCCTAATGCAACCAAGCTCTGCAAGTTGAGTACTTGGGCATGCAATTAGCACACTTCCTCGTCTAAGGCAGGTAAAAGAAGGTGCAAGGAGAAGACTAAAAGATGATGGGGTAAAAATACGAAAAGAGTGGTATGAAACAATCAGAAAAGATTTGCAATGAGCAGATGGAAGTAAAATACTGATGTCAGTGACATGCAAATCCAAGAGTGGGCAGTGACGCATTATTTCATGCATCAGAAAGCACGCTGTAAACACAGCATCATCTAAAGCTGCTTTGCTTTACTTTTAGGGGAGGAGCAACCACCACATGGGGGCCTACCACTACAGCAGCTACTGATAATCTAGTTCAGACAAAAAAACAACAGAAGGGGCTAGTAAGCAGCGCATGGATAAGCCAACAACTGCTTTCTCAGTATTTTACCTACTAACCTTTAGAACATCCTTGTAAAGCAAGGACTTGGTTGTTGGCATTGACAAGGAACTGAAGCATTAATGATCCTTCCCCAGGGCATTAAGATCATGTTAAAATCAAACTAAGGTAAGGAAAATTTGAAATATCTGGTTTCCACACCTGCGTGCAGTCCACCACACCACAAACCTGTATTTCTCATCACTCCTCCTACAGTAGGAGACTGCTCTAGACCCATTCTCAAAAGCACGCTGGGATCCTCTCACGCCTACCACTCACCACTTCCAGCAACTTCATCCCAAACATAAATCGTTATGACTCTGACCTTTTGGGCGTATGAAGATCTTACAAAGGAACGTTCCTAACCAAGGCACACATCAATTCAGATCACCGAAAACTGTCACTAATTGATTCAAACACTGATAAGTGCCCCTGTGAAGTCTGCAGTACTTACATCTCTGCCAAAACAACAGGCTCAGGCTTCAGTGGTCAAAAAATAACACTGCACGCGGGTCTGATCTCTGCACCCAAAGCAAAATAAAACATCCCAGTTACTGTTATATCTAATCTGAACATGCCCAACACTCCTAATTACTGGCTTCAGAGCAAGTAAGGAGTTTGTCTTTGCTCTTGTCGTTGCTTTTTTAAATCAGACTTGTGTATTTAAATAGAGTCTGCATTAGGACAATACCAACAAAAACTTTCCAGGACACTTCAGCTTGTTCTGAGGCCACCACTTGTTGCCAGCCAAAAAGAAAAAAGAAAAAAAAAAAAAAAAAAAAAAGAGTCAGACATTAACTGCAGCTGGAAATTTTAATATTTTTATTATGCCAGTCCACTACAGTTCGAGCCTTGTCAGTGTTTCCATTAGCAACACATATTTTATGCATTTATGACTTGGCAGTGCAAGTCCAGTACAGACTCTCTTGGCATATAACGCTCAACTTGGAAGCAACCACCCACTCTTTCTGGGGCAAACCACAGCCCTAGTCATAAAGGATTTAGGTTTTCATAATCTCTGTTAAACACATATGTCACATCACTTACAAACTGCTGATATCACTACAGGCTGATATATGAAATCGTGTACATGTCTAACTCAATAGCAAAAAAGATCAGGGTAATCCTAAGAGGGTTTTGTTTTCATTGCACCTGTCACAGTTTAACAATTCCTTAGTTGGGGAAAAAAAAAGATATTTTATATAAATGATCTCAAAGTCATCTGGGTACATCAAAGTGTGAAACAAACGATTCTGCTTTATACATGGACAGAAATCCAACATGTCTGAATTTCCCTGTAGCCTCCATGATGCCCATGCAAATGAGCAAATAACCAGGCGGGTTTGACCTACTTTTAAGCAAGTAAGCAGCCTTCCCACTATCAGCTGCTTAACCACACGTTGTTCAAATGAGGACAGCAGGATCCTCCCCAGTTCCCTCATCAGAAGCAGACAGCACTACAGTCACCAGGGCACTGAGGATAGAGAAACCAGGTCAGAACATCTGAAGGGACATTAGGGATGGATGGTTATAAATCTGAAGTCTGTTCCTGAATAGCAAGAAAAAGAGAAGTTCATTATCCAGCAAACCTAGAACCTTAGCTAGATCCTTCAAGTATAACCATTAGAACGTTTTTATTCACCATCTCCTTCTGTACATGCCATTATACCAAGAACAATTATCTTTTGTATTGTTTTCATTGTAAACTAAGAAACATCAGCTTGTACAAAAGCTGTGTGCATTTCTCTTCTTGGCTGGGTATTTTCCAAGTGAGAGCTTAGGCAGCAGCAAATGGTCTCAGCATCTAAAAAGAGATGAAAAGTACACAAACCTAGATGTCTGAGCCTCCACAGAGGATTGTCTCAACCCTTCCCCATCAGAACAGCAACAATGGTATTGTCTATTAATATTCTTGCAAATTAAGTTTGATTCATATTTTACTGGGCAGAAAATAAGGAGATAAGAATTGAACTTGCTGCTTATTTTATGGAAGAGGGAGGAATGGGAAGTTTATGGTAAACCTAAAGGCAATAGTTTTGTTACACAAGCTGATCTCTTTGCATTACAGCCTGCAAAACTCCTTCACTGAAAAATAATACATACGACTATGTGTATAAACATGTATAACATATAGAGCTGTGACAGTAAGCCAAAACCTCTGTTTAAGTACTGTGAAATATGATCACTTTTAGAATACAACAATTTTCACATACCTAACTATTTAAGAACCCATTGCCTCTTGCATTTATGGTCTTAGTTACAGCAGCAGACAGGCAGGCACAGGGCAGCTGTGACACCTTCAGCCTCTTAAATCAAAGATATGCCAGGTCCTTCTGTTTGGTCAGCCACTGTCTCCTCCTTGAATAAGGAACATGTTTTCTCATCCTAAATGCAGGCGTCCACAGAACAGCAGAGGTGGATAAATAATCTACCCCATTCTTCCATCATACTTGCCATGACCTAAAAAGACAGATCTGGACAATTTATGAACCAAAATAGCAGAGAAGCTGCCTGAACTCTGTCCCCGGAGCAATTTCCATCACCCAGAAGAGGAGCTCAACTGGCAGATGTCACAAGCAGCCCTGCAACTCCCTGGAGAATTAAAAGTTATTCCTGAAAATAGAAAGCAACCACTTTAAAGATGAAAGTGGTTACAGTCCCCTGAAGCCCTGAGGAATGCAGAGTCGATAACCTTTGTTTTCTCAGACAAATTACCTCATGGGCAGTTTAATATATGTCACAGGGCTGATTTTTTTCCCCTAATTTAAGGCTGAAGCAGGAACTGCTTAACACTTTATATACTGACCCAAGATTAGGCTGAACCAGAAGAAAAGTTTCTAGCTGACACTCATCTCCAATGATTTTCACAGTAGTTACAGAAACACTGCAACATAAGCAACTGGTGCTGCAATTTCTCAACTCCAGCACATGTTGATTTCCCAGCAGGCAGCAAACTGCTTGTTTAAAGGCCATTATCACCTGGGCATGGTTTGGAAAGTCCCATTTCTTACAGCAAGTTTACACAGAGCTATCCACTTACATCTAAAGCTTCCCTGTGCTTCAGAGAAGACAGTACAGGAAGAAAGGACACAAAAGTCCTGGCAGAGAAACGTATCCACTGTCAAGTGATGCCAGAACACATTTGTTGACTCTCTCTGTGTAGCAGCTTCACCAAATGGCTTGAGAACCATTTTCAGAAAGCTGAATTATTAGTGTTTGTGCTCGCTGCAGATTCAGATTGAAATTTGTAACTTTTTCCCCCAAAATATAACTAGCTACAGAGGTGACTCAGTGAGGACAGGCTCACACCTCTGCAGTTTTCAAACGGAACCCCAAGATTTCCTTCTACTAAGACACACCTATATCAAGTCACTGAGCATCAATTTTAAGATGACATCAGTGTTTTTGCATCTGCTATAATCTGTGCTAAACACAGACTGTGCAGTCCGAGTGCCTCCCTGCTAGGAAGAAAGGGAGCATTAGTCAGGAAAGGCCTTGCTTCTTTCTCACAACACCTACCACGTAGAACAAGCAGAATCTCTGGAAAACATAAAAAATTACCAAGTCACTGGGAGCAGCTGAATAAATTCAACATTTGAAACTGAAGAATAGGCAAATATCTGGACTTTCCTAAATAAGGGAAGCTCGTCTCTACGGAGAGAGTACAGAAGTAGGCTTTGAGTTTCATATACAGACAGATAGATCTATATATATGCATCAAAATTTGAACTACACTGTTTTGGAGAACTGCATGTCTGTAAAGTGTGTACAAAACATACATGTCAGAACAGATTCTCATCTGAAGACCAGGAGACGTAAACATTCATCATGTCTTAGCATTTAAGACCACACAGGTCTTAAAATGGCTCCAGCTGCTTCCAAAGACAGACCCAGAAAAGCTCAGCCTGATCACCAGCCTTAACGATAGTGGAATAAAGAGCCCCAAATTCACGGGAGTAACTAGAGGAAGCACAGATGTTTACATTAATATTTCCCAACTATTTAATTAAGGAAAAAAAGTTAACCTTAAAATACTTCTAAAAATAATACCTAAATAATATTTTATGGTGCTGCCACATTTGCAGCCAAATAAAGACATCTTAAAAAGTTAACTGAATTTCTTTGCTATTCCACTTGCTTATGCAGATGAAAATGTAATTGTATTTCTTGTAATTGCTCTTACAGTTAATGTCCCGTAAACCACCAGCCCCGGAATAGTGCTTTAGATCAATGAAACCAGGAATCACACATGGCAAGACCTGGATCTGGCTTCCACAGAACTCGGTGTTTTATCAGGCTCCCCAGGAGGGAAGGCAGGAAGACACATTTCTTTTCCTTGCCCGGATTAAGTGCCTGAATTGCTGGCCCAGGGCAATGTGCGATCCATTAACCACCACAGGCCCACTTTGATGTTAACTGGGAACATCCTTTGTTTCTTCTCACCGTCATCCAGGCTTCCTGTACCTGCCAGCAGTACCTTTCGTGGATCCTTTTTCCAAAGAGCCCAGCTCTTCCCATTCCCTGTAAAACCTTCAGCACTTCACTCGGGGTCGCTTCCTCACAGGTTACAAAGAAGTTAACACTCAGCAGCACCTCTAAGCCCCACAACTGCTGCCCACGACACAAACCTGAACATTTGCTGAATCAGGGCTAAGGGCTAAGAAATCTAAATCCCAAAATTTCAGAGAGATTAAAAGATGTTTGAAGATTACATTTTAACCAAAGTTCCATAAATTAATCAAGATTTGTAATTTAAAATGACTCTTGCATTTCTGATCCTTTTTCACAAGTGGCTAGAGATGACGGGGTGCTTAATCAGCACTGTCATCACTTTCTGGCAGTTTGAAAGCTTATTACACCAAGTACGAAGCTACTTACACACATACTTACACCAAAATCATATTTTTAGGAATTGAGAAGTATCCAAAATGATTGCTGAGGCTAGAAAACACCACACTCATTTTGAGGTCACTTCCTACCATTAGATAGAACTCAAGTGCTCAAGGGAGCAAAATGCATATGAAAAAATAAATGTAGTGCTGAAAACACTACAGCAGAGCACAGCTACCTGCCTGTCCAAAATGACTATATATCAAAAAAAAAATCACACGTCCTCTAAATATTACAAGATGACAGGCCAGAAGAGGTAGTCTCATGCAAGTTTGCAAGTACGATTACTTCATTCAACCTCATGGAAAAAGCAAAAGAAAAGATTTATTAGTGACACTGTTGGGTGTATACACACCTTGATTTATTAGACATGTGGCAAAGTCCTAAAAAATACAGTGCTGGGATGCATACCCAGAGTCTCCCAGGATATAACAGGCATTACATACATTATCTGGATATTATCTCTCTGGTGTTATTACATATGATAATTGTAGAGTACATATTTATGGCAGTGCTTTGGATTTCTGTATAACGAAAACGTTTAAACTTAACCTAAGTTTTATGTACACATCCTGTTCATTATTTCTGACCAGGACACAAGATATATTTTGTGAGGTTTCCTTAATTACAGTTGCAAACACCACCTGACGCTACCTACTCTGCAAGCTTCCAGTGAGAGAACTGTTACCCTTCTCTGCTGCCTGGAAAGGAAGTTACGAAATTCTGCACAATGAAGTTTAAAAACTAAATAAGGAAGGGCAAAAGTGCAGAGAGTTTCACGTGGCTAAAGGAGTAACTATTTGTAGATACCGGTTTTCCTTTCTGGACTCTGTTGAGCAACAAACAGTTACACTTGAGTGGAGCAGCACTACAGATATCCTGGAGTACCTGGTTGCAACAGAATAACACTGCAAGCAGATAGACCTTTTAGGAAAGCAAGCCAGGCAGAATAATTGGCAGCTTAGCAGTACTCAAGTCAATAATTTTCTCCTGCCATCATTGGGAACAATACCCCAAGATCCCTTCCACAGCAGTACTGCTGCTGATGTAAAATTTAGGAGCTCTCTCCATTTCCTCATGTGTTCAAGCAGTACTTTAAAATACTAAATACTCACATTCAGCCACAGAAAGCTTCATGGTCCTACATATTTACTCTTAGAATGGAAGAACAATCTGCAAATGTAAACTGAAACCTTCTTGTGAGGTGATTCCCTGCCCACCCAAAAAAAATTTAGAGCATGAGTGCTTGTCTAGAACGGGGAAGTTGTTAACTTATTCCACCAAATCTTCTGCACTTGAATAGTGCAGAATGTTTGAGGAAAGCATCTGTGACATCTCAGATCTATAAATAACTTTTATTTACCATGACAGAGTACTACAGGCATATAGATTTCTCATCCTGTATCTGTGCAGTCAGCATAGCTTCACTGCATTGCAAGGTGAAATAATTCACGCATCTTCAGCTGATACCGATAAGGCAATAAAATTCCAGAGTGGACACAGTGATGGTGTTAAGAGACAACATCTGCTGAGCGTCTCCCACTCATGATCAGAGCACAAGAGCTCCCGGAGATACCCTGCTAGCACACATCACCCACAGGCAGCAGTGCTGGCAAAGCTGGGTCTGCAGCAGGCTGAAACTGCACTGTGGAGCTCCTGTCTGTAAACCCAAACCAACCTCAAGACTCTGCTTCTTCACTCCGCGTCTGACAGGTTAGTTTAAAGAGGGAACTCGCGAGGTCAAGAGGTATAAACCCAAGCAGTTAATTCAGGGATTCCACTTAAAGATTTATATCCCTGCGGGAACAAGAATAAGCAACGATAAGCTCTAAATCCTAGCATAAACTACTATTCATGACTACATAAGAATACCATTGGCGAGATCTGACAATGTTTTTAGATTTTTATTTCATTTTATGAAACAAATGTTGTCTCCCCTCATAAGCAAGGCGCACCCGAACTATTTATCCTGGCATTCGGGCTGGAAGAAACCTGTTTCACTGTTTGTTCCAGCAGCACAAAATAGATGGATAATCAAGAACTCTCTCTCAGCCCATAACCGTGGGAATCACTATCACCTTTCCCATGCTGATAGAGGGGATTAATGAGAACAGCTTGGGCAACCACACACGGGCACTCCCCGAGAGCAAATAACAGCACTGCTGACCAGGCTCGCTCGTGAAGCGTACCCTCTGCAGCGGCACCATTTACTCCAAGAGCCAGAAGAAAATCAGCAGGGACAATGGATTGCACCATGGTATCAGCATGAACTCTCAGCTCCACTCCTTGTCAGGACAAAAAGAGTCAGCTTCAACCCATCGTTGTTCTCATACGCATAAAATGACTTTCAATTTTACGTGTTTCCTTCATTTCTGAAAAAAAAAAAGAGAAGCGCCAGCTTCAAAGCAAGAATTGCTTTCCTAGAAGAAGGGCTGACTCACTGCGAAGCTAAAGAAACCTCCACGCTCCAAAGTCCCTCATCCCCTAGCGAACCACGTCTCTGAGAATTTCCTCCAAACAACCAGAAAAGAACTAGAAAGGTAAGGAAGAAGCCATATAAAAATGAATATCCTTTGACCAACAGGATTGATTTATAGCTAGCTTTCTCCAAGCATTACGTGAATGCAAAGAATTCGGACAGAACAGGTGTCCGAACACACAGCCTGGTACAACACCTCGCAGAAGTGCAAATCTGAAAACTCTGGAAACAGACAGGCATTTTATTCCGTTACAGAAATGAAGATACATACCTGCTTCCTAACAACCAGTACAGCTTATCACGGGACTATAAGCTTCGATACTTACCGGTTATTATTTTTTTTCAATTGTTACTACGATAATTGTAACTGAGTTAGGATTCAAAATGAGCCAGCAGAAAGCAAGCTGATCTCGCCTGCAGTCCCTCCCGACGCCACAATTCCTGTTTAGAGTTCTGGGCGAGGTCAATTTGCTATTTTTGACGAGGAATTACAGAAGATGCTACGTTTGAAAGTGCTTCAGCCAAAGTTTCTCTCATCGGTTCACAGCATGCTCAGGACTCAACAACATCACATGAGCAAGAACGGAGGAAGGAGGCAGCAGGAATACAGCTGGGGAGAACTAGGTCAGCTGTGCTAATACCGCAACCTTTCCAATGAAAAATTTTGGTCTGGGGTGCTTTTAGGGGAAGGAAAGGGGCTTGGGTTTTGTTTTCTTTACAGAAACACACAGTCCAGGAAGTTGAACTTGAAAGTAACCCCCAAAACCGAATCACCCTGGTTTAAAAGAAATCCTTCACACAAGCACTGTAGCTGACTAAACTTCCTTGGATGGAGGCAGGTAGGAATAAGTTAACGTAAATCAAAACCAAATAATTTTGTTACACAAACAGCTCTAAGACCAAGAATTTACAAAGTATATTAACTAAAAATAAATAAAAAAAATCATACAGCAACCACAACTTTTTAAAGTTGCTGTTCATGCTCACTATCCCAAAACACGAAGTCGGTTTACAATACAATGTTTGATTTTAAGAACGGACAGAAAATAACGCAAGCTTACCACTTCCACGGACATAGTTGCTTGAACACACCCTGTGTTGTGCTTTTTTTTTTTTATTTAAGGGGAGGAAGAAAAAAAAAAGTCGTAGCGAGCAAAGTTCACGAGTTAACCTGAAAAGGATTCGGGCTCTGTGCTAAGCGAAGCAGGAGCAGCTGCACACACCTGTGCAGGCAAAAAGTTTTCTCTGAACCAGCTCTGTCGCAGAG
Organism: Nettapus auritus; assembly: GCA_011076525.1. Taxonomy (NCBI): domain Eukaryota; kingdom Metazoa; phylum Chordata; class Aves; order Anseriformes; family Anatidae; genus Nettapus; species Nettapus auritus. The sequence continues at coordinate 112,615,908 of CM021767.1, forward strand.
ACAGCATCCGCTGAGCAAGTGACCAAGGTGGTGCATATCCCAAATGTGCTTTTTGAATGCCCCAAAGATCATTGGCAAGCCCCTAAGTGATGAAAAGTCCTAATGAATCTATCAGCTGCTCCTCCCTCCTCTGACTTACTGCCTGAGGTTTATGATGGAACTAGTTTTACTACCATGAAAAGCAGGCTCGCAGTCTAGCACGTTACAAAGCTAAGATAGCAATAACTGAAATAACAGCAAGAACTGAGCAACCTGTAAGACGCTAAACACCTTTTAGCTATGTACGGACAAAAAAAAAAAACTTCTTAAAACAAGCAGAATGAACATAAATCATCACCTTCAGCTGTCAGGATAGTTGGAGAGTCAATAGAACTACTAAAAATAAAAACACACAAAGCACACCACACACTGCAAATATCTCAAAGCACACAGGTGCAGTAGTTCAATTTAGCAGCATTACACACCGCTCTAACCCACACTGGTTATGAATGGCTGTGTGGACATTTCACACTGATAAATTTTAGAAAGGATAAGCCACTGTTCAAGGAGAACAATAGAAGTCGGCTAGATTTCCACTGTTAACTCCTTTCAGGAATTTATGGAGTTGTTTATTTTAAATTGTCCGTATAGGATGTAGGAAGAGAAATGATGTCAAGACCTCCAATTCAAATATTATAACCTCACTAAATGAGTATAGGCACACAATCCAAGCTGGAATTTTAAATCAGGATTTGTTGATTAAATTGGAAAGCCATGTGCCTACAGAACTATACAACATCAAGAGAAAAAGGCAGTTTATTTTAACAAAGCATGTATAAACCATGAGTAAGAAACAAAACTGAAAATGTATGTTTTGTTATCAGGCAAGCAGGAAAACCAAAGCTCATTCTCAAAGCACTCTAAAATCCAACAGTGCAATACAGAAAGAACATTTTTCAGAAGACCTATTACTGAAAAATGAATTCAAGGAAATTAGCTTCACAAGCAGGCAATATAGGTGTTTATACCTTTTATAGCTATTTGTTTGCAACTACATGCTCATTGCAAGCTCCTCCACCAGCTCTTGAGTTCTCATTTCAGGACCGCTTTGGACAAACCCAACCACCCCCGACTTCCCTCCCAACCTTTACAGTCACCTTCCACTTTCTGTTCAAACACTCGCCAACGCTGTCACCCGAGGACACCAGGCAGGCTTGAGGAGAGCCACATGCCCTACCTCTTCTCCTAAGACAAAATCCCTTGGCTGTAAGTCAGCACAAAGAACTGCAGCGTTTGGCACAGTGCCTCAGGCTGCAGTCTGACCTGTCGAGCAGTGGGCCTGCAGCAAATGCTGCTACCAGCTGGTACCAGGAGCCAGGCACCACCAGCCTCCAGTTCTTCTATGGATGCTACATAAACACGCAAAAAAAAAAAAAATGTAAAAGCCAAAAAAAACAAGCAAGCAAGCAAAAATCAGTATCTGGCAACATTTAGAAGATTCTTTGTTTTCTCTCAAGTGAAAAAGCTGTTTTCCTGCAAGACTGTCAAAACTCAAAATGAAGCTGACAGCACTCAGTCGTACTCTCAGAGAAGATGCATTTCTCCAAGGCACAAGTCAAAGTGTGAGGAGTAGCATAACATGTCAGTAAATCCTACATATCGGCAAAGCTCAGCAGCAGGGCACAAAACAGGACTGGGATCCACCTGAGCTGTGATGATGTGGTCTGAATCTGGGGCATCCAACACACCAAGAAGGCAGGCAGCCCCACTCCTCCTCCTGACATTTGGGTTGTCCTTCAAACAGGCTAGAGGCAGTTGCATGCTGCCTGGCAGCCAAGGATACTTTGCAGCTGCCACCTGGCAACAAGCTTTTCAGCAGTCTGATACAATTTAAAAAAGCAAAACTAGCAAAAACCAAAGGAGCTGGAGTTCCTCAATACTCTTGCAGTTGTTCGACAAGAAACTCAAGGGTTCTTCTTAAGAGCTAACTTATCTTCTTGAAAAAACACCTAGGATTTGAAATCAAAAAACGTGCATCCACCTTTGCATAATTTAAGCTATCATGTACTTATTATGCTTGAAAATACTTTATATAGGACAAAGCCAGGCAAATCTAGCTGTTAACATACACTCTGTCAACTTCAAATGCTAGTCCTATTCAGGTGAGCAGAGATTAACACCCAAATTCTGCACAGAGAGGTTATACATTGGCTTCAATTAACTTCTTAACAAATCAGAATAGATAGACATAGATATTACATAAAAGCACAAAAAAATTAGACATATGATGAGTTTGAGCCAAATCCCTACCTAATGCATGGCAGGAAAATACAGAGATCCTTTCAGAAAGGAAGAAAAATTCAAGTTCAGAGCCCCAGAATCTCACATTAAAATGTGCTAAACTTGATGTAAGCCTTAGTCCTGTCCACACTGATTTGTTCCCTCCAGCTGTGCTTTCCAATGACCCCATGCTCTCTCAACCCCACACAGAGGGAAAGACACTTGGGTACCTCGACCAGGTGCATCTCAGGTCCCCCGATCCTTCTAGCCTGGCTTCCTTCCAGCTGATTTCTTGCTCACTGCATCCCTCACAGCTTCACTCTCCTCTCTTTCACACGGGCAATGAGTAGTTAGCAATAGTTGGCCCTCTCTAGCATCCCTCTTGTCAGTACCCCATCCCACCAACTTGTCACACCTCCCCACTGCCAGCCCCAGACCCTCTTGCAGGTGCTGTAGGGTGTTCCTGCTCGCAGCAATAACACACCCCTTTCCATAGGAAGCCCAGAAGACACACCAGCCACCACCTCCTTTAGAGTTTGAACAGCTGATGGGTGAGGTGGCAAATGAGCAAACTCATTTCTCAAAGGACCTTCCTTGTTCATGAGGCCAAAGTACAGCTCTGCTTCAGCTCATTTCCACCTCCCTCCTGCAGTTCATCAGCCCCTTAATCTGTCACACCTGCCCAAGCTGTCAAGCTGGGTCATTCAAGTCTAGTTTCTCAGCATGGTGATTGCAGTGGTCCGGTCACAGCAGCGTTTCACAGGTATTGCAATATCAGCAACCCACAGCAGAAGCAAACGCAGTCTGGGGGAGCTGAGATGAAGAGGGAAGGGAGAAAAAAAAAGCCTTTCTGCACCAACAAAATTATCTCTCAAACTACCACTACCTGTACGTTAAGATTACATTTTTAAGAAGGAACTATAATCAAAAGGGAAATGAAAAAAAACATGACTTAATGCTTTAATGCTTTCCCATCTTCTAATCGATGCAAGACAGGTTTTTCAGCCTGTGTGCAAAGTCTTTACAAAAAAAAACAATCATGAAATCAGCCTCATAACTCAACTCCTCAATCAACTTGTCCCCGTTGTCACTCACCAAACATGAAACCAAAGCGTGTTTTCTTCTACAGTTTCCTTTTCAATTCCCCAAATTCCTCGGCTTTCTAGGAAATAGGTCCTGTAATCCAGAGTATCCAACCACACCATACACATGCTAAACAGCTGTACAATTACAATTAATTGGAGCTGAGATGCAAAAAGATGAAAGCAAAAAATCAAAGTTTGTAAAAAGTTCTGCTGCAGCTGCAGACAGGCAAAACAATATCCCCCAAAAATTAGTTTTTAATGTACCAACATTCTGACCCCTCCGTGCTCTTGAGTGAAAATATGATCTTGGTGACCCACCATCTGGAGAACCACTGTGTCTGACACTTTCTTCCTATGTGGCACTTAAGTGCTAGACAGATCAGTATAATAATCATCAAAACACCACTTAATTTTACCTTAAGTTACTATTCATACAGGGCCCTAAACCTGAAATGGATTTTTGCACTTAACTACAAACCAGTTAAAAATATCAGACAAGTGCAAGGCAATCTTAGAAACTTTTTCTTGGTAGAAGGCCTTCAGTAAGAAGCAACTGGATTCCTTCCACCAGTATTGAAAGACAGATAACTAAATCATTCAGCAATATATTAAAATGAATGATTTCACTTTTTCATAAAGTCAAACAAGTATTGTCAAATTTAACATAAGCAAGTGTAAAGTGTCTGTAACACTGGACAAATTCCCTCTTACGGCTTACCAATATGAACGTATCACAGTAAGATATATTAGAGAATTCCTGTTTTATAAGAATAATTTTAATTCAGAAAGACAGGAATACCTAAATTATCTTTGATTCTACTTCATGGTATGGAAATTACAGCAAAAAATCCTTAGAAGTTACTCAAAAGGAGAAGAAACCATAAAGAAGCTAAGTATAACATCTCAGTAACAGTTGAGTAGTTTAGATGAGAAAGTATCCGGCAGCTCAGCAAAGTTTCAGCCATGACACACGGAACAGCACAGCCAGATTCTCTGCAGGTTTCTTCATTGTAACCCATTAATAGATAGCTGCATACTCAGTACTAGATCTAGAAAACTTTCAGAGAAAACAGAAAGCACATCTGCAAACAAAAATTTCAGTGAAAACTAGGACACAAAGACAGTAAATACAAAAAGTTGTATGATTTCACAGTTTCAGTTACCCTTTAGCAGGACCCATCCCTGCCCTGGCCCTTTGCACAGCCACAAAAAGGCAGTACCAGGAGGAGGGAGTTCAGGGTAGCAAGTGCAGGAGCATCCTTCAAACAGAAGAGCTGTAATCCAGGCTGAAGCATCTACATAACCACAGCCTGGGGATTCAGTTTTTCATTATAGCTGAGCTGACTGGGCCATGACCCTAATTTCTGAAGTCTCTTGACCTGATGTCCTCCGTAGGGGTAATTTTGATTTTAAAGTCAATCTGTCTCACTAAAGCAGGTCATCAGCAGTGCAGACACTGTGCAGTAGCAAGGAGACAAGAGACACAGTGCAAGAGCACAGACCAATGCTGAAGTGAGCAAGAACAAAAGCAGAAGTTACCAAGACGAAAAAAACTTTCAAAAGCATTCCAAAAAGTTTTAATCAGCTGAAAGGTCTTCCAATCAAAAAAATCATCTCATTATAAATATAACTGGTATGCAACTCTTAACATTTCAGCAGTAAGTAGGCTGCTGTATGATCACAGCAGAAACAAGTCAACGCAGAAAACTCACCTTCACAAAGTTGTCAGGGAACATGCCCCTCTTGCCATTTAGCTCCCCTTCTAGCCATCCTTCTTCTTCCAGTTTTTTCACATTCCTGATTATTTCCCCAACTTGAATCGTTAACTCGTCGTCATGCACTGCGTCATAGTCATACTCCACGATATAGTCCACTGAAGGAAAAAAAAACACAGTGAATGCAACTCAGAAACGCGGAAATTAAACCTTAAAGCCAGGCATGAACAAAAAGGCAGACCTAACAATAAAAGCTTGTTTGTGGGTTGTAGCGTCCCCATCCATTCTAGAAAGGAAAAATACAAGTGTCACTTATTCAAGTAAAACTAGGAATATGGCATGTTTTGGTGGGGGGGGGGGGGGGGCAGATATTTAAAAAACACCCTCCTTCATCTGGTTTTGTACAAAGATGAATAAGCAAGCAAGCTTTACTTTTGGCATAATTAAGTTTACTCAGAGGAGCCTAGCATTATATTTATGTACTTGTCCACTTGTTGCACAAGATCCATTGGAGTTGCTTACTGGCAGCTGAAGACTTGTTTGGCAGTAAGAGCTCGTTCGTTCATCGAGACATTTTGTTTATGCCAGGACTTCCCACAAACCTGCAGTAATCAAATAAATGTTCCCTCTCACTCAAATCCAGCGAGGACAACCAGGTGCTACAAGACATAACACTACGCTCATCGAAACCTCCCTCTGGTCTGCAGATCACAGCATAGACATGCAGACACAAGACCACAGGAGTGTTAAAAAGACGGAAATCCTGAATAGCTGTAGTGCTTTTTGCCCTTTTTTTAAAAACCCCTATCAGCCCTTATTTTATCATCACATGATAATATACAATTACTTCACTATTAAGGAATCAAATTGTAAGAAGTCATGTCACGCGTCCCATCCCCATGCCAGCACTGAACTTACAGCTCCATTAAATTCATCAAATTAACGCACAGTTCTTATCCACGAGCAGTTTTTATCAAGACTGCTGCTGCACATTTTGAAACCCACCTTTTATCCCTCTGCTGCCTACGGATGAAGTCAGAAAACCAGCCTGATAAAAATCAGAACTACAGGATTGTACCACAAATCCACGAGAAGCCAGGATGATCTGCCCGGCAAACTGTGTTCTGAATAGACCAACTAACAAAGGAGACAGCTGAAAATAAATCATGGATCATAAAGACAATAGCTATTCATCACCTGCAGTTTGGAAATAGTGTCACCTTCCAACCAACTCAACTCAGCCACTGGGGAAACCAAGATACATTAAAATCTAAGAAATTGCCGTGGTATGGATTTATCTTGGGACAAACTCAATTTTGAAGCACATCAGCAGCTGTTATACCTCAAAATACACAACATAGGACCAGTTTGCGAAGTTAAATATGGAAAATGGATCAGAACACAAAGTCAGTCACTAACTGAATACAACATCACTGTCTGCGACTTGACCTGCCAAACACCTGGGCCTTTTTCCCCAGGAGAGTCTGAAGCAGGCAATCATAGCCACACTATGTCAATATCAACTAATTCTGTTGAAAGCCTCTTTATTTCCCTGGGGGAGTTTTCTATATTTGCTCCTGAAATACACAGCACGTTCATTTTGGTCACCTCCCCAGACCGTAAAACACAGACACCGCCACGCCAACAACTAAAGTTGGATATTGAGAACCTCCCAGTCATCATCGAGGAGTTCCAAAGAAAAACTGCAGCAAACACAAATATCAGCTTTTTATTCTTGGAATTTACATGTTGAATTTCCTCTTGTATTTGTCAGTGATATTTAATGCCATCCTCTTTCTCATATGTAGACAAGTCAGATCTAAATTCTGTTCCGCCGCCTGGGAAGTAGGAGGGATGACATGGGCAATGTCAAGATGGCTTCATCCCATGTATTTTTCACGCGATGACGCAGAAACAAGTTACAAATCTCTTTAACTCTTAGTCTTCATGAGGGAGATTTACCAGTTTTGCTTTTCGACATTAGCAAGAAGCATTAGGTGAACTGTTCAGGTGGTTCAGACTGCAGCACAACGGGCAGGAAATCTTTCTACTGCCCAAAGAGCCCAGTTACTGGAAGACAAGCTGCTGAAAGCTCTTGGAATTATTCTGTTTTCCCAAGCAAGACACTGCTGAGAAGTGACAGAAAATGTTTTAAGAAATCGCAGCTCCTTAGAATAATGAGGAGTCGCGTCAGTCCATGGAACTTACTTATAAATGCTTCAAACACTGCGCTCTCATTTAAAAGCTTTACTCAAGGACAGACCTGATACTGAAAGCATCGAACTTGTTGCTGACTGCAGTAATAGAAGCTGCTCAAAGCTTTCAGCAAAAAATATCAGAGTGCCAACCAGCAGAATATCTCAGCAGCATAAACCATCAAAAATATCTATTTCGCCTTCCTTTTGCTTTTTACACAGCTTTCTCAATTTCAGACTCAACTCAAATTGACAATCTGCAGATTAAGAGTCCACAGTGACCAATTCTTGGATTCAAAATAATCTTCTCAAGCTGTAACACGAACACTGTGAGGTTTAACACACTTTTTTTGTGCATCCAACAGGACCAAAGCTCCCCAAGAAGGGAGACAACATTCTGCTGAAGGAATAAGAGGCAATGGGCACCTCCTGAAGCCAAACAAATTCGCCTTAAACCTATAAATACACACCCACCACCTGCCATGAGGGTGATCAACCTCTCTGGGAAGCAGTGGTGTCTCCTTGGAGGTGCTAAGGGCCCAGCTGGATGCGGCCCTGTGCTGAAGCTGAGCAGGTGTGAGCAGGACCAGACCAGCAGAGGTGCCTTCCAGCCTCAGATGTTCTGGGATTGATTCGAGGGAAAGTTTCATCTTTGGTGGCAGCTTTCGGTCATCCAACCACGTCATCCAAACAGGACAGCCTTCAATGTCACTGCAGAACTTTCTCAGAGAGCATTGAGGGTTTTGACCTGATTTGGGGTCAAAATTAAATCAACGGTGCTAAGTAAAAAAAAAAAGTAATCGATTGGACATCTTTGGGGGAAATGTGGTTATAGTAGGCTTTGTGCAAGTTGTCTGCTCGGCTCTTCGTTTCCAGTAAGATGACAGCTTACTAATAAAACAGACTGAATATGCCAAAGCCAGTCAGCCCCGTCAACAACTGACTAGATGATTTCCCCATGGCAGAGGAGTAAAGTGTCCTATTTAACAGCACTGCCTCTTGGATAAAATAGCGAGCATTACTGGCCAGCACAGCCGTGTTACCCAAACAAAACATCCCAATTCTGCCGGCAGAGGTGACCCCTTCGCTTCTCTAAAGCTTACACAACCAGTTCTTCTGTGTTGGCACCAGGACGTGGCAGAAGGCAAGCCTCCTGATAAGCACAACCGCTTAACGCCCATCTTCACTGCTTTTAAACAAAGGGAGCCTTCAGCTGCACAGGCTCTTCCCGGAGTCACCTGTTACAGGAGGTTACAGTATAGGTCCCTCTGGGAACCTACAAATATCAAGAAATAAATAATGGAAAAGACTGAAAAATACACTGACATTTGAGCCTGCCTGTGTCTTGATTAGAAATAGCCAAGTGTCACACACACCCAGCAAAAAGCACATTTTCTCATTCCTGGTCCTTTGTTTAGGATATTACAGTACCGCCAGAATTTGGAGACCTTCCTGTAGTTGCCAGAAGAGGACAGAAACCAGACAACGTAAATAAATCCCTTGCAAAACACATATAATAGCTTATAAAACAACAACAGCAACATTCGTGGGATAACTGAAATCCTCCCCAGCTATTCAGGAAGCCTTGCTGAAAGCTGCTGCAGTCCTGGAGGGGCAAGCCCGGCACCAAGCCGCAACAAGAACTTGAGCTGTGTGCCACGCTCCATCGAGGTCTCTTCAGGCAGGGTTTAGGTCAGTCCAGCTGAAAAGTCATTTATTGGAACCTGGAGCCTGGAAAGTTGTCTGGCCTCCAGAAGCGCCTTGCCAAGCTGCAGTTGAGTCAGAACAGAGAGTTGCTGGAAGCCTGAAATAAACCTCATTAGCTGTATAAGAGGATAAACAGCACTAGCTCAGCAAACACAGTTCAGTCATACATCAATACATACACACAAAGCTACAAAGGTACTCTTTTCTAACAGACAAAGCTTATGTTAGAGACAAAGGATAACAGAAAACACAATTTATCCTTCTACTACCCCACATTTCTTCACAACTATCTCAAAATCAGGTGTTAACCTGAAGGAGAACATTCCTTTATAGATGCTTTTCCTCAGAAGCATTCCTACAGTATCTAAGATGACTACAATGAGTTGAAGACCTTTGTGTCCAAAGAAAATCCCTTTCTTTTCATGCTCCAATAAGTGTGAGCATGAAGAGAAGCCCAGACAGACTGAAGCTTGGACAGATGGAAACAAAATTTCCTTCTTTCCTTCTCATGGTGCCCATTCATGGAAAGGGAAAACTGCGAAGTTGTGCTTTCAAGGCATCTTAATGCAAGGGATGCTGCGATCCCATCCTCTTCCATGCTCATCCACATGGTCCTTTCCTCCTGCTTAGTGCTGAAATCAGTACTTATTTATTTCTTCACCTGATTTAGAAGTAAACAGCCCAAGCAAAGACTGACAGCTTTCCACAAGTTAATCTCCCTAAGATGGCTCACTGCATGGTCAGAGGAGCAAGACTGCATCACGGCCAACTTAGATCCACGTCTACATCATTGCTGGAGTCCAGATCAGGAGCACGCTTCTCAGTGCAACTCCAGCCCCCTCATTGATCATGCTACAGCTCACAGCACGGAGCCACCTCACAGCTAGCAAGCCAGATGTCTTCACACCGAAACTTAAATTGGAGACAGGAATCACAGGAGCAGCCTCTTTGCACATTAATCACTAACAAGCACTGAGTCCATGGGGTAAGACTAAAACCAGGATGATATGGAAGAGTCCAAAGCATGCAGTATGTATGGCAGGTCCCTAACACCAGGGGTTTTCCCCTGCAGGTCCACCTTCCTTGACCCTCGCTGCTTCACATGTTGCCAAAAGCTGCCCTGAAACCACACCCTAACATAACACACAAACGAGCAAAGCCACTGGATCCCTGTCAAGTCTTACGTTAGGGATGTGGCTCCGAGCTAGTAAGAACTGAACATGGAAAGAGCACTTTTGGCTAAGGGATCACACAGCCTACCTACTCTTTACAGTCCAGCTCATCACAGCCTTCAAGGAGCCAACAGGTTTAAGTGATGGCACAAGGAACAGCAGCTGGTTCCACCCAGCTCAGCTGTGCAGCCATCGCACTCACGCTCCACACGAAGGACTTGCAAAACAGCTGCATCACCGCAACATACCTCAAAGCTAAGCATCACGAACAAGATCTTCAGCCTTCATTCCAGCCCGGAAGGAAGCTGGGTGCCTTGTGCACTGCCTCAGAAGTGCCGGTGACACATGGCAGAGCCTGCTCCCAGAGGAGCTGTCCCAGCCACATCAGCAGCCCTACACCGAAGCAGCCACGCTGCGTCCTGCTGCTGCAGCTCTCCTCACCCGCACCCACCCACCACAAGGAAGGGATGGGGCAGAGACGGTTTTCAGTTTAAGGTGATGCTGGCTTCATATTTAAATATTCACTTCAAGTTTTGTTTAAAGCAAAGTGCTGTCAGCTATCAGGATTCTTTATTAATTTATAATAAGGAACACCATGCCAATGGAATTGAAAGATTTTTGTGCCACTCTACATACATTTTCTTTTAAGCATATACGATCCCTATTAGCTGTCAAATAATTATTCCATTTGTGGTTTATTTCCTAGATAGAGAACCTAAATCCGTAAGATTTATTAGCCCCTATGGTGGATAAATAAATATGCTTTCCAGCAACAGAAGTCCTCTCCACATAAATAAATGCACACTGTTGGATCCAAACAGATTCTTTATAACACCAGCTCAGCCACATCCGCCCAGACTCTGGAGGCACCACAAACACCCTGCTGCCATCTGACAGGGACGGGGTTTGGATCTTGACAGAGCCTGCTCCATTTGGAGAGCCAGCCTTTTGTTCTCACTCCAACACAGCCCGCACTTCAGCAGGCTAATTGGGTTCGGTGCGGGATTAGACGAGCACGCAGCCACCAGGCCAAATTCTCAACAAGCCCCCAGGAGATGCTCCAGTGCAGGAGCTCAGACAGAGCACGGCCCCAGCCTGAGCTCCCATTCACACACTACAGTGCCCGGACACCTCAGCCTTCCAGCTCCATCCCCTCTTCCATCGGATTTTTAAAAGTCTTTAATTTAGAGAGGAATTTAAAAATCAAGTCTTTCAATCAAAAAACACAGTAATTGTTATCAAAACTGTATCGTTCTTCAAGTATACAGCATCTTTTTTCTAGCACAAGTCACTGAATGGATGAGATGGTTTGCAAGACCAGTTAGAAACTCAATGAGTTTCACCAGTAAGGGTATTTTATGCTGTTGCAAATTTTTAGGATGAAAATAAATCAAAATAAACACACACACACAAAAAGCTTTCAAACATACTGTGCAGGTCTCCTGTTATCCTATATCCCCCCTGGGCCTTTCTTTGCCCAAATCTCAGCCCCAGCAGTCTTACTATCAGCTTCCCGTTTCAATTAAATACCTCGAGCTTCAAGGCAAAAAAAATTACAAGAGGGGAAGGAAAGAGCCAGACTGAAAAGCAGTTCTGTTCTTTTTCTAAAGCACGGAGGTCTAAAACATTTCATTCTTTCTAATGGTAAACACAAAACGTTTGTAATGTGATTTTACCTGAATGTCAGATATATACAAAGAGAATTATGTATCAGCAACTGGCTTTAACACACCTTGTTTCAGAGACATCCTGTGACTGACAGGTGACCCACAAGATCTCTTAGAGCCCTTAATGAGGTTTCTCATGCTCCCAGTTTCGCTTCTACAATCGATGTGCCACTCTGCAGAAGTCAGCCAAGCTGAATGCAAATAGACTTCTACCAGGGGACTGCTCTCCCAAAAATACCTTCCCAGTGCTATGCCACTGCCACCCCTGTCCCTATGTCTAGACGACATGATTCCCAGTCAGCTCTAGTCGCTGCTGAAGCCGGTGACAAAGCAAAATCTGAGTAAAGTTCTGCTTTTTTCTTATTCTTGCCTTTCCACATCCCCTGCAAGTGTCTGATAGTCTTCATTACTCTCTGTAACTTGCCCTACACCGCACCACCACCACCACCAGAAACAAACGTTTGCTGTGTCGACCACTAATCCTGCTACTGCAATAGCTTCCCTAAAAAAACAGGGAAATAAAAACAGCAGCCTACCTGTGAGACAGCTGAAAGCCAGGAGCCCTGGTTCTGCCTGTACAGAGCTGCTCCATCTAAAGTCACCCCGGATTCACCCGGCATTTAGCACGGGTCTGGTAAGTCAACGGTAGGTTCTTCACGAAATGACTCAACACATATTTAACAAGAGATTCTATCTAATTTTACAGACCACGAATGCTGAAGGAATTGGGAAAACGCACAACTGAAGACTACAGAAAACGGTAACGAGAAGCTCATTTGCATTCTAACCGTAAATCTCAAATGACAGCTTCTCAAGCTGGCTCCAGTACAATTAGCAAGAAACTTTGTGAAGGAAATTAAATACAAACACTGCAGCAGAAATCCTGCCTAGCAGCCTGCCCCGAAGCACCAAAGATGCAAACACTGCATGCCTCATTTTCCTACTCTGTTCTCCCTTAGTTTCTAAAGTGTCTACCGCTGCGTATGAGCAGATAAAACACATTTTAAAAATAAGAGTTAGGTTTTGTATGCTTGTTTCCCCCTCAATTCCCCTGAGCATTCTGAGCAAGAATTACCAGGCTCTCCCCACCCCTCGTTACAAGAATGTGTCAGGAGAAGACAGGAAGCATCAGAGGAAAACCGGTGCTAACTACAGGTATTCATAGACTAACTGTGAAAACACACAAGGTCAAAGTGTTTTATGAAAAAAAAATTATGTTAAACAGAAAGTGATGCTTTATATTACTTGCTGTTTCTTTCAGCGTGTCTGCATAGAAACCAGCATGGAGATGAGAGAGGTGACACCTGCAGGAAAGGCAGCAAACGTCGTCACAATTACAGCTGAAGAATTGCTGCTAAACTGATAAGCACAGAAAACCAAGGATCTCACAGGGCACAGGGGAATGTGCTAAGAAAAAAAAAAATCCTCAAGTCCTGACTCAGATATTGTTCTCTATTTTGACTTACACCTCTTCCTCTATCCCTTCCCTTGATTTTATGGCATCTATTTAATAAAACGTTCAACATTCAAGGTGAGTCACAAAACATCTGCCTATAAAAAAACTGCCAAGAAGCTCTGAGCAAGAAAATAAGCCTACCTCATTTGGATCCAGTTCAAATCCAAAGCACCAAATAAGCAGAAGCACCACAGGGTCAGCAAAAGGGACACACTGCATTTACAGGTTTGTTAGCATTTTTCCCTCTAATCCTCCACCAGATAGTTAATTAGCACACAGAAATAAATGCTCCGTTGCTTAACTGAGTCAGAAATCTTTTTACAAAGTTACCAAAAAATATCTGTATTTGAGTTACATAAACGGTTCCTTCCTTCTGTACTAGGGCTCCAGGTTACTACAAAAGCTTCAGCTCCTCCTGCAGACTGCTGTGAGGACTCCTCTAGCTGAAAAGGACAGAATGATCAGAGCTCCAGGTTACGAATGCATAAATGACAAAAACAAGAAAGTCTCTGAAAGCTTTCTGGGTTTAAACCAAAAGAAAACTCCTTTCACAATACCCCAAAAAAATAATGCAAAAATGCTTTGATACATAGCCTACAACTTGGCACATATCTCATTCAGCATGACAATCTGCATTTCTGCAAGCATGGCAAGAAGCTGGCTTTGAAATAAGTTTATGGCAACTTAAAAGCATCATTCGGAGCATGCACAAAGTGTTCCCTTCAGCTTTCAAAACAGGAATGATGCAATAGTCTGAGTGGTCCCAGACTGGGATCTTTCAAAAACCACAAAATATGCTGAGCATTAGAACAGAGGCAAGTGCTCCTATCTGACTTCACGCTGTCAGGATGGCCCACGCTAATTATTGCATTAACGAAGTTAGTTTACTTTCTAGTGCGGACATTTCAGTAAATAAAAAAACTGAATTGTTGATTGAAAAGCACAGATAGAAATCCTCATGCAGTGGATTTTTTTTTTACAAAAGCCACTCAAAACCGCAAACGCTCAAGGGCACCCTGCAACCCCAATCAGAAATTTGTAAAGGAGATGAAGTTGGTTCGTTAGCTCAATTAGGCTCTAAAATTCAGGAAATCGAGTCCTTTAAACATTCGTTCATAACTTGAATTTTGAAGGGATTTAACCGTATCTTATTAGGATTATGATTTAAGTCAGCGTGGTTTGCAATACTGGGAATCACAGGGGGAATAAAAAGATTTGAAAGGACCTCTGGACGCCGCTTACTCCAAAGTGGTCACAGCCAGGCTGACCTCAGAGTCAAAGCAAGTCACTCGAGGCTTTGCCCAGCTCAATCTTGAAACTTCAAAGGATGGAGGTAACAAAATCATGCCCAGGTGCTTTTTCGAGATGAATTTGTTGGCATCCCCCTTGCATTTGAGGTGAAAGGGGACCAAAACTGGACACGGTATTTTAGATACAGCTTTGCAAGTGCCAGGTAATAGAATCAGCTAGGTTGGAAAAGACCTCTATGACCGTGACATCCAAGCACCGACCTGACCCAAGAAGTCCTGCTGCTAACCGGCATCCCTTAGTGCCCCAAGCACCATCAGCAGGGAACCACCGCTCCCCAACCTGCCAGCTACTCCCCACGAAAGCCGCCTGCCAGCAAGGCCAGTCCCAGATTTTCCCTCTTTGACCCCTTGGTGCCAGATTTTCTCTCTCGCTCATTTCTAGGATTTACAGGAGGCTCCTGCTGGCCCAGCGCCCCCGCAGCACGCCAACCATCCCCTCCTCGCTCAGCATGCGGGGAGGACTCACCGTCCTATCGTCTGGGCGCTGGATATCACCACTAGCCCCGTACCAGCCCCAGGAACACCTCGTCAACGGCTGCCAGTTAGGCCTTGAACTGTTGACTGGTTGGCTTGGGTCCCAGCTTCCCTCTCACCTTGCAGTCTACCCATCTAGCCTACTGCTCCTCTGACAAAATGCCACAGGCAACATTGTCAAAAGCCTTGACTGTATGTAAGAGATCATTCTCCCCTTGTCCACAGAACCGGTCGGGTTATTATAGAAAGCAACCACGCTGTTTAAGTCATTTGTTCTCTGGAAATCCATGCTGGCTGTCCTGTCACCTTCATGCCCTTTGTGTACCTTGAAGCAGTTTTCTTGAGGGTCTGTTCCTTCGCTTTGCTGAGGAGTGAGGTGAGGCTGACTGCCCATACCCCCAGGTCCTCCTCCTCACCTCTGATCAGGAAAGGAGGAGTAACCCCAGAACGTAACGAAGACATAAAACTGAACTAGAAAGCAAATACAAAATCTTGCTAGGTATCCCCAGGATGCATTTTGCAGAATATGAGTTTCATCTTGCTGTTATTATATCCAGTCTGCTGCTAGGTCTGCCCCCCGCCCTTCCATACTTGAATATAATCTCGCACACCTTGGAGAAAACCAAACTCACATAAGCACGCCTGTCAGCCAGTTTTCCCCCTGTACACCCATTTGGTTGAAACATGCCAGATTAATGTCTCAAAATAAGTGTTATACCTTTTTTTTTTTCCCCTCACACTCCTACTCTAACCTGCAGGCTGGCTAACCATCAAATATGCAGCCTGGAAACAGCCGCAGCATGTGCTGTGTCTTGCATAGCTAATTGATAGTAACCCAGAACTGCAGGTATTTAAGGAATTTAGGGAGGGAAGAGAGACATCACAGAAGGTTATGAAAAACTGTATGGGGCTCAGGATAGCGGTCGTTGAAGTCAGGAGAGAACTGAACACAAGTTCATAGAAAGCTTACCATCATCTCCACTCTTCTCACCACATTCTCTTGAAGAAGCATTTCCGATTCCAAAAACCACAGGAAATCCCTTTAGTCTGCCCCCATGTATTTCATAACTACCGAGCACAACCCTGGTGACCCAATTACACACGCAGACAATAAATAATAATAATAATACACGTGGAGACAATGAACAATGTAACTTCAGGTTTGTTTGTTTTTTAATAATTAGGTCAGGATTTACCACTTCAGCCACTACGTAGAACTGCAACACAGCAAGACACAACTCAGCCTTGGTATGAAATCAGTACGGGCTTCCTGCTGCATGGGGATGGCAGAATGTCTTACTCTGACAGAACACTTTGTGTTTTATAAATAGATTTCCTTCGCCATCAAACCAGAGTCTTCCTGTTACTAGTTACCTACTAGGATATGTTTTCTTCGAATACATACACTACAAGCCATTTACATTACATGCATTTCATGATCTTCTTTCATAAAAATACAGTGTCAGGATTGAAAGATCTTTCCACTTCAGACTCTCCTTCCCTGTGCTGAAGGAGGCAGTGTGTTTTCAGAACCACGTGTAATTTGGCTCAGGCCTATAAAGCACTGTATTTGCTTTCTGAGAGCAAAAGAGCATAGTTTATAATAATTTATGCTTAAACCAAGTACTTCATTCTGCTGTTTACAAACACTTTTGGAAAAGATCTACTGTCTCCTTGTCTACCCTACCTGTGACAGTACGGGTTTAACACACTCACCTTCTTCCTAATGTGTACTTACTCCCTTCAGCATTTCTACTGCCCCTATTTCCAAACAGAATCTCATTTTACCTCACTTCAGAAAAGCTCAAATTCACTTGGGACACTGAAGTTCCCAACAAACAGCCCATGGCCCACTCTCCCAACGATTATCTGAAACTGCAGACACTCCCAGGCAGCTTGTAAGTACAGCTAAATTAGTGAAGTTGTACTTTAAAATCCCTGAACAAGGGAATTAACCACTTACAAGACCAAACAGATTGGGGGTCTGCTTTTCAGGAACAGTTGCTTTAGTCATTTTTCAGAGAGCACAGTCTCTTACAACTAGACCAACAATAGTTGATGATGGAGTGACCCTGCATGCTTTCTCTCCCTGCTTCTCACACCGCTGACTCTCCCCTTGCGCTGGTCTCACGCTGCTGGAGGGTGTGCCGGTTTAATTTGCTGCCAAACCAGCCAGCTGGTTCTCTTCCAGTTGGATTCAACTCTGGCCAGTTTCTTCTACTAGATCATCCCAGGGATGCATGATCACTAAATCTGCCAGAAGGGAAGATTAAAGAATGCATTGATAAAGTCATCAGGCAGGGAATGACCAGATCTAGAAATTATGGATCCAGAACTTCCCTTGGCAATTTGTTCTAGTAGTTAACAGCTTCACTGATAGAAACGTTCAGATGGTAAGATAAATTATACTGCTGTTTGCACACGTTTTAAGTTTTAGGTAAGCTTGCTTGAGTTAATATTACGTTTATCAATTTATGACAGTACTAAACAAACTTCCACAAAAGCATTCAAATAATAGGGATGTTCAAATAATGGGTGTTCAAAAAAACGTTCAAATAATGGGAGTTCGGCCCAGCTGAGGAAATCCAAAATACAGAAGGACAGAAGTATACTTTCACAAACCATACTCAGACTGCTTCTCAATACAGACTACTGAGGACAACAAAAACCAAACCCACAGAAACACAAAAAACACCTCAACAACAAGGTCCAGCTGTTTATGAAGTATTTTCCCTTTGAAGCCATCATGAAGTCAATAAAGACACAGGCATAGCTTAAAAATGGTTAACGAGAATGGAGCAAGACGACAAGTTTTAAAACAGCTTTCTAAACTCAAGTACAAGAGAGTACAATAATCAGTTTGCTGGATCATGGACATTAGGGAGAGCGATTAAGATAATCTCTAAGGAGAAATTAAATGTTTCGGCTTGAATCAAGTGCAAAGTAACCGCAGGCTAAACTGAAGAAGATGAGATTCTCTCCCTTCCCTGGCCCCTGAAAGGTATTCCCACCCCCTCTCTCGCACAGGAGGTAAGGACTGTGCAGTCAGAGCAAGGCCGTTCGGCTTGCCGACAGGGCGGTAAAGCAGGCAGAGCAGTTTCCCCCACATCAGGCAGCTTATCAGCTCTCACCGCGGCCTCATAACCTCCAGAGCCAAAGCAAGACAGGGAGAGTAACCGCAAAACTTCAGCCCTTTGTGGCAGCAGCCTGAAGTTATCTCCAACGAGGCACAGCACAAAACTGTACCCACAGGATGACTTTCAAAGCAAGTCAGATTACTTGCCGGCCAACCCTCCAACAAAGCCTTTCCCAACTAGAGATAAAACTTCAGAGTGAAATGACGTGATTTGCCTTCACCAAGAGTGAAAGCTTTATGAAACTAGCGGTTTCATTTCTCAGAGCAGCCAAGATGAAGACTTTTCTCTTCAAAAACACATTGCATGGGAATGACTCAAACCATTCTGACAAGTTTGCTCATTGTTCTATTTTTGCATTTCTCCTGAAAAAAAAGCAGAAACAATGCAGCTTAGGGAAAAAAAACCTGCTAAATTAAGGTATACCAGTACATTTCCAATAAATCCAACTGAACTAAAGTTGTAAGAATCCCTTCCACCGGGCTTTACTTCAACTAATGCTATAAATGCACCACAGCTGATGCTGCTTAACAGGTAACAACCTCACCTTCTTCTTGCTTCCATCCCAGTTTTTTGCAGCCATGAGCTTCCTCTCAATTCCTGCAAAGCCAGCCTGGCTGAAAGCTATTTCAGGAAGACAGGGAAGTTTCGGATGATTCAGCTTGTACAAACAAGGAAAGAGGACAACAATCACTGGCCGGAGCTAAGTGAAGGGCGAGACTTAATTTCAGCACCAGCTTAAAATGCTCAAGCTTCATATACACTCAAAAACACGTGACTAAGGCTGACTACTTAATAATTTTCTCCAAAAGGTAAAAAATGATGACTTATAGTCTTCTTTAGATGGCAAGCCAGACAAATTTCCAGGAACTCTGGAAAAACTGCTTTCTTCATTTAAAATAAAAATAATAATAATTCCAGTCCAGAAAAAAATCTATTTACAGCCGCTGAGATGTGGCTGCTGCAGAAGCAGCAACAAAAAGAATAAAGAGAGTGCTCAGCGCTTCATTCCAAAGCCATTTGCATACTTCTCTGTTATCAAATAGCATCACATTTGTTGTGATTTCAGTCCTGTTCAGAAAACAGCATGAGCTTAAGCTATTCAAATAACTTAAAGTAATACTTTATCTGGCTGAGCTAACAAAGGTGATAAAATCGGTTCTGAGTCTCTTAAACGATAATGTCAAATTTAAACTCAAAGTTCTACATTCACGGCTATCCTGTTCTAAGACACAAGCATACAGATCCCTGCTTCATCCTCCGGAGTCAGCAGAGCTCCAGCTGCAAGCTTCTCCTGTAACATCACAAGTCAGTGCTGTCCAAACGCACGAAGTGACAGCAAAAAGCCTGACATTTTTTAATATTCCCAAGACAAAAAAAAAATAGCAAAAACAGAAAAAATATATATAATTTTTCAAATATCGGGTTACAGAGTTTTTTTTTAATAATTCAGAATTAATATTAGACTCAAAGTTATTGCACTGAAAGCAATCCTAACAGCTTGATTGCTATACCTTGATTGCATTAGGTAATAAACATTCCTTTAAAAAAAGTTAACTTAATATTTTATGTGACCTTGCGTGATACTCGCTTCAGTGTATATCATCCAAAAGTGGAAAGCTTTAACTCATTTGGAAGACACCTACTGTGACGCTTCCTTCAGTCTGATTTAGGATTCTGGAAGTAGCAGGCCCTAACTATTTCAGGAAATGCAGATATGCTGCTCAAAAACGTCTACAATACTTTGTTTTAGTCATTCAGGTTTCCTGAAAAAGCAGCATTTCATATTGACTTTATATGAAATCAATTGTGCATACAGCTGGAGCAATAAAACTAAATCCAAGCCCAAAACAGTTGTTGCTATTAGTCAGAGAAAGTAAATATTTGTGCTGGCGTCACAATATTATTCAAATAAATTAAAATTTATGCCAAGAATCACAGAAAAAATGAGGCTGACAGGAACCTACGGAGGTCACCTAGATGAACATCCTGCTCAAAGCAACACTGGCTTCAAATTGATGGTAGACTTTTAGTTAACAGAGCAAGCAATCACTCTAGAAAGCAGGCGACTGAACAGTTTTAGTACTTCAGCCCTGCTAAAAATCCTTGCGACAAGAAGCTGAGGGCAATGCAGATGCAGGTTTAAGCTCACACCATCACAAAGTTGCGTAGCACTGTTTCTCATCACTGCATGTCTAGGGAGACTGCACAGGAACAAAGTTCACCTTCGTGGGGCGTGTGGAGCTTTTCAGATTACTCACCATCTGACAACTTGGAGTAGAAGAGAAAAAGCAATGCTTACAGACAGGAATAGAGTCAGAAAAGGAAAAGCTGATTATAATTTAACTACATTGCAGGAGACTACTTCAAATTCTTTAAAAAGGAACAGAGACAGCTCAGGCAGTGTTTTAAATGCCCAGGTTGCAAACACAGATCAGACACCCTCTATTAGCTACAGGTCAGCCACTCTCAGCCACCAGTTTTCTGCTAGAAATAGCTACACTCCAGATCTACTAGCAAAAAAAATCATTTGATCATCATACCTACTTCTGTCCGGTTGACCTGAGTCACTTTAGGCACTTCTACTGCTCTTCTTTCCCAATAAGTCACTTTTATGAAACTGGGTTAGGGAACTACTGTGCAAGCAGTCACATGCGATAGCGTATCTGTGGAAATGGAACTGACAGAAGAGCTCAGCACCACCGGCCAGACAGGGACGGACTGGGGCAATCACCCAGCTTAGCCCCAGACAACACGGCATACCCAACCACGTATTTTGTGTGTGCGTGCAACAAAAAGACACTAAAAAGCTAACACAGGGAGACAAGAGAGCGAAGGAGGTCAGCGAAGGTGCAGAGACTTCAAAGGCAAGATGCTATCTAACTGAAACAAAACACTAAGAACCGCTAGGAAAAACAAAAGAAAACCCAGGCAGCAAATATAATTACATCCCTGTGTGGAGGGTCTTGAACAAAATATCTCAGACAACTCTCCCCGACAAGATTAAAGTGCCATCAAAACTTAAAAATTAAAATTAAAACACACAAAGACGACCAGCATGCGGAACGGCTCACACACGAGGAAAGTAAACACACGAAGATTTCTCATTCTGAAGGACGAACAGCTACAGGGGATCAACACCAAACCTCCAAGGTAACAACTCCAAGGAGGTCAGCAAGCGAGCAATCTGCAGTTTCTAAGAAATACAGAGACATCAGGCTGAGCAAGCAGCTTTAGGGGAGAGGGGGGGGAAATGCACCCAGACAGGAAGCATTCCCTCACACACACACCCCCCATTCATGTTAAATACTCTCACTGCCACAGGAAGCTGTGGAGGGCACGAGCCACATTCCTCCCAGCCCTGCTTGTACAAGTCCCTGACGGTCGGTCACTATCGATTGAAAGATTCAGTCAAACTCCAAACACCTTTGAAAAAGTCCCAGAGTTACCAATGGCTCGCAAACACCTCTGAGAAAGCCCATAAATTACTAATTGCCAGGCAATGGGCGATGACAGAAAACGGAGAAGATCCCATGGCTGACCTGTTTTACATATCCTTTTCATAAAGCTACCACAGACAGTGGATCAGCTCTTTCGTTTTCTTTCTTTTGGGGATGGGGGAAGCAAGCATGAGCCAAGCCGACAGCCTCTAGAAGGCTTTCATGGGATTTCTCCTCCACCTTGACCCAAACCCAGTAACCACCAACTCCTTCCAGCCACAGGGCAGCAGACTGAGCAGCTTAGACATTTCTCTTCCAGAAGTCAACTTTCCCTCACTTCCCCTTACAGTTTTGTCTAGAATGAGCAAAATGATAATAAGAAAGCACTTTGCTCAACATTGCCAGCCAGCCTGTCAACATCATGTGCAGCAACAACCCAAATACAGACGAGCTGCTTCATTTAGCAGTATCTTGGACTTCTGATTAAGTCATTTTATTCTTCAGCAGCTTACTGCAAATAAAGTTCAACTGCACACTGTGTCAGACATATTCCTTGGTAAAAATACTGGATGAAGGACTCTATCATATTATTTTTGCTTCACCAGTTACAAGAACAAGCACTGTAGTAATGTTTTGTTAGTTCTTGTAATGTGAATATTCAACCTCTCACTGTCCCTGTGACAATACATTAAAAGCATTCAATCTACTTTAAAAAAAAAAAAAATCCTTCTAGATTTTTGTTGTTGTTGTCACAACAGGAAGGTAAAGAAAGCAAAAGAAAGCAAGTTTAATGCTCAATGAAATTATAAATATATTTGGTCTACAGAAACTGTTTCTTATTTGTACTCATTCTGTTAGCAGCGAAGAAGCGTGTCCAGATTCTTAAAGTATTACACAACGTTTTCCAAAGATGAAACATACCAAATTCAGATATATTAACTCTCGGGAACCACAAATCAGTCAGCGCTGATTTCTGCAAATGAAGTAAAGGAAAAAAAGGGTAAAACTGCATGTAGCAGAAGTCCGTGAAATTTCAATGTATCGCTGTGGCAGGGTATCAACTGTTGCTGCAAGATTTCATTCTTAGTTGTGAAAAGACACAAAAATTATTTGTACACTGCAAATTCAGCTCAATCTCCTTGATAATGCCTAAGTTATACAATCATATCATTTCTCAACTATAATTAGGAAAATGACCTTGCTATGCAGCCATAGAAATAAACAGGAAGGATGTCAAAATGCGACTCTACCTCCCTCTAAATGGTTATCAACCCCGGGTAGCAAACAGATGATTCAATCAATAAAAAGATCTTTCCCCAGAACATCTGAATGCATTTTTCCCTTAGATTCGTCTACTTTCCATCTACATGTAGAACCACGTATCGAATCCCCGTGATCAACGCAGTACAGAAGGCAAAGAATTATGATGACAGCGTAATCACATAACAGGGCATCACCGGTGACTTTATGCGGTCTGTGTCACCGGCGACAACTTCCTCCTCCTCGCCATCATTCACATGCTCCTGCAACATTCATTTCCAACATTATAAGAACATAAACGACCCTGTTCCAAGGCACTTGGTATTTCTGTCCTTCCACTTTTGGTTCTCCCTGAGTCATATCGCCCCTTGGTACTTCCCCGTGAATCTTAGAAATCCATGCATTTGTCAGATACCTCCACGATTTCCTCCAAGCCGTCTCCGACATATAAAACCTCCTTCAGAGGCCGGCATAAAAGACAAACAATCTCTTATCAAGAGCCAGCTCTACCATGACGTCAGGAATAAAGTAATTAAATAATGGCTTCTCAGAATAAACGCAAAGCCATCATTAAATATAGCTAGCTCAGTGCCAACTAAAGTCTGGTCTTCTTTTCACTCTTATTTTTAGAGATGTTTTACTGCATATTCTTCCCCATTTTTCAGTCGGAAGAACATAAGGCTTGAAAATTTGAATAAAGGGTGAGACCTTGATAGAAAACCCTATTTAAAAGGCTCTGGGATCTTGCTATAATCATTTGCCAGCATTCTGGCAGAAGCACTTCTAACGTAATTGCACAGGCACACAAATTGTTATGGTTATAATGACCCACGCAGCAACAATACTTGACACAGTTTACGGACCCACTCAATTCAGCCTCCTATGGAGCAGTAATAACATGCTCCCTACCACGATTAGAAAAGACAGAGAAAGAAGATATACTTAAGGAAGAGTAAAGAAAAAAAAACCTACAACAAACAAGGTTGCACAGTGATCATAGTCAGCCTGGAAACCAGACCCTTATTAAAAGACCTTTATTAAAAGTCTTGGACAATGTTCCTAACTGCACACTAATACTTTTAACAATTCAGACCTACTCTATGGAAACCCCCAGGTATTTCACATTTCAACATTACACAGGGTTCAAAACGTTTAATTAGCATACTAAACCTTTACGTTATAGGCAGTGCCACCACTGGCCAGCGCAACGACCGATGTAAACATTTCTTGAGAGTATGACAACACAGCTCAGAAAGTACAAAACAGTAATTCCTACCTCTTCTGAACCATCAAAAAGTGATTTATTAAAGCTCTGCTTACGTCAAAGCCTGCAATACCGATCTCATTTTATATTTTCAGACCTCATTTTAAGCATGCTTTCAATACGAGATTACTTTGCCTTAGAAAACAAATGAAATCACTTCCTTATAATCCCAAGAAACACAAGTCAGGAGCAGCATGCATCACTTCACTAACCATACGTTTCATTTGCACGCCATGCACTTCTTCCCCTCGTTTTATACATAAGGAGGAGGAAGAAAAGCTATGCAAAAACAAGTTTGCTTCCACTTAAAAAGCTTAATCCGTGCTCGTGGCAGACTTGCACACAGCAGCAGACGTACACACATGCCTCTGGCACAAAACAAGCAAGCTACCACCATCTACACACATCCCCCCCCCAAATACAGTCAGTGGCTAAAATCATACAGGGCAGTGCAATGAGCAATTAATACTGTACAAATGAGGGTGAGAGGATGGACAATGGGGGTGTTGGAAAAAAAATACAGGAGTCTGATGAGCAGCATTTAAATCACCCCTTCATTTGTCCCTGTGCAAACACTCTTAAGTTACGGCTTCGGCTGAGCGCAGCCGATTGTTTCCAGCACAAACCTGAGCTGGCACGTTATAAAAATCCAGACATCTCAAGCAGCTGCACCTTTGTGGGTTTTTTTGTTGTTTGTTTGTGTTTGTTTTTTTTTTTAATGAACACCTTGGTGGAAAAATAGGTGAAGCTGAAACCTAGCTGGGGGAAAAAAAAAAAAAAAAAACTAAACAACAAAACCCTACCACCTCGGAGGGGCTGGATCTGACCAGAGCCGTTTTTACTCTGCCTGCTTCCTCCACCAAGCAGCCGGTGGCAATGAGGGGCTCTGCAGCTCCACAGCCGCCCATTTCCCTCAAACCCTATTTCCCTCATGAATTCCCCAGGGCCCTTCCGCTCCCCTCAGAGGCCTCCTGTTCCTCTCAGGACCCCCAGTTCCCCTCAGGGTCCCCTCGGGACCCTCTGCTCCCCTCAGAGGTTCCCCCGTTTCCCTCAAGGTCCTCTCAGGACCCCCTGCTCCCCTCAGGTCCCCCCCCCAAGATCCCCCCGATCCCCTTAGGGCTCCCCTAGGACCCCAAATTCCCCTCAGGACCCACCCCCGTCCCCCCAGGACACCTCAGGACCCCCCGTTCCCCTCAGGATCCCCTCACAGCTCCCCCAGGACCCCTCAGGGTCCCCCTGTTCCCCTCACGCCCCCCCCCACACCCCCTCAGAGCCCCCCCAGCCCAAAAGCCGCTCGTTCTCCCACCTGCCGCCGACCCAGCCCCACACAAACCCACTTCTCCGCGGGCATTCCCCCGCCCCAACAAGGAGCCGAGCTCCGTTTCCACCTCACCGACCCCCAACGAGCTCCTCTCCCCTTTAGGAGGGGAAATCCCAGACAAAGCAGGGCATGGAGCAGGCACCCGGTGTGTGTCCCCCCCATCCCCCGCCGCGCTCACCCATGCTGCGCCCGCCCGCCCGGCGGGGCTCGGCGGCTGCGGGTCCCGCCGTACACGCTCAAACCGGGCACGACGGCTCCATGCGGGCCGCTGAGGGCGCTGTGGGGCTGCTGCGGGGCCGGGGGGGGAGGATCGGATCGGACCCGTCCCGTCCCGTCCCGTCCCGTCCCGTCGCCGCCTATCCCCCCCCGTTTCCCCGCCGCCCGCCTCAGGCGAGCTCCGCCACCGGCGGCACCGCCCACCCGCGACGGGGCGGGGTGGGACAAATCTCGCGAGATCTCATCCCCACGCCGCGCCGCGGTTGCCAGGCAGGGTGACGTCACCGCCGCCGTGCCCTCTACAAAGACTCTGTTCCCCCCCGCCCCCCCCCCCCCCCCCCCCCGTGTTTTTACCCCAAAAAACAGCTTTTTTGGGCAACCCCCACACGCATCGAGGGGCAGGCTGTGGGGTCGTAGGGTCGAGGTCTTTCCTCCAGGCTCCCTGGGGGTACAGCCCGCTCCCATCCCAGGCTGCTCCTTGCTTTTTTGGGAGTGAAAGTCCCCATGCTTAGCTTGGAGCGTGTGGGTTTGGGCATTGGTTTTGAGTGGTTTAGGGCGGTTTATTTTTAGTAAGATTTATTTGTAGGAAGGAGGGGAGGAGATGTATTTCTAGAAAGAAGTATTCAAAGCGGCACCAGGCTGCCACTGTTTAGGGTTTACTTTTTTTTTGTGGGAAGCGCAGGGAGAGTGAAAACGACTGCTTAGAGCTAAGCCAATTTAAAGAAAAACCAGTGACCCCACGGCCAAAAGGACAAGTAAACACGGTGTGGTTTCGGTGAAAATCAGGGAGCAGAACTCAGCAGGGCTCTCTGAAATGGATATTCTCCATCTTCCCTGCCACAGACATCCTTGTGTGAGTGGCTCGAGAGCCCTTGGAGCCAAAATTAGCCGAAAAAAAAATGCCAAGTATTTCCAGGAGTCAGCCCTTGCTTAGCATCTTCCTCATGGAATACAAACAGAAAGTGAGTTAGTAGTGAAGCACAATGTGGAGTGTACGGGTGTAAACAAGCCTGTACCATATCACAGTAGCATGTTTTATCTCCTTCACCCTATTTTGGTGCAGACTGTGCTTCCATTTCTTCCAACAGCAGAAATGGAAATGTACAAGTGATTGTGAGATTTTCCCTCAAGCAGGTACAGTGTTTAAGTCTGCATCATGCTCCCTTTAAAAGGAGAATCTGTTTTCCAATAAAATACAACCCTCCCCTGTAGATTTCTGATAGTAATACCAAGAGGAGATTTGGGACAGGAAGGAAATGTCATCCTTAGAGTCTGACCTCACGTCCAACAAAAATTTAGAAAATAACTTTCATGGGGTTGAATTATCCTCATCTGCCTTCTCTTTAGGTGGTCATTTTTTGGTTGGTTGGTTGGTTTTCCCACTTCTTCTGAAGAACTACATGCTAAAGAAGGATAAAGGACGAGATGAATTGTAAATTTGATCCCATGTAGCACCTATCTTTAACTTTTTGAGACCTGCCTCAAGGCTCAGTGTGACTGTACAAGACGTGATAAATAAAATAACCGCAATGTACACTTTTGCAGAAAGTTGAAGAAGCTCTGTGTAACCCTCATTCTCGAAGTTCTTTCCAATTAATTTAAGGGTCACTTTTATCTTTGAATAAGCCCTGAATACTCACACTGACATAAGGCCACCTTTACCCTTCTCACTTCAGTCTAAAACATGCTGTGTGGGCAAAGCACTGGTTTTCAGTTCATGCACTGTGGACAAGCAAGATTCAGGCTTTCTGCAATTCTTTCTATTTTATGTGTCTTGATTACTGTGACCAGGGCTGGCTTAAATTTTCTTAGCTGCTTGAGTCCAAAACTGAATTTTATTCAGAGCCCAGCTACTCTGACCATAGTGCACCAGCATCCAGCCAGCCCTGTGTTTCCAGACTGTCTCCTTTCCAGTAGCACTGAGAAGGAAACGGGATGGCTGCTGAAGGAACTGCTGTGATTGCTGAGCCCAAAAGTCCCCTTTTCTGCCCAGTCCATCATCTGCAACCCAGGGCAGTTTTCTGTTTTAGCAGTGTCTACAGCCAGCCCTTCTCTGTGGCAGTGGTCCTGAGTTACATGTGCTGAACAGTTGGGTCTGGTCATGCTTTGTTGAGGTTGACAAGACTTCATTGCTGCTAGTTTTGCAAAAACACAAGAATTTGCTCATGTGTAACAAAAAACAGCATCAGGGACCTATATTTAGTGTTCCTATATGAGTTGGCAATTATAGTACATATAAAGAACATAAGTCTGTGTTGGGCTAGTAACTGCTATCACAGTTCAACTGTTAAGCAATACTTATTTACCAATAACTACCTTCTAATTCACCTACGCTGAATTTCTTTCTTCACTTTCCACTTTTATAAAGGCTGAAAACAGATAAATAGCCATTTTCACCTGGATATTATGGAATGATTGGTATTTATGCTGTCCTTTAAAAATACAGTCTTGGTGTTAAATTGATAGACCTAGAGCTAGTTCTTCTGATTTATTCAGTCGTTTCTTTCAGTTCAAGAAGAAAGTAGAGCACCAGTATTCTGACTCTGGGGAATTCAATATGCATAAAAACTCATCTTTTTTTTTCAGATTATTTTCCAATGCAGTAAGTTTCCCCAAAATAACTGTGATGATTTTCTTCCTAGGTGGAATTTATTCAACAAAACTTTTGAAACAAATGAAAGATCAGCATTATAAATTCTTTGTGGTTGAGTTTAGTGAAGTATCAGAATGTATTGCTTGCATTTGAAAGAGGAATTGTGATGTTCACAGATCATGAAAATATTTATTTACATGCATAGTAACTACTACAATTTTATTTTACAAGAGAGATCATTGCATAGAGCTTGTTATGTAAACTCATGAAATAAAATAAGAATGATACAGCCTGTCATCACCAGAAATGTTTACTTTTTCCCTCACAGAAAAAAAAAAAAAAAAAAAAAAAAAAAAAAAAAAAAAAAAAAAAAAACCATAATGATAGGCTCTCTTCCTAGTGCTACAGTTCACTTGAAATGTTTTGTGCCACTCTGGGAGTCCTAAAATTACTCCATTGCTTCCAGATTAAGAAACCTGAACTAGGAACTTTCAAAATTTCTCCCTAAAGGGCAAGGAATTATAGGAACTGTGGGTTTTGTTTGTTTGTTTTTGTTTGTTTGTTTGTTTTTGTGAACAAAATCATGTCAGTTGTTATCAAGTTAATGTCCCATGCCCATCTGAATAGCACATATACTGCAATAATTGTGCACTCCGCTTTAACCACATAGTTTGTTCCCAAACAGTCCAGATGGGTCGATTTTTTATGCTTTTAAGACTATAGCATTTTTCATGACAGCAACTTCTTGCATAACTATACCCATAAAAATTGCATGGAAGCATACAGCCAGTAGCACTAAGGAGTTAAACAGTCTTGACTGTAAAATTTCACCTTTCATCTTCTCTAACAGTTCTTATGTGGTAAGATAACATTACTAAAAAATAAAAATAAAAAAGAAAAGGTAAAAATTATTTAAATGAGAAAACTCCCTCTGCTGGTTTGAAGAAGCAGATGCATTTTATTTCCAAAAATAGAAATTGTGGGAAAATATTAATTCAGCATGCACATGGTATTTTTCCCTTCATTTCATACTCATTAGAGATTGAATCTGCCTATTCAATCTTCCTGTTAAGAAAAAAAGAAAGAAAGAGAGAGAGAGAGAGAGAAGAAAGAGAGAAGAAAGAGAGAAGAAAGAGAAGGAAAGAGAGAGAGTGAAAGAGAAAGAGAGAAAGAAAGAGAGAAAGAGAGAAAGAGAGAAAGAAAGAAAGAAAGAAAGAAAGAAAGAAAGAAAGAAAGAAAGAAAAAAAAGAAAGAAAAGGAAAAAAAAGAAAAAGAAAGAAGAAAACAGAGCATTTGCTTTGTACATAAAAGCTGTAACAATTTCTATTTTCAAAGAGGGGAAAAATTAAGGTTGCACAGTAACATTTAAGCCTATTAATTCTATTATTTCATTTATCTTTGCGTGTGTTTGTGTTTCTCTTTTTTCATTAAAGAAGCAAAACCAACTTTTTCTTTTCTTCTTATTCCCTTTAACAGATACTCCCTTATATGGAATCTTAGCAGTTAAGCAGGGTCCCTAAAAAGGCTGGAACCTTTGCAGCTACGGCACAGCTCCCTCCATCCAGGTAAAGAGCAACTAGTCACAGTCTATCTTGTGTGGAATATGGCTAAGGGGGGATAAAGATACTGTGTTAATGCAGAGAGCTGTGATATTAAGGAATTTAGGGTGGCATTTTCCAGGCAATCAAGATAATCATTCAGTAGTACTGTATTTTTCAAACCATGAACTGTGGATCATAGATGATCCATAAGAACTCGGAAACTGGTCTGGAAAATAATTGAAAATGCCTTTGTGAGCTGTCTGCGATCACATCGTCACACGGGGAACAAGCAAGCAACCGAACCAGAGGAAATAATATGAACACTGGAAGTTTATCCTAATTCTAATTGTCTTTAAATGGAAATTGTTGTGGCAATACCACAAAAATGGTTTGTTGGTTATTGGTCAAATTCTTGGTCAAAAAGGCTGAGGAACATCAGAAGGTGTAAACAAACTCTTCTGTCCTCAGAGTTTCAAATTTAACTTCTTTTAACCTATTTCCTCCATTATTATTAACATTGTGAGTCAATCCCATTCTCTCCTCTACAATCAGTTCTAGTCTTGACTAGTAAGTACAGTTTTTAATTGTCTTATTCCTTTGCTTCATTGGCAAGTATTCCTATGCGTTGCTCCACTTTTCTGGGCTAAGCTCAAGGCAGGGAGCCTGGACAGGTTTCAGTTTTGTGGCCTCAATTTGTTAATTTGTTGGTGCAGAAATGCTTCCTACAAACTGATTAAAGCATTATTGTAGATGACGGCTCATCCAGGTACTAAATACTTTTAAAATTCTGTATTAAGAAATGTCACTTTTGTTTAACAGGTATGAAGTAAAGTACTTGTAACTGTGAAATCTTGAAGGAAAAGAATAGGGCAAGGGTATACTTGAAATTCAGGCTAAGTATGGGCAACAATTAACCATGTTTCTGCCACAAGGCTGTTATAACAGTAAACTGAAACAATAGTTACCCTGATGGTAGCTATTACATTTTTCTTCCATATCTCCTTTGAGGATTTGATTCATTTACATTGGACAATTGCAAGCAATTAATACAAAGCAGCAAACAGCAGGGAGTTTCTGGAGAGGCTCCGCCTTCAGTCATCCTGATAAAAAACATTACACATGGACACATAGTCATAAATAGTATAACCATGTGTACAAGCATTCATGTAGTTTCAAAGATATTCTTTCTGATTTAAATACAGGGGAGTTTTCATCTCCACAGTTTGGTTGTAGTGCATCACACTGTACTTTAAAAGTGGGGAAAAAAAAAAAAGCAAGCTGTGCTTTTCACTCTTTTTTTTTTTTTTTTTCTCTAATAAGCAGCCACTTCCCTCCTTCACTTTCAGGTACATTTGGCATTTTGCATTTGTATTAAGTTACTTTTGGCAGGCACTGCTTGCAATTTCCTTATATTAACATCTAGCACAAAGAAATCTCATCTTCAGGGTTCAACGGGCTAATGGTTTCCTTAGTCATTTGAATAAATCAACAGCTGTGGCCTTCAGCCATTTTGTCTTACCAAAATAAAAGTAGCTGAAAAACTGCTTGTTATTGTGGCAGCTCTCACATGAGCTCTGAGAGAAGAATAAAGAAGCCTTTTCTCTGCAGAGAATGCTTCACACAAAACAGAGAGTATTACAGATGTAATTCTTTCATTCCGTCGGTAGTAGCAATGTAGTACTAACTGCAGTGATATGAAGAAAGTGTGCTCAAAAGGTATTAAGTTGTATTAAGCCATTTGAATAAAGACTTATATCACTGTAATTAACACATTATTATTAAATATTATTAATGTCATTATTAAATATCACACATTATATATTAAAGTACGTTTCTGTGCCACAGATAAGACACAAAATGTCAATGGAAAGTGTTCTTGTATTCAGATGACAGATAGATATAAGACCCCTTTGTGCTATAAGCGTGGTGCCAAAAGCAGCTGGGTTGAACAGCTCCCTGCCACCGTAATTGGCAAGTGTCACTCCTTGACATGAAACTTCTGCTCCTGTCCCTCTTGCTCTTGTGCTACTTCTGGTGCTCTCTGAGGTTTTTACTCAGCCAGTTCAGCTTGCAAATCCAGCAGGAAACTTTTAAGGCAGTGAATTGTTCAGCCTCCAGAGCAGGTTGGACTTGCAATTAAACTACATTCAATTGTATTTTTAAAAATTACAAATCAAACCAGCCTATCACCAAGAAGACTGATCAGGTGCAGAAACTCTGCATGTGTGACTTGTATTAGGGCAACTATTTTCAATATGATTGTCTTGTTCTGTTGTTGTTGTTTTATTTTTGTTTTGTTTTTTAATGGAAGTGCAGAAAAGCCCCACCCTGCTAGCTCCAGGACTTGAAAACAATATTCTCTAGTGATCTGCTATAGAGGACTCCAGGGAGCCTTTTGGAGAAAGGGATGTGGAATTATCTGTACATTTACATTTTCTGTATTGATTTTTCTAAGCTACAATGCAATGAGTAGTGCAATTTCATCAATATCACAGTCTGTGACAGAGAGGTCAGGACAACGGAGTGCAAACAAACTTGTGTATTGCTTCGTGTTTAAACAACTCAAAGCCTCTTCTCTCTTCATCACCAAACAATGTAAGATTATCATTAATTTTCATGAAAGTGGCAGCCTTCTTGTGAGTGCTCTTCAGCCTCTTTTGAGCTTATAAATAGCATTCCCAAGGGACAGCTGTGGAATGATCCAAATTGACCAAACACACGGTGTTTAGAAAATTGTATACTAAAATACCACTTCCCCTGACAATTACACATCCTCACCTTATTACACTAAATGAACTCTGGGATGCGCTATTATAATCAGTAGATGTTTTTGTAAGAGTCTATAACTATTTCCAGAACACTAAAAATTTCGCACAAAAATAAATAAATAAATAAATAAATAAATAAAACCAGTTTCCTGCATTTTTTGGTTCTGAAAGTTATTGACTAAACTGCAACTGACAAAACCATTGGGTATTAATGCGGAAAGAATGACCAGGTCAAGAAAGGACACGCATTTCCCTATCCCCAGACAAGCCAAAACATATCAAACAAAGGGTCAAAAACCAAACAAACAGTCAAAAAACAAACAAACAAACAAACAAACAGAATTCTGGCTAGATCTAAAAAATATGAAATATTTTCAGTTAGCTCTTCTTCTTTTTATTTATTATTTATTTATTCATTTGTTTGTTTATTTATTTATTTGTCATGCAGAGCAGGAACTTAGGTATTTATCTGCATTCCTGCAGGCTTGTATATCCTCTCCCCTGGGACACTGGTGCCTGCTGCCAACAAAGTGCATCAGGTTTTCTAGTGAGACAGCAAGTCTGTTAGGCTGAGCACTTCAGAAGCACCTTATGGCTTTATATCTTCCCTCCTAATAAATCTTGGGGATTATTCGTTTTAACAGAAAATGGGTTTTCTGCTTCACTCACTTGCTACAAGTGGAAAATGTTGACTCTATTTCTGCTTTAACAGTTATCAACGTTTCAGCCTAATGGAGAAAAAACAGCCCCATTCTGCTTTCAGAGACAGTTAAGTTGCAGAAGCAACGAGTTTGTATTTATGTCTCAACAAGTACAATGACTTTCAGTTCCAATTTTAGTGGGAGTGTGAACTGAGATTTTTTTCTGGTTTTCCCAATTAAAATGTGAAGAATTGCAGGCTTGATGTATGCAGTCAGAGAAAAATATTTATATATATATATATATCTAAAAAAAAAGAATTATAAGGAGTAATTTTTGGTGTATTGTTTGAAATTGCACTTGCTCATCAGAAGATGCTGAGGGAGAAGTGTGACAGAAATGGGGAGTGTTCTCAAGCCACAGTATCTCAGTCACCAAAAATGTATCACCAGATATACTTACAAAACTGATTATTTTTTCCCCCAAGGAAACATTTAACTAACTAATCAGACAACTTGTGAGTCAATTACTCATAGATAGGGCTGAGGATAATTCATACTCTTCCTACCAAAAATTGAATCCTTTAGCTGGCACCCTCCCAAAAACACCCACTCAGAGAACAGGCTGCAGACACGATGTTTTCTATTCTTTCTCACTTCCCCGTCTGTTTTATTTCCAGCCCAGACTACTTGAAAGTCAGGATACCTTCTTGAATCTAATTAATCTTTCTGTCTTGGCCCTTCCCATCAAATTCCTTCCTTTTTAGAAATTCCAGTTTTAATCTGTTTCAGAGCTCCTCCTGTTCTCAGGAACTCCCAATCTCTCTTCGTGACCTTGTGTGACAAACAAGCACAAAAACAATAGTATTGTTTAGTCCCACCAGTCCGCTAAAAGACCGTATTTTTTCAGTGCAAGGTGTTACAAAACAGGAGTGGTCTGATATAAGGACAGATGGTAATGTAGGACTGGCAATTTCCAATAATGTAGGACAGAGGCAATTTCCCATCTCAGCGGGCCATTTTCTACATCATTTAGTCAGATCTCTCCCTTGTAGGAAATCAGAATCCCAAACTTAGTCTTATTCCTGTTTGAAATTACAGCAATGTTTGTAAGGAATATTCTGGAAAACGTGCTTTGGGGAAAAAAAAAAAAAAAAAAAAAAAAGTTTCAAATATCCTGTGTTTTTCTGTCAGTGCTGAAATTTGTCTCATGGTATGAGTTATATTAGAGCTGGTGGTCAAATGGACACAGGAACATCCATGTATGAAATCCACTCTTGTTATAGTGGTCAGAAAAGTGCTAATATCTATGCATAATTTTCAGAAAAATGCAGCATGTTGTCCTTCATGTACCCGGCCATTTACCCTTCATGTACCTGGTCGTGTACCAGTCACTGACGGGAATATTCTTTTGAATTTTCAGACACACAGCAAAGAAAGGCTCATTTCACCTGATTTTAACTGTATGCTTTGGGGCTATTCTGCTCATGTGGTTCCATTTGATAATCCGTGGAAAGGAAGAAGCAGGCACTGATAGGAAACGCTTCACTGGATCCTAAAATAAGTGCCTAAAATATGAGTGATGCATTGTCCTGGAGAGGTGCCAGCATCTCTCTGGTGATTGTATAGGGAACCCACACAACTAGCTCAGACTTAAATGACTAAAGTTTGATAAAATGAATGCCATTCATTATTAGAGCAGATGGATACATATTCCTCTTACATAATCTCTGTATTATTTTTGCCTTTAAGTTCTGCTATTAAAATATTTTCTGTGCAAACAAAATCAGTACTGCATTTAGACTTAGATTTAGTTCAAGTTTTTGGAGATTGCTTCATGTGCCCAGAAGTGAGACAAGACCTAGACACAGCTGCTTAAAGAGGAAGTCTTAAAGTGGAAAGAACATAATAAAATACTGGCCTATTTTAAGCTTATTTGTGTGACAGTGAATAGTTTGAAGTGCAAGGTCCTGCACTGGTCCTGCATTTAAGCAAATGGTGAGAATTTACTATTTTGAAATGATAAATAATGAGAAGAAAAATCTGAGAGATGTGATTGGTATACCCACTAATATAATGCAGCCACCAAAATGACAAATATGTTTTATGTGCAGTTATTGGCTGATGTTCTTCTTTATACTTCATGGGCTTCTCTATCACATTTGCCTTTGAGTAATTAATCCAAATATTCAGGAGTGACTGCAATATAGCACAAAGATGCCTGAGCAACCTTAACATTACCAAATCTGAGTACCGGTGGCAGCAGTGTAAAGATCAGAATGAGCTAGATAACTCTGCTGTTCCCAATGGGTTATCATCATCCCACTTTCACCCGGTTCCTCTGCTTTTCAGGAAGGACAGTCTTCAGACTGTCAGGAGGGCATCCCTAAAGAGGCAGGTAGAGGTGCAGACCAGTGTTAAGGAGTGAAGCTCTTCTTCTCTAATGCGAAAGGAAAGGAAAGGAAAGGAAAGGAAAGGAAAGGAAAGGAAAGGAGAAAAAAAAAAAAAAAAAAAAAAAAGAAACTGAAATATTGTATCAGCTTTGGCTGTGTTCCCTTGATATGAAGCAGGTGAGTTACCACCCCAGCTCAGAGAAACACTTGAACAGTGCTATTTGACAGCTGCTGATTAACCTGTGTGGTCTAGCAGCAAAGTGATAGGTGCCATACAGAAGTCAGACACTTGAACTGTCACCACTTGTGCAGGCTGGTGGCCTGGAGTATCTGTTTCTGTGGGGCTGCCAATCCAGCATCTGTCAGTAATGTGTAGTTCATAGAGGAAACAAAGGGAAGTCCCAGTGACACATCGTCCAGCTGCAGTCCCAAAGAAGTGCCACAGAAGGGCAAGAGAATGCCTCTTCTCTAATGAAAGAGTGGGTATTATTACAAGGCACATAAAATATGCACGGGTTTGAATTTCACCTCTACCGAAGACAGCAGACACTGAATATATATATACGTAACTGAAGGAAGCTCTGGAGTTTTGCTCTGCAAGTCCCATGAAGAAAGCAGTAGTAGGATAAGTGCCACAGCTGCATGTCGTAACAGGACTGTAGCTTCATTAGAAATGATGATGCATTAGATGTAGTAATATCATTCTTTTCCACTCCCAGGCTGTGTTAGCTATCTCCTGGGAGGGAGATAGGAAAAACATGAGCCGTGATGTCATTTTTGTGTGATAACTTCTTGTCTTAGAACAAGAGAAGCTCCTTGTTCCTTCCATTTCCTTATCTCTGTAATTACAACAACCTCATGCAGTCTTCCATTTCTTATTCCTGAACTTCACCTCTATGTCTCTTGTCATGTGTTTGTTGTTTTTATATACACAGCTTCTTCTCTGTCAACCCACGCCACTTTCTCTCCTCCTCTTCATTTCCACATACACTATTTGATTTCGTTTAAATTGTGTAATCATTTTATTAACTCCATAAAACCATTCAGAGGGATCAGTTTGCCCAAGACAGTATTTAATCCACAGGATTGTTCTATGTATCTTGTCTATTTGCAGGGAATGTCGTTAATCTTTGTAAAATGCCTTAAGCTCTTACTTGGTTTTGAAGGACTGGCTATATATCTCTCGCTTTAAAAACCCACTGAAGTTGTTTCCCTGAAGACCTTATAACAGTCACAAATATAGCTTAGTAGCCTCTGGTTTTGGCCACCTAACTGTTTAGTTTATAAATCACCTGTTTTTTGTATACTAACTTCAGCAGCTTACTTCAGATATTGCCGATATTGGATCCAATCACTGTAGTAGAGGGGCAGTACTAGACTAGAAGGCTAGAGAATCCATGGTCTGGGAAGGGAAAGGAGCTCTGGGCACAAAGGGAAACCTGAGAGAAGATGAAAAGACAGGTCAGAAGGAGGAGAAGGCTGATAAGGAGTTAGAGCCAATACAGCAAGCATGGGGCAGGCAAACAAATGCCTTTTCCAGGAAATGAGCACAAGTATTCGAGAGGAAACTTACCCCACACATGGTCTTTGTACCAGTTAGATCTGACATAAGCCACTAATCCATAACCCTCATGTGTGAGGCTTAAGGAAGAAGGGGAACCCTGTTTCCTTGCTGTGAAATCAGATAGGAAGACTTTAAATTGTTTGACATTGTTTATTGTTTGACTTTGGGAAAGGTACACCCAGTTATTACATGCTATTCTGTTTTTCTTTCCTTCTCCACCTTTAATAAGTTACTATCCCCTTCAACACAGTGATTCATTATTGTGACGGGAAAGGAAATATTCCCAGGTGTCTGGGCTGGAGCTCAGATTGAGCCTCAGAGATCATCAAAGGCAACTTAGGTTGTTCCAGAAGCATTGCAGAAAAATCTGATAATACTTTTATACATTATATTTACTTGGGTGTAGGCAAATGCTGCAAACACTGTGACAGCAACACCTGTTCCTGCAAAACTTTGTGTCCAAATAATGGCAAATGGCATGGGGCAGCAATTCTTCATTCCAAGAAGTACAATAAACCAGTCCTAATTCAGCCCAGGTTCAGAACTCAAAGGAGTTTATGTAAAAGAGGGAGCCAGCCACAGACATGGTTTAGAAAAGCAGAGGAGTTTAGCCCACTAGGATCTAGAAGCTGTAATTTCCTCCTTCAAAACACAAAACAACAGCCCCAGAGTGTAGTTTATCTGCAAAGTCTAGTAACATTATTTCCCTGTGACTGAGTGTATCGTTGTTATACTGACAAAGTTTCTTTTGTGCCCCTGTTCTTTCTACAACAGATATTTATAGAAATTATAGTCGCAAAGCTGCTAAAAGCACTTCCTGTAAATTACGTAATTTGCCTATCTCCCTTCCAGTATCACGAGGACCTACTTATATGCTTCCCATTCCTTTTGAGACCTTTATTTCACAAGTTCGCGTACTCTGCTACCATACACTGCACATGTGCTCAAAGAAAACATGGCAGTTGCGAGAAGACTGACACAGAGACTAACAGAGATTAATTAAAATGATAACTGTAAGTGATGCACATCATCAAGGGTGTTTTTTTATTGTTGTTGTGTTGTTTTTTTCATA
The DNA here is from genome assembly GCA_011076525.1 of Nettapus auritus. Taxonomy (NCBI): domain Eukaryota; kingdom Metazoa; phylum Chordata; class Aves; order Anseriformes; family Anatidae; genus Nettapus; species Nettapus auritus. The sequence continues at coordinate 112,654,152 of CM021767.1, forward strand.
TCTTTAAAATATTTTCTTGTACAGGTTTGTCTCTTGATGATGTCACTAGTGTGCATGTTCTGTGCTATATGTTTGTCACAGAGCAGAAGTGTATGTGACTGTAGCCTCTCTTTATCAAAGTGGTTTCTGCACACACCTCACTCAACATTTTTACGGTAAAGCAGCTGTGCAGTTTTCCCGTTTAGGCCTGGGTTATGTTCACCTTTGTCGATGAGGCAAAGCAGCCAGAAGGCCTGGGTATATTCCCAGCAAAATTAGGTAGTTCAGAATACATATCACTTTGGAATAAAGACAATTTGCCTGAGTGAATTTTATATCCAAATAAGCATGTAGTGGTTGATTATAGTATTCAAGAGGAAAACCTGTGAGATAAAAAGTTGTTCTAATCTGCACTGTGGTTATTAAGAAAACATCCACTCATTTTAGTGGGAATGGGTTTAGCACTTAAGTGTGCACATTGTCTGGAGTCCAAAGGAAACTGAGATACAAGCAAAAGGTAAAAAAAAAATAAAAAATAAAAAATGTGGAGAGCATGTTATGTAGTAAACAATCCCAGGAGCTCCTGCTGTGCCCTTTCCTTGCCTGCCTTTGATATTGGATCTTCCATTTTATTTGTACAGATTTGATCCCGCTGCCATTGAAATCAGTGGGAAAACTTCTCATTGACTTTGATCTTGCAAGAACTGACTTTATATTATTACATGGCCTTTTGGAAGCAGTTTGATACTTCTGTTGTGTGATAGGATCTCGAGGCTCTCCCAGTGAAGGAAGAAAACAGAACCAGGACTCTGTTAATTGTGCTAGCTTTCTGCTCCAGGCAGGTGCAGGGACAGGAGGGGAGCTGCACTCCCATTTCCCTTCTGATGTCCTTTCTCCTCTTTCCACCAAAATGCCAAAAAAAGATTAGAACAATGTTGGCTTTAACACATCCCACATTCTGCTAGACTGCAGCCTACTCTGCCTGGTCCCTAGTCCCCTTTGGGAGTTTGGGTCACCCGCAGGGGGATGTTAATGAGACAGAGGACCCCAAAATCACACTGGCCCACATGTTTAACAGGGTCACAGAGTATGGTGGTAGCACAGCATTTTTGATGGGGAAAGGGATAGTGCCTCACAAAGTTCAGGCAATATCACCCATTGCGCATATAAGGCTGCATCCTGCCACTTTGCAAAGGTGTGATATTACTTCTTGTGCAGATAGCCACAGACACAAGATATGACACATGGTTTTCAATTTCTAATTGCTAGGGAAGAAACTTGTCACCATTCTTCCCCTGGGAAAGGAAGAAAAAAAACTTCAGCCTGGGAAAAAAAAAAAAAAAAAAAAAAAAAAAAAAAAAAACACTTATTTTGTCCAGCTCACACAATCCTCAGGTCTTGCACAGTAAAGAACAACCTCCCTTGCTCCCTTGAATTTGGTGGACAGGGGTGGCCTACAGGGGTGGCCTCCCCAAAATAAGCCATCACATCACCATCACTAGAGCCCAGGGTGGTGATTAACTGAGGACTGAGTCCTGCTGAGGCCACTCATAAAAGCAAGGTGAGATTTGGCCCTAATCTGTACAGCTCCTTCCTGAGTGAGGTTTACAGAGCCATAGCAAGGACCTGGAAGTGCCAGCGGAGGCTGGCATGTCCCAACCCCAGCTGTGGTGCTGCCATTGCTGTCCCACAGGGGACAGAAAGCTGTTAAAAATATCCAGTTGTGGCTTTGGGACTTTCTAGCAACATCAGACACTTCTAATTTAATTTGGAACTGAGGTGATTTCCAACACATATATTCTGAGCTTGAAACCTCTCCCTTAATTCCTCTTTTGTTAATTCATTATCAAATTAGGGTGTTTTTTGTAGCAGATGAAGCAGCTTACATTCACAACTGCACAACACCAATTTAAAAATAGTAAGAAGAAATGTGATAGCTTTAATACAGGGTGTCTGCTTGGAGAATAAACATGTCTCCAGTGTTAGCTCAGCTTTTAAAACAAACTAATAATTGCTTCCAGAGATAAAATATTTGCAAGCTATTATTCAAGCACTGTTTCATTAAAGAGAAGGAAACACAGCTGTCTCTGGAGCTGGCAGATGGCAACAGAGAAAGTTGTATGCCATAATTAGGCTTCAAGAGCTGTCAGGTACTTGCTTCTCCTCTGACAGCTCAGTATGAAAACCACATCAGCTAAGCATTCATCCATAGAATCACAGATTCACAGAATCACAGAATTTCTAGGTTGGAAGAGACCTCAAGATCATCGAGTCCAACCTCTGACCTAACACTAACAGTCCCCACTAAACCATATCCCTAAGCTCTACATCTAAACGTCTTTTAAAGACCTCCAGGGATGGTGACTCCACCACTTCTTTGGGCAGCGCGTTCCAATGTCTAACAACCCTTTCGGTAAAGAAGTTCTTCCTAAGATCCAACCTAAAATTCCCCTGGCGCAACTTAAGCCCATTCCCCCTCGTCCTGTCACCAGGCACGTGGGAGAACAGACCAACCCCCACCTCGCTACAGCCTCCTTTGAGGTACCTGTAGAGAGCGATAAGGTCACCCCTGAGCCTCCTCTTCTCCAGGCTGAACAATCCCAGCTCCCTCAGCCGCTCCTCGTAGGGCTTGTTCTCCAGGCCCCTCACCAGCTTCGTCGCTCTTCTCTGAACTCGCTCAAGCACCTCGATGTCCTTCTTGTAGCGAGGGGCCCAAAACTGATGGCTGTTTCCCATGCTGCTGTTTCCCAAGCTATCCAAAAGAGGGTGTGAATTGGGTAATTAATTTCTGAGAAACACCGTGCTTTTGACTCTGAAAGCAGAGAGTCCTGGACAGAGAAACCTGGAGAGACACAGAGTGTCTTGGATAGAGGACAGAAGCTTGCAAGTTATCTAAGGGTTTGAATATTGTGCCTTCTTCAAGAGCAGCTGAAGGGGAGTGACAGTGTCTGCTAGCTCATGTCCTTACACAAGGCCCTGGTACTTCTTCAAAGTGGTTGTTTCTCTTCAAAACGCCTGGTCCTGCAACTGTTAAAATTATGGACAGTGGAGCTGCTTCACCCCAGAATGGGTCCTCGACTGAGGACTATCTGAAGATAGAGGTTAGCACATTGCTTTCTAGAGACTTCTCTAGGATTATGCAATACAACATATTGCTGACCCTTGCTGTCTACAGAAACAGCCCTCATACACAACAGCATTTCCAGTTGTGGCTTTAGTCCAGCTTCTCCTGTTCTCAACATAATTTGGAACAATTTTGCACTAAAAATAACCTGGCAGGAAAAAATAACCAAAACAAAGAGCTGAAGCAAGTCATAAATTTACATCGTTTCCCTCCTGGGGGATCATAATATTGTGATATGGCAACAGGCCGCAGCAGTCAATTGCCTCATGTCTACACGGCACACATACCACACCAGAAGGGCACTTGTGTTCACAGTGGCACAGTCAAAAGTTGCCTACCAGAGCTCCATGCCAGAGCAAGCAGGGCAAAAATTATGTTTAAAAAATGAGCAGCTTTGTGGCCCTCAAGGGGACAGCAGAAGCACCCGGCCTGTTTCTCCGTGTTTCATGTTTTCAGTGGCACCATCACCTGGTGCATGTGATCCCAGGATTACTCACACACCTCACAATAAACACTTGTCTGGATTAAACCTCTAGGCACATAATTTTTCACCAAGGGTTTACTTAGAATTTAGAAAATAGGCAACCTTGGCAGGGCCAGTTCTCTATGTGCATGTAACATAATGGGGAAACATAATTATGTTCCGCTTAGGACACATCCAAAGGCAAAGTCTGCCTTTTGTAAGAATGCCACTGCCCAGATCTCATGCCCAAAAGGAACATGTCATATTCCGGGTGCACCTTTTTCCTGAAATGCTCTGAATTCCCACCTCACCCTGCCCTGAAGTAGATCATCTCAACAGAGACTCCTCCACCACCTTTGTTAAACTAAGGCCCTTATGCACCTGTGTATGTACTGTGCATGCATCTGGCAAGACAACAGGCAGAAAAGTATATATATATATGTGTATATATATATATATAATCATAGAATCATACAGGTTGGAAAAGATCTCCAAGATCACCTGCTCCAACCACCCCCCTACCACGAATGTCACCCACCAAACCATGTCCCTAAGCACCAGGTCCAACCTCTCCTTGAACATCCCAGGGACGGTGACTCTACCACCTTCCTGGGCAACCCGTCCCAATGCCTGATGGCTCTTTCTGAGAAGAAATGTCTCCTCATTTCCAACCTGAACCTCCTCTAGCACAACTTGAGGCCATTCCCTCTAGTCCTATCACTAGTTACCTGTGAGAAGAGGCCAGCCCCCAGCTCCCCATAGCTTCCTTTCAGGCTCTCTTTTTCAGAGAGCAATAAGGTCTGTCCTGAGCCTCCCCTGCTCCAGACCAAACACACCCAGTCCCCTCAGCCACTCCTCACAGGACTTGTGTTCTAGGCCCTTCACCAGCTTCGTATCCCTTCTCTGGACAGACTCCAGGGCCTCAATGTCCTTCTTGTACTGAGGGGCCCAAAACTGAACACAGTATGTCTGTGGCCTCACCAGAGTAGAACACAAAGGAACAATCATCTCCCTGGTCCATTTAAAGGGAAGGTCCTTACTGGGAACTGGAGGGTCTTAGGAGCCTGTCCGCTGTGTTTTATGTGAATCCATAAAGCCATCACTTGGTAAAGAGCAAAGAGGCCTTCAGGCAGCTCTTATCCTTATTATGAGTCCTGCTGGTGGTTACCATCCCACCATTGATTTGTAACCTTCCCCATGTTGGATGAGGCCCTGGGCAACCTGGTCTACTGGGTGGCACCCTTGTCCATAGCAAGGGGTTGGAACTGAATGGGCTTTAAGGTCCCTTCCAACCCAAACCATTCTATGATACTATGATTCTATGATCCAGCACATAGATAATTTGGGCATTGTGAATTCTGCTTTTAAAACATCAGTTGCTGCAATGTGTTTTTCCAGATATGTCTTAGGAACTTGCAGTGGAAAGCAAGCCAAGTCTTTTAGATTCCTAAACTACTGTCTTACCCTGGCTCCTGCTGTCTTCTACCCTTTCATACACAGTCTCAAAGAAAAGAGTTTTTCTGCAGATAGTGGAGTGCTGGAATAAATGTATTAACCAGGAGCAATGCAGATGGTTGTCCTGGTTCTGTACCCCTCCTTATTGTTCAGGAGGAGCCTTTGTACAGTGGAAGGAAGTTTTTAAATGATTGTCTGCAAGGAATTCAGCAATCAGAACTCATGATCTGCAGGGATTATTTGTAGTTTATTGTGACCCTGGTCTCATTTGTTCTCCTAAAGAGGAAGCTCACTGACTCACCATTTGAAGGATAACAATGATTTTTGCCAGATCAACTTCCAAGAAAGGAGAACATTTAACGTAAACAAATCAGTTACTGTAGAACAGGTCTTTGGCTAATTTTTAATGTGAAATAGGACGAGATTTATTACACTGAACACAAACTGAAATGGTTCATTCACTTGGAACTTCAAAGCATTACTGCAAGTATAATTTCTGTAATTGAGGTTGATCATTTTATTCCCCTTTGTACTGTACGGAAAAAATAGTTTTTTTCCTCTTTTCAGAAGTTTTAAAAAGTATATAAAGGTTGTTATTATCTTACCCATCAGTTCTCTTTTCTAGCCTTGCCTGGAATTTTCTAGAAATTGATGAATTGTTGTGAGAAAATTCCAATTTTTTTTCAGTCAAGGTCTTCTGTGAAGCTATTTTATTTGTGATTGCAATGGTGGGCATCCTGCAAGCAGGAGTGCACAGTAAAAGTTTATCATAACTTTATATTCCCTATTACCCGACACCTGATTTCTCCCACGTTTCCTCATTGGCTGAGTACTGCTGGTTCACAACCTACTTGATGCACTTCTACACAACATATGTACAATTTGATTTGACCAACCGTTAATTTCTCCTTTTCCTTTTTTTTTCCTTCTTCTCTCGTGACTAGAGGGCCCATGATTTTTGTTTTTACTGATTTCATACCGCTCAGCTCATCCTGTTTTCCTTAGCTATCCTCCTTATTTTGGGACAGTGGCACCTTCCCCTTCTTAACATACTCCCCACTGCTATGTCACAAAATCCCTTTTGAATATGCAAGGTTAGTGGAATTTTCCACTGCAAAAACACCTTCTATTGCAAAAACACAACTTTGTTTATCCCATCAAATCAACTGTGCTCTGTTTCTAGCCAAAGAGCAGATAGTGTTCAGTTAGTTCTTTAACAGCTTTTCATTTACTGAATAAATTCCCACTTGAAAGCATCATTAATGATATCTACAACCAAAGATTGTATGCAGCCTCATTTTTGCTTTTCTATAATATCAGTATCTATGGCCCAGCAGCAGAACAAAGATGTTTTCTTTTTTTTTCTTTTTTTTTTTTTTTCCTGGATGTACTTAATAAAATGTAATGTAATTTAAAGTAATTACTATGGTTATGTTCTGTAAGTACCATGTATTTTTATTGCATAAAGTGTAACACAGTTTATGAGAAGCTAAAAAGTGTTCTTATTTCCACCTGTTTTCTAGTGCCTTTGGGTCAAGTTCAGTCCTGATGCACTGCTTGTATTGGGTACCAAATTGATCAGTGCTAGTTCCCCAATCAAAAGCTGTATGACTGCATGACTTCCGCTTTGGAGAATATGCTGTTTGCTCAATTCCATCTCTATCTGTTGGAGTATTCAGCAGGAGAGCTAATTAAATGACAGTCTTTTTCAGCTAAAATAGACTCACAAACAAGTGCAAATTGAATATTTGCTTCATGCAGATAGCCTTCCTTTGCCCTGTATTCTCCGATTTTATGTGCACAGGAATTCAAAAGTGATGAATTTCTACTTCTGCATTCTAGGCTTGTATGGATTGGATTTGGTAGAATGAATTCTGATTTTTTTTTTTTTTTTAAGTTATGTTCCACCCCTGAGAAGTTCAATGTATGCGTGGCTTTTCTGCTGTTTCATTTACCCATTCAAAGATTTAGTGTTTATTCAACAGTGAGGTATCTCTCTAATATCATAGTTCACAATTCATTCTGAAGAAAATTTTCTGTGTTAAGTATGTTATGAGGGGATAATAAAAGCTTTTAAGAATAAATGAGATTATATGAATGCGTTTGAAGATGAAATAAATCTTTCAGATAAAAAGTTTTTCATGTGTCAAAAAAAGTATTAATTCTTCAGAATATTTATCTAATGCTCATATCTATTATTCTGTCAGAAACCACAGCACACTTCTCTATATTTCCTAACATTGCATTACGTCTCTTAAGTTTGTCTTCTAACATGGTATATCATGAATAAGCCCGTGGAGTTCAATAAAAATAATTTAATTTGAATCTGCTTGATAAGAACCATGTTATTACACTTGTGTTTTAATAAGGAAAATGGGAGAATAGGTTAATTATTAAGAAACATTTGTAATGGTGACTATTTCAATTTACTATTTTTATGTTAATCTTGGAATGAATATCTACATAAATGCTTCATTTGCGCAAAGGATTCAGATTAATAATGTTAGTTGGTGTTGTTAAACTGAATAACCATCGTCAACAACCATTCATCTCACCAAATATGAGATTTGTGCAATGTGTATCTGCAGTCTCACCCTCTCATCCTTTGTTCCTTTTTTAATCAATGCAGAGAGTCAGGAACTTTTATGGAATGGTGCATGTAACCTATTTTCAGCATATCTGGGAAGATGCAATTAATTTCTTGTCTTAAATTCCACTGTCAATATTTACTAGAGATTCATTGTTTATAGAGCATACTGGGGATTAATTCAGATGTAGTGATCTGCTCTGTGAATATCCACATCTGTTCATAAGAATCCCACCAAAGAATTAAGGACCTTTGTGACTGTCTACCTCACACAGGGGAGACGTTTCTATTCTAAAAGAATTCCTACAATTAAAGAAGGAGTACTCAGTAGTTCTTTTAGAGAATTGCTCGTAGGCTACTGATCCAGAGAGGCCAACAGGCAAGGATCTGTGAAACTATTCATGTCACTCAGTAAGACAGGGAGAGTATTTCTGTTCTAAAACAGCTTGAACACTTGAAACAATACTGTCTGGCTGCAGTGTTCTGTGTTGTTGCAAAATTGGCTTTCTCACAGATGTTAGCTCCTACATACAGAATTGCTAAGCCTCATCTACTTGTATCTCATCTACTTCTGTCAGATTCACTAGTCATTCAAGTGAGTTATCAGAGAACAAAGGAACAATTGTTCAAAGGAAAAATGAGATGCTACAGTACTAATAAAAAAATTTTATATGGGTTCCTACAAGTACACACCTTATATGTAAAGCTAAGAATTTATTGCTAGCATAACTGAAGTCTTAACAATCTAAGCCAAGAATTATTATTAGTTGAGATACAGTTATCACAGAAAAAAAGAAATGATATTTCTATACACGATAATTTTCAATAGCAGTAATAATACAATTAAAATTGTTATGCATGCTAATTTTCAAACCCTCTTCCTGATGTTTCGCATGCCCTTTCACTGCTCATATACTCCTGTGGTCATTTCCTTCTGGTGATGGTGGTGGGAGATATCATGGAAAGGTGTCAGCATCTGTTGTACTTTGCTAGGAGGAATATGATGCAGGTGTTGATGTTCTTCACTTCATGTTTTAGATTCATTTATGGTCCTTTTAAGTGTTTGCTATCACGCTGTTATACCGTTGTTCTGCATTGATATGCAGCACCATGTTACATGAAAATGTATCATATTTATTGCTCTTTGCATGTTAAATATTCTTTGTTCTCTTTCTTACTACTAACATTTGTTTTTCTCTAGCTGCAGCTCTGCTTTTCTTTAACTGACTATTGGCGAGCAGTATACAGCCATGGAGTTGCCACTGACAAGCCTGTCCCCTCTACTCTTGTACTATTCCATGCCTGTATCCTACTAAGATACCTCCTGGCTCTCCATTTCTGAAAGCCTTTGTTAGCATCCCAAGCCTGTATTTCTCTATACTACATCATCATAGTACCACTGTGATAGCACAATACACAGACGAAGACAAGTAAAACCAAATAATCATAGCCAACTGGCCACTGCTGTCACAACCGTACTAAGTAAAGCAGTTGCAGAGAAGTCAAAACTCTTCAGATGAAACAAGCCTAACAAGCTTCTATCTTGAGGCCCTTCTGGTTTGACACATGGCCTGTGGCATGTTGCTAGCAATGGCTGTACTGTATCACAGGGCTAAATGGCTACTCAAGTAAAAAATAAAATAAAATAAAATAAAATAAAATAAAATAAAATAAAATACAATACAATACAATACAATACAATACAATACAATACAATAAAGGCAGGAGGGAGCAGATGGGAAAAGATCTGTAAATTAAAAATGGTGCATTTTGGGGTATTTAAAAACAGGGCTTGTTTTTCACAGCTTTCCAATATAATTGGTGTTTCTGTGACTCGAATGTAAGGAAGCAAAGTAACAAAAGGAAAGAAATTGAAAGGGCGCAAATGACAGCGAACTCATGGAATTTCAAGTAAAAATCACAAAGAAACTGATATTTTTAGGACAAAACTCATCACATGGTGAAAGAGATGTTGGAAACACACCAGAAGAAACATACTCAAAACTTTTCAATACATTATATTAAATATAGAGGGAGTATAGAATATTTTTTATCTGCTAGCATCTACACTGTAGATGTTTAACAGTAAGAATATGCCCATACAAATTGTTCTAAATTTTCTTAAAAGATGAACATAATATATTTTTAATGCAATACATCATTGAAATATATACATTGTATAAATGGAGAGGTTCAAACACAGTATGAGGGAAAGGACTCTTACGGCAAAGTTTTGAATGGCCTGAAGTTGGAAGATGCACCATTAAGACTCTTTCATCTAAACCAATGAGACTCTTTCAGAGAGACTCTTTTCATTCATTGATTTATTTTACTAGCATTTATCCTCTTTGGGGATCATTCTGTAAGTGCCATGTTTCTTTTTGGATGAATAACTGGTATTTCTGTGTCTGTGTCATTGTTTTTTGTTTTAAGATCAGATTAATTACTATAGCCATATGAAAAATGTGAGATGGGGTCGATATATCATAGGTGAGATCCAAGTTAACTGCACTGTGTACAGTTTGGGCCACTCATACTCAAGAAACAAAAGTCAACATGCAATTTACAAACACAGAAAGGAGGTTTGAGGATGGTTTGCATATGTAGAAAACTTGTCTTAAAAAGCGTGCACTGGATAGATCTGATCTGCCTAATTTAGCTATTTAATATGCACCTAGACTTTGGATAAATAATGAGATACAAAGTGCCCTGAGACAGTGTGCATATATATAAGAAAAACAGTTTCGCTTTTCAAACCATGCAACAAGATCAGTTTAGTCATGTGATGACATTAAATTTCAGAGCAGTTATGGTCAGAAGCTTGCAAAATTTCACAAATGCAGCGTAAAAATACTTTTTCAAAAGATGTCATGCTCATTCCCATGAAACAAAGAATGCATCATGGTTTTTGCTGGGTAGGGTTAATATTCTTCATAGAGACTCATATGATGCTGTGTTCTGGATTTTTGATGAAAGTAGTGGTGATGACACACCAGTATTTTAGTTGTTGTAGAGCAGTGCTCCACAGAGCCAAGACCTTTTCTGCTCCTTGTGCTGTCCTGCCTGCAAGGAAGCTGGGGGTGCACCATAAAATGGGAGGGGACACAGCCAGTACAGGTGGCCCAGGCTGACCAGAGGGATATCTTATATCCCTCTGTCATCCCATCATCATTGTCAGAAATAAAAGCTGGGGTAAAGAAATAATTGCTCTAAGTTGGTCCCTGAAGAGGCCAAAGTTAGTTCTTCTGAAGTCCAGGATTGTGATCCTGCTTCTTGCCCTGTGTGGTGGTTTTACTTGGGTGGGCAGCCAAGCTCCACCACAACTGCTCTCTCACTCCCCCTCCTCAAAAGGAACAGGGAGAAAATATGATGAAAAGGGCTCAAGGGTTGAGATAAGGACAGGGAGATCACACAGTAATTGTTGTGATGGGCAAAAGAGACTCAGCATAGGGAGATAGTAAGGTGTTGCACTTGGGCGATCACAGGTATTTGTATAGACTGGGCAAAGAAGAACTTGAGAGCAGCCCTGAGGAGAAGGACTTGGGGGTCCTGATGGACTGCTCCTGATGGTTTAATGATGTGAGGGTAAAACACCAATTTATAGTTATTATGAGAAAAAAGATAAAACTGTACAAAACTCAGTGCATGCATTGTAAACCAGAATTGCTTTCAATTTTTATATCAATTTAATTCACTTGTAAGAAGGTAAAAAATATCCATAAATCAGACTCTTTAAAAAAAAAAAAAAAATCTAGCTTATTTAAGAATGTCTCAATGACATTGATAATGTCTCAATGTCTCAATGACATTATCAATGAGACGAGTGGGCAGTAAGGTGGATTTAGAACTGGCTGACTGTACAAGCTCAGAGGGTGGTGATCGGCAACGCAGAGTCTGGCTGGAGACCTGTGACTAGCGGTGTTCGCCGGGGGTCGGTGCTGGGTCCGGTCTTGTTCAACATCTTCATCGACGACCTTGATGAGGGAATAGTGTCTGCCCTCAGCAAGTACGCCAACGACACAATGCTGGGAAGAGTGGCTGACACACCAGAAGGCTGTGCTGCCATTCAGCGAGACCTGGACCTGCTGGAGAGATGGGCAGGAAGAAACAAAATGAGGTTTAATAAGAGCAAGTGTAGAGTCCTGCACCTGGGAAGGAACAACCAGAACTATCAGTACAGGCTGGGGGACGACCTGCTGGAGAAGAGCTCTGAGGAGAAGGACCTGGGGGTCCTGGTGGATGCAGGTTGACCATGAGCCAGTAGTGTGCCTTCATGGCCAAGAGGGCCAATGGGATCCTGGCTTGCATAAAAATATATATATATATATAAGACTCAAGGTTAATTTGCAATGGTGAAAATAGTACTTTGCTCCGGGATTATTAATGAACTTGAGAGAGAAATATCTTGGCCATTTAAAGCACATTTTTAATTTCTTAGAATACCTGAAACCTAACAGTACAATTGAACCACTGCTCTGGTTAAGGCTGGGTAAACCCAAATCCCAATGCTTGCCAATTTGAAATACCAACCAGGAAGCAGGAATTTAAAAGTTCTGAAATATTTCCTTAATACTGCTTTTCTCTGTTACTTCTCAATTGTACTGTATAAAAGTTTTTATTTGAACAGAATAGAGAGTTTTGACAGTTGTATTTGTAACATTTCTGTAAGCATAATTCAAAACCCAAAGGGAGCCTGTTCTAAAATATTTTTACTGATGAGCTGAAATTTAAAAAGCCCAGATGCTTGGCTGCCTGTGTGAACCAAGGGCGAAGTCTGAGCCACCTGGTATTTACCCATGACAATTTTCATGCTGCATACTTCCCATCTTCAATAATCTCTTCAGTCATTAACTGGTTTCTCACAGGTCAGCAGTGCAGGTAGATTTCTTTCTTCGTGTTTCCCAGGCAATAAAAAAAGACAAAGTGATACAGCAAGTTCAAGAGCCACAGAGAGTCGTCATCTGTGCTCCATTTAGAACATGATTTAATTACCCTTTACATCACTGCAAGAATTGCAGCTTCTTCCCTTTCACTAAGTATATCATCTGTCTCTTTCACATTTTCTCATCTATATTACGCATTTTTCTTCCCCAGCTTGTTACAAAAGAAATTCTTTTATTTTTTTCATTCTGCGTAGTCTCTTCTTTCCCTGTGAAAGCTCTGGCCCAGGGAAAAGGATCCTATGTCTTGCTTTTGGTTAATCTCTTTGATTCTTGGCAGACAGTCAGGTGGAAAGCAAAGTACAGAGCTCTGGCACAAGACGGAGGCTGAATGTTTGGTTGTTTGGGAAATTTTCATATTGTTTTTAGGGGATTTTTTCCCCTCTCTTCTTGGGAATGTTTCACTTCGGCTGCCCTTTAGTCTTGGCAGAGAATAGAAACCCATTATTTTAAAGGCTGAGGTTTGATATTACAGCTATTAGCAGGAAAGTGGTACTTTCCTTTTATTGTTCAAAACAAACATTCTCCTTTATGAGAAGCATAACAGAAAGGCAGATCTGAAATCAGGGAAAAAGGTGTTTTGCCTAACTCAAATCAGATATAAACTGCTTGTGAAGTTTCACAAGTAAGCATATTGTTTTACACAAAAGAACACCAGCTGAGGCTTCCTTTTCTTTTTGGATGCACCATTCCAAAGTAAATATGGGAAAAGAGAAAGTGTAAGTATTTTGTGTTTCATTGAAAATAAAATATAAAAATAGCAGGGTCTTGTGGCACCCGGTCTCTGCTCTGCAGGTGACTGGGTCTGTTCCCGAGTCTGCAGCACCTCCTCGCGGGCTGCGCCAGGAAAAGGGCTTCCTGTGCTCTGGCCATCACTGGCCAGTATTTCCCACCTGCCTGACAGCTCTGGAATAAAACTTCTCACAGGTGTCCATGCTAACTGCCAGATTTCCATTGTTTGATGGAAATAAATCCCTGGGAGTTTTGGTATCGTCATGTCAGTGGGTCCCCATCCATCGCTGTGATGCAGCCCGTCCTGGACCTCAGCATGTAGAAGAATGGCTGTTTGCTCGTCCTGATGCTGCAAACCACTGCCAGACAGAGAAATGGGGCAGAAGGAGCAGGAAAATCCTGGGTTTCCTGTTCCCTTACTCTGTTCCCAGCTCCTTCTTCACCCATGCTTCAGGACAGCCCAGGAGAGCAGCGGAGCTTTATTTTCTAGCTGCAGCCACTCAGTGCACATCAGGATGACCAAACCGATGTCTCCAGCTAGATGCCATCCAGCCTCAGGGTACAGTGGGGGGTATGCCCCATGATTTTCCCATCTCATGGCTAGCTGATAGCACTAGGCTTTGTATTTGAGGGGAAGAAGGACTATTCAGTCACTAGCAATTGGTCCTGCACATTGAGGCTCTCAAGCATGCACACACACAAATGCACACACGTTAAGGATGCTGTGTGGAGCTGTTCCTCCTTTCTACCAGAAGCTGCATCCCTGCACGATGCTCATACAGGACGTGCAACAGTTGGAGCTTACGGTATTCCTGAGCTTTTACTGACTGATGCCAAGTCCCTTAGCAATAGCTCTGATCTGGATAGTCTTTAAAGTCTTATCTATTCAGTTACCATTTTTGTAAAGCAGATAATTTTTACATTACACAAGGCAAGTGTGCTCTCTGTTTCTACGTGCCCCATGTCTGTGCATACAAAGCACAGGGTACAATTTTTTCAGCAAATCTTGTGTTTTATTTGCATAAAAGCTTACGCTGAAAGAATTACAGCAATATTCTTACATGCTCCTTAGTACTTCAGGGGAAAGTCCATGAACGAACATTTTTTTCAGAGTAAACTGATGTGTGAGCAAATACAAGGAATAGCCCATTTGGGGACGATGGTAGAGGAGGAGAATAAAGCTGATTTAATTGTGGAAACTATGGAAAAGTAAAACTTGGAGGTGTGAAAAGCTACACTTTTGTCTGTATTTGTGGGAAACCACTCTCTGTACTGGAGCAAGGCTCATTGGGAACTATACAACTAGCAACTGAATGAAACATGGAAGAGGACAGAAATAATAAGGGAGGAAATGACCCTGTGTGTTCATGGGGAAGAAAAACTGGTCAGTGCTCAGATTAAGCCAGTTTTGAAATATGCTCACTTCAGTCCCCTGTGTTTCTGCAGGAGATGCTGGCAGGTGTGAATTCTGGTACATTTCAGCAGTATGATTTTATTGCATAACTGCAGAAGTAAAGAAAATAATTTCCAAACCAATACACTGTACCAAATCTCGGCCTTGTTTCCCCCCCACACTGAGTAATTTCATGAGACTCATTCATCATTTTAAATTTTGGACAAAATATCTGTGTAATATTTTGGAAAAAGTCTGTATGGATTGTTCTACAGCCAAATATTTGACATTTCTGTCATAGGGGATGACACACTAGTAAAATCTCTGATTTAGGGATCAGGTGGTATGAAAAACAAACATCTGTTACTCTATTTTACATCTACATATGCCACTGTCGTGGAGCGATTTGAGCAATGCTGACAGCTGATGGTAAAGTTTGCATCAAATATGTTTTTATTGTAATTGCTGGCGTGTACAAATTCACTGCTAGAAATCCGATATTACAAGTTCGTGTCATTTTGAAATCTTTTTTCTAATATTTATCTTCTGGTATAATTTTTGCCAATCAAAATTGGAAGACAGTGAATCACAAAAGAGCATGAAAAACTTTGTTTTTTTTTTTTTTTTTTTTTTTTTCTTTTAATCAAAATTACTACAAAATTTATACTACTCAAAACAATTTAATAGACTCACAATAAAGATTAAAGTTCACAGAGAACATTTACTTGTGGAATGAAACCTTTTTAGCTATCATCCAGCAAAGTAAAACTAACGCTGACATGCACAACTCGTAGCAAATTGCAACATTTTTACAGATCCTGTTTTCCATGAGAAATTTCTAGTGGGAATCTTGAATTTACTCTGATACATCATCTGATTATGTATCTGATTACATCTGATGATCATGAAGAAGGTAGCTTTGTCAAAGAAATACATGAAAATTTACCTTCCAGCATGGTTCTATACAGAGACAGGTTTTTCTCTGTACTTTCTTTCTATGTGTAAATATTAGGAAAACTCTCTGAGCAAAATTGGATGCACTGAGTTAGCATCATGCCAAACCTTCTCCATGTGATCAAAGCCCTTATGACAAAGATGCTTTAATGACTTTTTCACATCCATCAGACCCAGCAGGAGGGTAGGTCCACAAAGCCTGGCCAGGTCATTATCCAAGATTATGTAACATCATTACAGAAATTCATCCAAAAAAAGGTCAAACAAGACCTCACAAGGACACCTTGAGGAGGGAAGCACTTAGCAAAAAAATCTCCTATATTTTTCTTTGGTTTCTTGGACATGGCAGTCATCCAGAAAGGATTTCAGATGGAGAAGCGGCCTGGCACAAGGTCTTTGAAAAATCTTTTCGAAGGAGGAGTTGTATTTGCTACACCAAAGTGCACCCTAGCTCTTGATCATGGAGGAGAGACAGTCACAAGAAGCATTCTCTTTCTTCGTGCTCCTCCCGACCAGCTGACATGATGAATTGAGCAGGAGAGCATCCCCACGGGATGAGTGAACTATGCCAGGAAAACATCCTATTGTTGTTCATAGGTCTAGGGTGAAAGCTGGGCAGGGCTGGCTGCAAATAAACATGTGGACGGGTGCTTGGAAAAATGTCTTGCGCTTCCCAAACCAACTGACTTGCTTCTTGTAATTTCGGTGTTCTCTACTGCCATCTGGCAGAGACAGGGAAGAGACAGAAATCAGCAAGATGATGGACAGCAAATATCACAGCATCCTCTGGTGCCCCAGTTTGCCACGTCCTCTGCTTTTCAGTGAATGCCTCAAGGTCTCAGCAAGGCCACGGGGGAGCAGGCAGCCCTGCCAAATGTTTGTGTCCTGGTGTCCATGACATGCAGCAGCTCTGGGGGTAGGGGCTCAAATAAAAATGGAAAATAATTTGCAATTCAGACCAAGCTGATGAAAAGCAGGTTGAGAAGACTAGCCCAGCTCAGACTGATCTGCTGTCTGACTTGCTCCAGTGTTTCTCTCACACTAGCTCTTTACCAGCTCCATCTTCTCCTTAGCTATTCAGGTCCTCCCAGAAGGGGGTTATCAAGTGTTATCACCCAGCAAAGGAAGTCACCTCCTTCCTGTCTGCAGCACCGTCTTCCTTTGGGTGCCTCCTGCTGGGAGCAGGCAGAGAACATCACTGTTGTAGTGGGATGGTTGTTAGTTGGTGCTGGCAGATGTCTCCCAGTTGTAACCGATATTTAAAGTAACACCAGACAGACAAAAGGCTTTTGGTGGGCAGGTGGTGCAAGAGAAACAGAGGGGTCACTTACATCAGTCAGGCAAATAAGACACTCCAGGCCTTAATGTCCCGGAGATATTACAGCCTAGGCTTGTTATGGAATCATAAAATAAAGCTCTGAAAGCAAACAAATCAAAAGTTATTACCTAAGTATTCTTATACATAGATAAGAATATATTCTTATACAAGTATTCTTATACAATTTGGTGAGAAGGTGCATTTTGATATGATGGGCAGAACTGAGGCTCTTTTGAGAGGATGCAGCATGGTATTTTACACATGGCAGGGTTTTTGGGTTTGGAGCTTTTGTTGTTGTTGTTGTTGTTTGAGAGAGAGAGAATTTGTATGCTTATTGTTTATGTAATGCATAAGGCCTGGTTGTTCCTATCAGGGTTCCTATGCTTGCACTGTACTAACACAGAACTGAAATATTTATTTGCTTTATACGAGTCAGCCTCTGCCCACATAAGTGTAGATATGCTAATATGAAAGCCAGCTTCCATGGACTGGGCAAACAGGGCCAGATTAGATTATTTCCAGCATCCCTTCTGCTGTGAAGGTAACTGGGTGGCCTCTGGACAGAGAGATTCTCCCTATCATGTTAAACAAGAAGGCAGCCGAATGCTCCAGTACTGATAGTGAAGGAAAACCTAAGAAGCAGTGCTGCCCCAGTTAGAGTTCCTACTTTTTCCCTCCCTGCCCTTAACTTCAGATTTGTTCCAAGCAAGCCCAGGATAAGAGGTCAGATGTGTGTTCTGTGGCTTGGGCAGCCTCTGAGGCAGGGATGCCATGGTCTCACGTCCCCCTTTCTGCGTGATCTAGCAAGCATGCAGTGCTCTGCAACCCTGCCCCACTCTGAAAGCTGAAAGCAGCACAGAATTCCAGCTCTCTCAGCTGCCTTCCTTCTAAAAGCTTTCCTCTTCTCCCCTGATCCTCAGGGAATGCCCATCACAGCCATTAACTTCTTGGGCCTGGTTGCTTTGTCCCATCTTCATTTCTGACATCATTTCACCACCGCCAGAGCATCACAATGCAAATCCCCAGCAGTTCTCCACACTGTGAAGCCCGGGCCCTGCCAGGAAGGAGGCTTTTAGGTGCAGGTGGACACAGGGCACTGGCAGCAGAAGGCAACTGGAAGCAGCAGGAGCAGGGATGAGACGGGCAACCCACAGACATGCCGCTGGGTCAGGACTGGGGCAGTCAAC
The DNA here is from genome assembly GCA_011076525.1 of Nettapus auritus. NCBI lineage: Eukaryota > Metazoa > Chordata > Aves > Anseriformes > Anatidae > Nettapus > Nettapus auritus. The sequence continues at coordinate 112,672,284 of CM021767.1, forward strand.
AGGGTGGCAGCCATCGCCTCTCAAACCATCTGCTAATGAAGGCAGCCACATTTTGCCACCAAAGTAGACCAAGGGGGTGGGTGATGAAACTCAGCTGCGATCAGAAGCTCCATTTCGTGAAGGTCTTTGCGTCCTGAAGTTTGGCCTTGTTCACTATCTCCGATATTCCTGCGGGGATAAAAAATTCACTGCTTTCAGGTACTGCCAAGCCATGCAGGTCATTCTGCTTTTGCCTTGCTCTGAGACAGAAAACCAAATAAAATGTTTGGGGGAAATGTAGTGTTCTGTATCACTAGTGAGGTGTGGTAGGAATTTATTTCTAGATCACTGAAAACTCTGCTTTCCACAAAACTTCAGCTCTGCAGACCTAAGAAGCTCAGCATCTGTTAATATTTTCAAAAAAAAAAAAAAAAAAAAAAAAAAAAAAAAAAAAAAAAA
>CM021767.1:112672821-112691977 GCA_011076525.1 Nettapus auritus
AAAAAAAAAAAAAAAAAAAAAAAAAAAAAAAAAAAAAAAAAAAAAGGTGTGTTTCCACCCCAAAGGCATGGAGCGCTTGGAAAACAGAAATTGTACGTAACCTAAACCCACCACTCTCACATTTGTGCCCAACACATTTGTCCTACATCTCTGTCACTAGATGGCTCTGCAAGCCATGGTGTTGCCTGATTAACCATTGCATCGTGGGGAGAGCTAGGGTGGAGACGTTGGAGCCTGCCTTGTGCGGTTCTTGCTTCTGCTTGGGGAAATTTAGGGTACTCTGAAAGCACAAAATACCCCAGGTTTTGCCTAAGCCTTGTTCTTTCTGACATCTTTCCCACCGTGACCTTGGTTCTTCGCAGACATCCTACGCATCCGCTCCTCCTTGGCCACCCAGCTTGCAAACAGCACAGCATCACCCCATCATATCCCACCTCCTCAGCACTCAGATGCCTTCATCCAACTGCCGATGGCACCAGCAAAACACCACTACCTCAGCAGCCCTGCAGCCCTCCCCTCCTGCCCAACCCATGACCTCCAGCTCCGGCCACACGGCAGCGGGGACCCTGAACCGCCAGGCACCACATGGGTTAAAGCAGCAGCTGCCCTCCAACACACTGCAGAAAACACAGCACAGAACAGAGTGGTTTATCATCTCTTCTCCATGGCTGATGCTGGAAGCCTCTAGAGGTCCAATCTGCCTGAATTTTATTTTTTATTTTTTTCTAATCTCGCACCTGGCGTTTCTCTCTCTTGTGACCATGCATGGTCGAAAAGAGCATCGCATTTTATAGGTGATACATTTAGCTTGAGGATGCATGTCAATTTAAAAGGCACGCTTATGGAAATCTGAACTTAGAACCAGCAAGGCTGCATGGAAAAAGGAGCATCCTCTCCAGCTATAGCCTTCTGCAGCAGATTGCTATGGAGATATCAGGGAAATCTGTCATGGGTGGCAAGCCTGGGGACCTGGGGAGTTTAAATCATGTAAACGGTTCATTACCTACACAGGAACATCCAGGCTGGGCATGAGGGGTTGCAGCTTTACCTGATATCTGGAAAAATGACCTTGTTCTCTAACATCCTGGTGCTTTGCCTGTAACAGTGCTTCGCATCCTCTCCCTTACAGCTCAGGGTATCATTAAAATGATTTGTGTAGTTGTGTGGGATGGCACCATTCCTTCGCTGTCTTGTCCTGAAGAGACTCAGAAAAATATTTCTCACTGTCCCAACCTGCAGGGAGCAGCCCTTTGCACAGCCCCTGAGTGGGTAGCTCGGCCATGGCAGCAGGCCTGGGCTGAAAGATCTCCCCTTCCCATACCCAGCCCCTTCAGAGCCCTGCCCTTGCCATGGGACACACGTTGCTCTGCCTGTGTGGGCATTTCCACACCTTAAACTAGTGCTACAACACCGTCACTGTCATATTTTGCAGAATTTCTTGAAATTCTGCTGTCTTTACTCCCACTAGTTTCACTCTCCTATTTATTTTCCATATGTCTGAGGCTTGTGTTTATGAAAATAAGCCATCAAGAAGCGAAGCAAGAGATTTTCCTGCTTGAATTTCCACACAGAAAGCCCCTTGCCCTAGAGCTGCCCGAGCAGACACTTGGTGTCAGGGTTCCTGGTGCTGAAGAGGGCGGACCCATATGCACCAGGGCAGTGCCAGGCTCGCTGTGTAGCACTGTTCGGGAGGGAAATGTAAAGGGCTGCAGCCTACCTACCTGGAAAAAAATAAAAATAAAAATAATAACAATAATAATAAAAAAGAAAATAAGAAACAGCTGCCTCAATCTACGGGGTCCCTGCTCTGCTTTACAACTCAGTCCCATGCCTTCGGTGGAGGGTGCAGCTCCTTGGATGGATGTGGCCATCCACACCTTGGCTGGACCTTGTGATGGGCATCTCAGTGCCACCCTGCCTTCATGGGCAAGTTTGGTTGAAATATAAGGCTGTGAACAGGAGCAAGAAAGACACCACGTGCCTTTCCATCTGCCCTTTCTGCTCTGCTTTTGCAGGAGGCACCATGGCTGGATCGGGCACAGAGCATGTCACGGATGAAATTTTAACATGGGTTTGATTTAGCAGCAAGTTAAAATTCATTAATACCTTTATGGTAAATCACAAATTAAATTGGGTGATTTTTTCCTTAGCAGCACTTAATCATCAGTTAATTATTACCCTACTTAACACAATAATTCAATAGTGTTTGCTATAATCAGAACAGCAAATTCATTAAAATTTGTAAACCACAAGGTTCATGGAGGATTTACTGCAAGGTACTGAGGATTTCTACACAGAAAGGTATTGGGGATTTCTCTACTCACTTAGGACCAATATTTATAGGAGAAGAACCCCAGTCTGGGGTTCCATCCTGGACATAATTCAGGCCAGTGATTCTTGTGTTGCCCATCATGTATACAGCTCCAGCACCTCCCAGATGGTGCTGGCATGCAGGAGGGCCAGGTGCCATTAGGGAGTGCCTGTGGTCTCATCTCACTGCCACTATAACAACAGCAAGCCTGAGATCCCACAGCTTGTGTGCCACAGGAGCCCAGCTTGCAGGGAGACATCTCCAGAGGTCCAGCTCCTTACCATGGTCTGTGTCATTTGGGCATCACCCACAGCACCAACCACCAGGGGACTCCGTGGCTTCTCAGATTTCTAGGTTTTACCAAGCAAGAACAACACCTTCAAGCCTTTAGGGTCCCTCTTGAGGAGCTCTGAAAGGGCCTCCCCGGCAATGTCCAGCTTCCTGCTGCAGGGCTGCCCAGGACTGTCAGCACAGGACCAGCTCTGAGGGCTAAAAACTTTGGATGAGGAATCTCTTAAGGATGCCCTGGTCACTCTTGGCAAAAAGAAGGGGTCTTTCTCCAATAAACTGGTTAAATAGGGACTACACAGCCACATTTACTGCTGGTGGTAGCCCCGTCAGACTCAGATCAACATCAGGGTACAACAACAAGCTCTCAGGGGTGGAAGTGCTGATGCTGGGGCGAAGCTGGGATTTGGGTCTGTGCACATGTGTCGGGTGGTGCGAACGAGGTGGGACCCGCAGCAAGAAGGGGAACGATGCAGGAGTGAAGTTTCTGGCTGCATGGTGGCATAGGCTGCCTCTCTGCAAGTGTAGGAATGAAAGGGGAGAGCTGCATCTGAAAGGAATGTTTGTTCATCCATTGGCAGTCTCGATCCAAGCCTTATCTGTACCTATGTGCTCTGCCAGGCTCCTGGTAATCTGAAGTAGGCTTTGTGACATCCCCCTGGATGGTATGAGATCAGTTATTCCTTCCCCTTTTCCCCTCCCTATGACCTCCATCATTGACCTCCTTCAAAATTTGATGTCAAATTCAGAGGCTCGAGCCTGACACTATGATAAATAACAAAACCCAGCAGTCTGCACTTACCTATTGTATTGAGCGGAGACGTCTGCAATGCTTTGTCCCAGCAGCTTCCCCTCCCCTGCAGAGCCCTGAAATCATTGAGAATCCAGTTACTTTTAATCCAAATGTTGCCAGGTATCTTGGATACCAGATTAGTCTTCAAAAAGCTGCCATGTTTCCAAAACAAAACTTCAGGATTTTGGTTCCGTTAACATTGTTTGAGATTTCCTTCCAGATCTGCATGAAAATAACTCTGCAGATGCCAGCCTAATATGAAAGAAATTGGGCTGCTCTGGCATTGTCAGCCCTCTCGCCTCCTGTCTGTTGTGTCTCTGCTTGCTGAGATGTGGAGGAACCTCTGTGCCAGCTTTAGGAAACACTGTGCCCATTTTCCAGAAGAAGCAAGGTTGTAGCTGAGGACAGCAAGGCCTCATGCTAAGCCAAAACTCAAGACTTTCCATACGCTTCTGTTGCAATGCTCCCAGCAGCTTCTTTCCCTTCTTCTATAAACGAAAAGATGGGATCTTTTTAAGGTCTTCTCATGAAGGAACCACAACAGAGGAGTAGCACACAGCATCTGAGCCTCATGGGGTATAGGGTAACCCAGGCTGCCAAAAGGGATGTCCCGTGCAACACCTGCTTAGCCTGAAATGGTGCAAATCATTCCAGGCAAACTAAAATATCCTCTTTCCTTAAGTAGCAGGGGTATAACCAATGCCAGTCAAAATGCTTTTGTGGGTTTTGTGAAACATCATGGAGAGAGAGGTTTTCTTGAGAGAGGTGACTACCTAGGGGCTGTGAGGTTATGTTTGCTGTAGGGCATTTCTCTCCGCAGCAGGAAGATCCTCACCCTACGGCAGCAGAAGACATGGATCCAGGTCAGCGGAGAACAGATGAAGGTTAACACTTCCTACAGTCCCTAGGAGGGCTCTGGGGGCAGAGCTGCTAACTCCAGCACTGACTGATTTTACCACTGATTTGAGAGCAGAAATAAGTATCATTGCTGGTGAAAGCTGAAACTGCAGAAATTAGTGGGATAATCAGTACCAGCAGTGGCAGAGCAGTTGTGCTGTGGCTTGTAATCCTTCCAACAGCGTAGGATGAATGTCATTTGGAGCACTGGGATACACAGAGGAATAAGGACCAGAGGCAGTGCCTATAAGATAGGAAGTGTGTCTAGGAAAGGATTCAGGGGATTTAGGGGGATCATCTGTACCAGATCACAGTGCACTGTTGCAGCAAAAAGGACTGAGAATGAAGAACAGATGGGAAATCTGTGTTGTAGTCAAACACAAGCTGCTGGACCCAACAGGAGGAGCAGGTTACACATTATAACTCAGTGTCACACAAGAAATCAAATGAGATGATCCAACAGGATGGATGTTTATGATTTGCCAAGGGTCACACAAGACGTTTATGGTAAAGAAGAAGATTGAAGACATGTATTTCGAGTCCCAGGGCCAATATTTGATGGTTGGACTTGATGATCTTCAAGGCCCTTTACGATCTTGATGATTCCATGATTCTGTGTCCATCCTCTGAATCTCCCTCCCCTGTATGAGAAATGTAAGTTTTCATTCCCTTTCCCTTCCTTTTCCTACCCTCTGATAAAGAGTGGGCTGACTGGAAAGGCCGTCACTATGGAAGGCTATACTGAGTACCCTTAGTGGAAAGCTGCTTAGGAGGAGAAATTAAGGGCAGCTCTATCCTGATAAATTAAAATGTGGCAGAGAATGTGCCCTATAGCTCTCCCTACTATCAAATTGGTTGAACAGTCACTAGCATGACTATCCCAATCCAGTTTGGGGATGCAGCTGCTGTGTTCAGGTGCTCGTGTGCAATATCACAGTGGTCAGACTGTCACACTTGGCTGCAGAGCCAGAGAACGGGACCCAGTACTGAACAGGTCCAAAGTTCAGTATTTTCCACCCAGCTGGAAGTGTCTCTCCAGACCAGATCTTGAAGAATCATTAAAGAGCAATTCAGGCAATTTTTTTCCTATGTGTTTCAAACACAGCGATTTATGTGTTCCCTCTAGACTCCTGGACCATAGATAATGATCCATCATTTGTAAATAGTGGGAACTTATCTGGATAGAGAACAGCTGAAAGCCGCCTGGTTTCTGTCCTGGTCTGTGATTATCTCCATCCTTAGAGATATTCAGGGCTTGACTGGGCAAAGCCTTGAGCATCTTGGTTGACATTGGCTCTACTTTGAGCAGGGGTGGACCAGACAACTTCCAAAGTCCATTCCAACACAGGCAACCGTTCTCTGAAGGTATCTCTTATCTGAGAAAAGCTGAATGTATCAGAGGACAAACAGTACACAGCAAATATTTCTGACTGCAGCACAGCCTTGTTGCCCTGATGCACCTCATGCTCAGTCCCACCTGGATCCAACAGATCTGACCTTCTGCAGTCCCCACTGCTGTGGGCAGCCCTTGGGATGTGAAATGGGAGTCCAAAGACTTGTTCCAAAAGTTTCCCTGATCCCTGTTATGGTTGTTCTGGCTCTCAGATAGTTTGCTCCACCTCAATGCTCTGCATTAATGGTGGGCCACCAATTCAAAGGGGCTTGGAAATAGGATTTGGTTTGGAAAAGCACCCAAAAGAGCAACTGCTTGTGGTGTGCTGGCAGCACTTTGTAATCTGATGTCAGAGCTGCTGCTCCAGAGACGTGGGAAGTGACATGTGATTCATCTGGAGAGCCTGGCTGTGCTTTAACTGGGAGCTGCTCAGCTGTGCTCCTCAGGGACAGAGTGAGGAAGTGTCCTCGTTTCCCCGGGATTGTGACACATGGGGCACTTGCAGCACATGCACATGAGAGCTACACTTTCACCTGGGTCCTGAGACCAAAGGACAGCTTCCTTCCCTCTCATGAACCACATCACAAGGGAGATCCAGTCAGAACACACCAGAGATCAAAGATGTTTTTTGCTAGAGGGAGGTCCCTGGGAGGACAAGGGTTAAGAGGTCCTTTCCCACCCAAGCCTTTGGGAACGCTGCTGGAGGTGCAGAGAGGCTCCATGTCCCAGCTGGCTGAGAGCTGTGGGACAGAAGGAGCCCCATGAAGGGCTGCTCTCGGCAGGGTTCACCTCCTAGGGCATGGCTGTGTGCAGGCTTTCAGCTGTAGGAAAGCCTATTTTTATGTATTTTCACATTTTTCACCAACATTTTTCCCAAGTTAACATCACCACAAGTGCAACAAAAGCCCAGAGTGCTGTGGCTCCATGTGGTGAGATCTCCTCAGTGGCCTACCCTAGTAGCCAAGGAAGGTGCATCTCCCTGCGTCAGACCCAGGAGGATGTTCAGACTTAGGAGAAATGGAAGGAGGAGCATGGCAGGCTTCCTGAGGCTGTTCCTTGTACAGTATGTGCTGAATGCTCAGTGATTTTGGTACAGCCCTTGTATCTGCTTGATGAACCCAGCAGAGGCTTGTAGACCCACCTCAAGCTAGCTGATATTGCTGTATAATGGTTGTTCCTCAGTGTGGCCTCAGCCACCACCATCTTTGCTTCTGGACTGGAAGGAAAGCCTAGCAATTACGTTATTAAGCTCCACCTGGGAAGACTCCAGTTTTCCAAGGCCTCCTCCACAGTGATTTACCCAGACATTCAGATACCCAAAACCTGCTAATTTCCTTGGGCTTCGCTGGCTGTCACCATTCTGGTGAGCCAGACAGTGGAGACGTGTGGCTGGTACATGGCTTCAACGAGCAGCCATTGAGATGCCCAGGATCATCCCATTCCCCTCTTTCCCCCAGCCCCATATCCATCCCCTTGCATGTGCCTACCCGTGGTCATCAGGCAGCTGGCCCATCGCTGAGCTGGGGTCTCCTCTGCACTTGGAGAGCTGCTCCAGCCCAAGTGTGATGGCTTGAATGGCTCAAGTCTCAAGGAGTACTGGGATGGAAAACTCAGAGTGGAGGTTTAGCATGGTTTGAGGATTCCCTTGGGCAGTGGAGGTGTTTTTCAGGCTGCATATATGGCACATTTTAAGGCTGCAAGTAGTGTATTTTAAGAAAAATGATAAAGAAATGTTGTGTAGAGTGGCAATGCTGACTTTAGCCAAAGAGGAAGCCACCACAGAGCCTCTGGGCAAAGAAAAGCAATGCTGCAGACAGGTGAAAAACACACTTGCTCCCATGCTCTTCAAGCCCACATAGAACCTGCTGTGGCCATGTACCAACATGGGCATCTTTGGGATCCTTCCCTTCTGATGCCAATGTAGAAAGAGCAACTGATGGCTGCAGCTGAAACCATGCCCCCACGTCGCCAAGTCAGGTTGACTAAAAGTGAAAACCTGGCAGACCCTAAATAAACAACAACAAAAAAATCTCAGCAACGATGTATAGTGAGCAGCACTTGACCAAATTGACAAACCAGCAAGACATGGCATGGGGTCAGAAAAGCTGCTTCAGGACAACCAGGAGGACAGGAGAGAGAGAAGAGGAAACCGTGCAGGGCAGACTGTAAAGCTGCTGTGCATGAAACAGAAGAAAATGTCAGGAGAAGCTTCTGATGGGCAATGTTTGAGGGACAGCAGGTGGGGCCGGGTAGCCAGGGGTGATAAGGCACATCCTGTGCTCCTCAAGTTCCTATCAGATGTTTCTAGGTACAAGAACACAGTCATCACCACACAGCTGATGAGGTGCACATCACCTCTTCTTGAGGGAAATCCAGTGCCACGGGGTTGGGGTGAGTCCTCCAGGACCATATAATCTGCAAGATAATCTGCCATATAATATGCCAGATAATCTGGCAGAGGCTCCCTCACATTCATTCAGCCCCTTGAAGCTGTTATGGACCCAAGGCCAAGCTCAGGTTCATGACAGTGGGGACACAAATGTCACCCAACACTCTCTTCTACTTTGGTACCTCCTGTGCTTTGGCAGAGGCTCAGCCTCAGGACAGGAGCTCTGCAAGCCCAGAGGTGTAAGGCTGGGCAGTGGTAGGGCTGGGAACATGGGTTTTTTTCCAGGACCCTTAATTTCCTGGGGTCTTCAGCCCAGCGAGTCCCAGGACTGGGATGAGTGGATGATGGAAGGACAGTGTTACCGGCAGGGCTCCTGCTTTCCAGTCCCCAGGAGGATGCTGAGAGATTTCCACTGCTCTGTGTGTCAGGGCAAGGAGGAACAAGCTGGTCAGGCTATGGGTCCCCAGAAAACACTGGGCTAGTGCCAGGGCCATGGCCATGCTCTCTCTCTGGGTGCTAGCAAAGCTTTTGTTCTGTCTGAGCCAGCTCTTTGCTCCTGGATTGTTTTGTCCTCCAGCATCCTCTTTCTCCCCCTCTCCATCACACGCATTTTTGGCATTGCTGATGCTCATTCATTTTTCATGCTGAGTACCCTTTCCCTGCTCAGAGCCTTTGCTAAACACCTGCTAATGAAGCCTCAGTGCTCCCCTTGGAGACTGGCATCAGGTACTGTTATCCCCGTGGCAGGGATTTGCCCAAGAGCACAAACCCCGGCAGCTCCAGGGCTGGACCTGAGCCCAGAGCCAGGGAGCCCCAGAGCTGTGCCCAGGCCAGACGTGGACCTCTGGAGCATCTCACCCCCATCCTCCTGGGAAGGACACAGGCACACACATGTGCTGGGTAAGATCTCCAGCCAGGGTTAAGTAAAATGTGGGCTGATTGCCTCTATGGTTTTACACCCAAGTCCACAGCCGTGTACAACACTGTGGATGAGAAGTGTCGTTCTCTCTCTACAGACTTGTCAGCTACCATTGCAGGGATGTTTTGTTCCCTTCCGTCTCCCAGTCTAAGGGTACAAGCAGCAGTTGCTTGGTGAAGGATGTGTGATATAAAACCCCCAGTGTCCGCAGGGTGGACTCATTCACCAGCCTGCAGATGCTCCTTTTGACTTGGGTGCCTGGCACAGAGCTTCCCAGAGCTGGGAGGTACCCACACCCCAGAACTATTCCCCTCCAGCAGTACTGCTGGCATTACAGCTTCCTTTATGTCTGCCTGTAGTTTCCTGGAAATGGCAAGTCATTAAAGCATTGGAGCAGCACCACACCGTGAGGGCAGAGGAGATGGTGGGGGAGCATCCCCGTGCAACGATGCTTGCTGCTTTCCAGGCATCACATTTGTTTGCAAGTGGCAGCAGGGTCTCATGATGAAAAACCCTAGGGGTGGGAGCTGCAGCACAGCCCAGAGGATGCCTCTGCCTGCAGCTGGAGGATGCCTTTATGCCCAGATATTTCTTAACATGCTTCCTTTCACGGGTGGCATTTCAGGGAATACGCAAATGTCACCGGTGTATTAAAGGAAAGATAAATGAAATGCAGTGAAAGGCCCATAAAAATGAAATGTACTTATGCTTCACTGCATTTTTTTTTTTTTTTTTTTTTTTTTTTTTTTTTTTTTTTTAGTAGCATTTTGCTTTCTTTGCATCCAAGCAGAAGAGCTATGGCAGGAGCTAAAACAGCAAGTAAGGAGCTGGGCAGAGAGCAGGCTGGCAGCAGGGCATTCCAACTCTTACACCAATCTAACCTAAGCCCAAAGATGCTGAGAGTGCCCAAAAGTTTATTTCAGTGGCAGCTTCCTCCAGGAGCAGGAAGGCGGCAGCCATCGCTCCCAGCACTGCTGTTTTGCTTTCCAGGTCATCCAAGGCCATGGAGATGGGCACCAGGACTTGGACTACTGAAAATCCCTCTGAGTTACCCTCATGGTAGGGGGTAAAAGCAGCTTTGATGTGAGTGCTCTTACTTAGTCCACAGGTGCCACCAGTACCTCAAGTTGCACAATTTATTTAGTGTGTCAAGGAGGAGAAATAACACTCACAGGGCTTTCTTTAGTGAGGCTGTTTTGGGGATTAAAGCACACACAGGCACTGCGGTAACAGGGGATGCTGGAATGGTGAAAAATACAGAAATGAGAAGTGCAGCAGGTATGTCGTGTTTGGGTGATGTGCAATGATGGAGAGGGAATGTATGACTGGGAAAAACAGAGGGGGGTCTGCAGCATTGCTTTCCCAGACCATATTGTTACCCCACATTTTCTAGAGAAATGCAGGAATGGACAGGTCTGGGGGAAAATATGCCCTGAGACCTCATGCCACTCTGCAGGATCAGGCCCGATAACCCCAGGGCAATAATGGCTGTGATTTTTGCTTCCTCACTTTTGCTTCAGCCCTGCTTGGGCGGGGGGGGGCGGTTGTGTTACATCCCGGCCAACACAAAGCAGCAACACTTCTGCTCTCAGTCACAGCCATGGAAACATTTATCTGGATTTTCATTTCATTTTCATCTCTTTGGCCTGAGATCACTCTTACTGCGATGAGTCACCGGGAGCACATGTGATTAGAGGTAGTGCATGGCTAAATACACAGGGAGCACAAAGGAACAGTGAAAGGTACCAGAAAGCAGGAGATTTACACTAACATTCAGCCCTGCTGATATCAGCCTGTTCACCGAGCCCCAGTTGAGTTTTTTCCTCTTTGCACATGAGCAGCTATAAACCCAACACGTACAGCCTACGTGCAAGTGTCTGTGACATATCCCCATGCCTCCACAATTTACCACCTTCCTCGGATTGCCCCTCTGCGAGCACAGAACAGATGTCTACATTACACTTCCAATAAATCCATCGAGCATACCATTTTGCATGCAGACACACTTGCAATATCTAAAAAAAAATGGGGTAGAATACAAACAGAGGAAATAATTAGCTATTAACAACATCCTCCAGGATGGGGGAAGGCGTGAAGAGCCAGAGTGCACACTGGAGACGGGAATTTGGTGCCTTGGAAGGTCTGCAAGGGGTTTTATGTGCAAGTCGTATTTTACAGAGTAGCCACTGTGTCATGAATCTCTCCCAAATCTGCATGTAAAAAATGCTGCTACTGAATTATTAGCTATTAATTTATATGCTGGATTCAAATGAAAATTACCATAATGTGCCACAGCATCCATAAATAAGAGCTCCAACAGGGGCAGAATAGCCTTTTGTTTCCCTCTGCAGAATTATATGCATGACCCAGTTTTCCCTAATACTGCAGAGGCAGGAGAGACATAGCATTGTTTGTTCAACACAAAATGGGGAGGGAAGAAGGGCTCTGTTTTGCTACATACAGAAAATAGACTCTTGGATTGAAGAGGAAGACCCGAGAAAGGATGCTTGAATCTCTTGCTACAGACAGCATAATTTGCACCAGCACCTCCCAACTGACTATAACATTTTCCTGAATTTTTCATGGCCAATATTTGACTCCACGTCCATTTTAAATACTCTTCTCCTACATCCTGGGTGTCTTGCTTGTGATGATGCAGGTTGATTTATCCTGAGGTGTTGGGTGGCAGATGAAACCTGTGAGTCCCAGCCCCCCGTTCCCTTGGGGTTCAGAAGGGTCCAGACCCATCCTGTGACAAAGGAAACAAAGAGAGCTCAATTCTTGGGTTTGGCTGCCCGTGAGACACCCTTTGGGTGATCTATTATTATCATATCATTTATATCCTGGATTTATTGTGTCCCTGAAGCCTAGAGACTGGTGCTGGGATAGACTGAGGTGGATATGGGAGGAGGGAGGCAGAGCACTGAGTTCTCTCATGGGGTTTCTGTGTTACAACAAATAACCTGCGTGGGGGAGAGAAGGCAAAAACAGCATCTGCAAAGGTGGGAGGTGCATGGTCCCCTCCCTGAACAAAGCAAATACAGGATTCAGCCTGTACAGTCACAGAATGAAGTCCCAGGAAGATGACACATCACCTAGCTCTGGCTGGCAAAGGAGAAAGGGCAACATGGGGATTATCTGCTACGCCCATGCAACCCCCAGGAATCTAGGAAATAAATAAAAGTGTAACGTGATTTCTTAAGACACCACCACCACAGGGACACCATGCATCACAAGCCTACTTGTGTCCTTGCAGAGGTAACGAGGCAGCACTGCGAGGGCAGGTGGCTGTGGTAGGAGATGTGAGCATCCTTCAGAGGAGGAGGGAGAGGTTTTTGTGTCCAGTTATCGAGAAGAGGCACCGCACAGGGCGTTTTAACCAAGAGCTGTAATTACACACTGCTGGGCAGGTGACAGGCAGGGTCACAGCCCACTGGGTCCTCGTGCTGCTGACAACAAGGTTTCAGTTCAGGTGAAGGTCTTCCAGATCCAAGATCGGACTGTGACCATGGTGAGCTGGCTGAGGACCAGAGGGGAGGCTGATTTACAGCAGATTGATCACAAAATGACAAAATTACTTTTTTTTTTTTTTTTTTTTTTTTTTTTTTTAACAGTGAGATGTGGGATGCTGGGCTCAAGACGGCCAAGTTCAACACACACAGAGAAGCTACTGGTAGCTCCTGGGGCTGCACCAGGGGGTTTGTGCTGCCCAAAAGGTGGGAAGAAGGGACCCCCACCCCAGCGGTCCTGATGCAACCCATGGGGACGAGGGAGGGGGGGACCGTGGGAGCTGGTCACACATTTCCAGCCGAAACCACCCCGTTGCGAAACCATGAAGGAAGGATGAATGAGTTTCAGCTGAAGAGGGTGGGAAAGCAACAGGAGGATCTATAAATACGTCAGAGGGAAAAGAAAGAGGAAAGGGATGAGTCAGTGCTGTGTTCACAAAAAAAAAAAAAAAAAAAAAAAGGTTCCTTGTGACCAGCTAATTCATTTTAATTACACATTCATCAAACCACAGGGCAGAAAGAACTCTGCTGAGGGTGGGTTAGGTGGGATGGAGGATGGTGCCATGGGGTGCAATCACTGCCCTGCCCCAGTCACCCCACAAGAGTAATCTCTCTTTGAAAATAAGGGATTACGCACAGCGAGACTGACGGCGAGCTTTGGAAAGGTCCTGGAGGAAAATATATTAAAAAAAAAAAAAAAAAAAAAAAAAGCCAGAGGGAAATGTGGTAATAAGGAAAGAAAATGAATTTGTTGAAAATAAACTGCCAAAACTAGAGTAATGTTCAGCTTGGTTTCCCTCTTTGTAGCGTGCCTTGGTGTAGGTGAGGCTGTTAAAGTGGTCCCATATGGCTGCCTCTCAAATTCTTGATAGTTAAGGAAATAAATATGGGTTAGGTGAAAGCACCACAAAGGGAATTTATGAACAATTGAATAAAAGACGCTGCTGATGGTTTTCAGCCAGATGAGAGGGACACTTTGAGCAGCGTCCTCCCAGCTTGGGCTATTCAACTTTTCCCTTTACTGACTTGAACAATGGCTCAGGGAGCTCACTTATAAAATATACAGGTAGTACCTGTGCGTGAGCACCCCAGAGGCCAGGATGGGAATTCAAAATGACCTTGAAAAATTTGGAGAAAAAGTCTGAAATGAGCAAGACGAGATCCAATGAGGAACAGGAGGAGAGAAATCAAACCCAGCGGGGAGCTCTCACCAGGGGACAGCAGGGCAGGAAAGGGGGAGGAAGGGCAAGTAGCAAAAGGATGGGAATGAGAAACTCGCTGTTGGGAAAACATCAACAAAAAGAGCAAATCTCTTTGCAGGATACAATAATGAGACTTTGTGTGTAAGCCAGCGGAGGCAATTATTCGGCTTTGCGCTGTGCTGATGAGGTCTCACCCAGAGCAGGTCTCCTGTTTAGGGTACACTTTCAAAAGGATGTTACTTAATTAAAAAGATTAAGAAACAAAAAAGTAGAAAGGTGGAAGGACTTATCTTTGTTTTGCCAGGAAAGAAAAAGCCATGATAAAAGTCCTGTGATACAGCCAACTCTTCCAAAGAGCAGATATTCAACTGAGACAAGAGCAAATTGCATTAAATCGCATCAGAGCAGCTGCCCCAACCCCACAACCATCTAGTCACCTTTCTCTGTCCCTTCTCCACCCCAGCACACCCATTTTGAGGTGTATGGACCACAGCAGTGCACATGGCCCCACCAAAGCAGGGAACAAAGACCACATCCCTGCAGCAAACGAACAAGGGCAGGGGAGCTGGATGGTGAAACTTAAGCAAAATCTCCTGGGACGGGGCCTGTGTCCACCCTTGGAGATGGTCTCCTAGCCTTCTGCCCAGCCCTTTGGACTCTACTCCAAGTGCAAGATGTTGGAGACGCGTCAGCTGAAATGAAAATGAGCAGTAATTAAAACACTGTGTAATGCCTTTCCATTTGGGGGGAAAAAAATAAAAAATAAAAAAATCTGTTTGTATTTTTGGCCTGGTTTTCCTTTTTTTTTTTTTTTTTTTTTTTTTTTCCCACAGAAAACAATTCCTAATGATGACTGTTCCATGTTCCTGCTCATGTTGCTCTCGGTTGTTAATGTGAAGATTTAAATGCAGCACTTACTGCTGGCACGGGCCGGTGGCTGTGCTCATGCCCCCAGCCTGAGCAGAGAACACACGACTCTAGGACAGGCAATTAAAAACCCCATTACAGGAGTATGTGACACATTAAAACAAGGTGCGCGTTCAATTTACAAATCCCAGTTATTGCACGCTGTGAAGGGCTGTGGAGAGGAATGAATAAAGAAAGGTCTGTGCAGTACTGCTCACTATTAAGCATTACAAAAGCAATATATAGGTCTGGCTGTCAGAGCCTCCTGGCAGCTCTGCATCCCAGGCATGAAGAAAGCAGCCCTGGAAACTGCCTCCCCCCAGGGCATCTTGGTTCCTGGATTTCCAAATGTAATCAGAATTTTTGTTGCGTTACACAAAATAATAATAACAATTATTATTATTAAAAAAAAAAAAAAAAACAACTTCTCCTCATTATCATGATTATGGACTCTTTGATGCTTGCAACCTGCCCTCGGGGCGAGGATGCGAAGTGCAATTATACGGTTTCTCTATTACAATTCAACCCTGGTGATTAAAATTTAATGCTATAGGCCAGGTCAGCAGGCAAATGCTGCAAGGATGAATCTCCCAAGCATTCTCCCATCCCATGTGTGCCCAGTGCCATGGCACAAAGCTGGGACAGGGTGGGCAGCATTTGGGTCTCTGCTCCCCATTTAATTTTTGGAGGGAAAGGGAGAGTTGTATCATGCAAAATACACAAATAACCACATTTCTAGGCTTTGAGGCGGATCTCCTGCTCCCCTGAGATATGCATGAAGAGCTAGACAAAGGCAGAGAGCCTGAGAGAGGAGCCACACTCCAGACTTTCCAAGAAAAATTGCTGGCTCCCCAGCTCCATCACGGCCCCGATGGGTACAATGCAGATGCACACCCGGGGTCATCACTTCCTGCTGGCTTTGGGGTGGCTCCACTCAACATAAGGGTATTTTTGCAACTGTCTTCTGGGGTACATCACAGAACATCACATGGGGTACATCGCTTCTGCCCACAGAAGCTCAGAAGCAACCGAAGCTTCTTGTGGGTCTGGTCCCTGGTGGGTGCAGGAGCACCTACAGCATGTGCAAGCAGTATTTATGGTTTTGGAATACACCCCCCTTCCAAGAAGGATTTATTCACTGTGGCACGGCCCTAGTGCAACACCAGGGGAGCAGACCTCCTTGAAGGAGAGCTCTTGGGCCAGGCTTGAACCTTCCTGAGGCCCAGAAGAGCCTGACCCCAGCTCTCTGGATGGGAACCACAGGACAGGGACCTCAGAGTCTATCGGGTCCAATCCCACTGCCCCAGCAGGGCCACCCTGAGCAGGATGCCCAGCACCACATCCAGGAGGCTTTGGGGGAGGTCTCCAAGAAGACCCCGCAACCTCTCTGGGCAAACCGAAAGGCCGAGGCTGTCCCTTGGGGCCACGCTTTGTAGGGCTGTGTTGCAGCTGCCCAAGGGCAGCTCTGGTGACAGAGGGACACCGGAGTGTTGGGGACAGAGCAGCAACCTTGGCAGGTCGGAGGAAATCCCAGAGAGGGGTCGGGGTGAGAGGGAACCTGAGGGCAAAAGAGATCTCAGGGACAACTGGGGGGGGTGGGAGAGGAAATGGTCCATTAGCAGCTCCCTGTCTGGGGGAATCAAAGAGCCATTGTGCCTTGGAGTTTGGGCCTCTGCCTCCGGCTTTCTCAGTGTGTTTCCACATCCCTGGGGACAATGCCTCAGCCTCTCACCTACTTCTTACGTCAATGCATTTCCCAGCAGATTTCCCCATCTGTTTATCATCTCTGGTGGTGAAGGATCTCATGGGGAGCTCTGCCTGCTCTGCATCTGCTCTTGTGACAGGCTCCATTCTGTCTGCCAGAGATGAATGAGCAGCCCCAGAGCGGGGAAGTCCTGGGAATGCTTCCTCCATGTCAGCATCACAATAAATGCTCCGGTCTGGGGAAGGGACCTTTCTATTGCAAGGGTGAGACCCCAAACCGCTGCTGTGGTGAGCTGGGGAAGAATGGGAGCTCCTTGTCAAAGGAGCCAAGGGGGTCTTTGTCTTCAGCCTCGTAAATGTGCTGGTGTCTTCTTACACATCTGGCTTAATGTGGCCTCAAAGATACTGAGACCAGGAGCATGGCAGCTTGCCTCTATTCACTGTCACTCTTCGGAGAAGAGCATTATTCTGCCTTCCATCACCAGAGGTGATGACCATCTTCTAACACCCTTGTTGGCCAAGGACTTGTGCACGGAAAGGAAGATGCATTACAGCTCCTGGGCCAAACATCCCCTGCACCAAGCTGGCTCTGAAGGCTGGCTCAGCCCCGGATGACCTGTGAAATGAGGGGAATCAACCAGCAAGCAAGGACACAGACATCCAGGCCACCCAAAGCCTAGCTCCTTGTCACACACATGTTGCATGACTGCCCAAGTTTCCAGCCTTCACAACATCCTAAATAAGCAGAGAAGTGTAACAAGACATTTCTTCACTCCTAAAATGCAGGTAGGTCCTCGGAGGGAATTTCCATGCCATTCCAAAGCAAAAATCCATGTGAATAGGGCAAGCCCAGAAGGCGCCTGTAGGCTGATCACAGAATCATAGAACCATTCAGGTTGGGAAGACATCTAGGATCATCACATCCAACCTTTAACCTAGCTTTAACCCCAACTGCCAAGTCCACCACTACACCCTGTCCCCAAGCTCTATACCTACACATTCCTTGAAAAACCTCCAGGGATGGTGACTCAGCCACCTCCCTGGGCAGCCTGTTCGATGTGTCACAACCCTTTCAGTGAATAAATTTTTCCTAATATCCAACCTACACCTCCCCAGTGCAACTCAAGGCCATTTCCTCTTGTTTTATCACTGGTACTTGGGAGAAGAGATCATTCTCTTTGACTAGACAGATAAGGGATACTTTTTGAACTTCAACGAGGACAAATGCCAAGCCTCTGGGAAAGAACAACCCCCTGCTACAACACAGGCTGGGGCTGACCAGCTGGGGAGCAGCTCTGCAGGAAAGGAGCTGAGGGTCTCAGTTCCATGAGCCAGCGATGTGTTGTAACAGCAAACAAGGCCAACAGCACACTGGGCTGCACCATGCAGAGCCTTGCTAGCAGGTTGAGAGAGGGGGCCCTTTCCCTCTGCTAACCCTGGTGAGACCCCGTCTAGAGACTATCATCCTGTTTTGAGCCCCCAGTAAAAGAGGGGACACCGTGGGATGAGTCCAGTGAAGGGCCACCAAGGTGCTCGGGATGCTGGAGGGAAAGCTGAGGGTGCAGGGCTGATTCAGTCTGGAGAAGGCTTAGGGGATGTTCGGTAGTATCCTGCAATACCTGCAAGGAGGATGTAGAGATGATGAAGACAGGCTCTACACTGCAGTGCATATGGCAGGAGGACAAGAGATACTGGTCCTAAGTAGAAACAAGGGAGGTTTGAACTGGATAAGAGGAAAAACTTGGAAAAGCTATGAAGACAGGTTCAGCACTGATACGGGACACCCTGAGAAGTTGTGCTACCTCCATCCTTGGATGTTTTCAAGACCTAATATAGTAAAGCCCTGAGCAACCTGATTTGACCAGAGCTGGCCCTGCTTGAGCAGGAGGTTGGGCTGGAGACCACCCATAGTCCTTTCCTGTATGAGTTATCCTCTGATCCTCACAGAAATATTTAGGTTCCACATGCCCCCAGTGCCAGGTACAGAGGCACGATCACTTCCCTCCTACACCTAAGGGCATCCTGTGCCCAAGTATCTGTGGCAGAGCTGGTGCCAAACTCTGGCCTTCCTGGCTGGGAACGGGGCTCTGGGAGCTGCTTATTCCCCCTTGCTGCAGGACCACCACGAACCCCACAGCCACCAGGTGGCCCAAAGCTGCCTACCCCCCTCCCCAGCACCAGCAGAGAGGGGAAGCGGGAGCTGCTTGGCGCTCTCCCAGGCTTCCCAGGCTTGTGACTCCAACCACAACATATTGTTCTGGGCATGGCACAACAACCCCAGATGGAGCGTTTGGGCGTCGTGGGGGGGTGGGATGTCCAGGATGCTGCACACCAGCCCTACAACAAAGCCTTGCAGGAGAGGGGGGGCTCCGTGCCGAGCATGGGACGCAGGGGGGATGGGAGCACAGACCTCCTTCCTCTGTCGCAGTCAGCATGAGATGATCCAAAACAGTGATCGTAAAAGTCCCCTGCTCATCTGGTAGCAATAATGAGCAGGGAACAGCTCATCCCTTTCTTGGGATTCGTCACACATCAGACAATCTGGACAGAAATGCACATCCTGTGCTCCTGTTCTGAGGCTCTCCCCTTCCTTTCCTGCTCGAACACAAGTCGAACCCATTGATGAAAAGCAGAGCTCCACGCACACTGCTGTCCCAGGGTCAAATCCCTCTCGCTCTGTAACCTTGGGACCTCAACTCCACATGATCACTATCAGAAACTGTCAAAAAACAAACAAACAAACAAAAACAAAACAAAACAAAATAAAGCAAAACAAAAACAAACAAACAACAACAACAAAAAAAAAAAAAAAAAAAAAAAAAAAAAAAAAAAAAAAAAAAAAAAA
>CM021767.1:112697547-112856843 GCA_011076525.1 Nettapus auritus
CCCCCCCCCCCCCCCGCCCCCCCCCTTTACCCCCCGACCACCATGGGGGCGGCCGCCCCCCGCCCCGCCGCGGCGTGCTCGGTGCTCGCCGGTTTGCTCTCGGTGAGTTCTGGGGGGGCTGCGGAGATTTGAAGGGGGTGGAGGTGGGGGTGGTAAGGTGAGGGGATGCCTGCGCCTCCCAGGGGGTCGTGAGAGGTGTCGGGGGTGTTTATTGGGATGTTTATCCTCCAACCTCCCATCATCCCTTTATTTTTTATTGCCCCCCCCCCGCTTTGGCAGAGAGGCCGAGCTCTCCCAGGCTGCCCCGTTTTGCCATCCCACGGAGGACCCAAGGCAAAGCGGCGCTTTGGGGCGAAACGCTGGTATTTCGGGGAGAGAGACAGAGGGATTTTTTGGGGCGGCGGGTCCGTGCTGCGGCTCGGTTGTGTAAGCAGCGCCGCGGCCGCTCCTGCTGGGCTCCAGGTGGGTCCTAGCGAGCTGCTGCGGGTCTGCGGGGACTGGGGAAACGCCGGGCGGCCGCCGCGGGGTGAGGCTTGAACGGGAAGCGGCATCGCCCCTTGGAACGCCAAGCAAAACTTTGGCGGTGTCGGGGATCCCCCCCCAGGACCTGATTTTTTTTTTTCCCCGGGGAAAAATCAAGCTGGTCCAGCTACATGGGTAAATACAAGCGGAGTGCCTCCCCCAGAATGAAGGTAAGGATCCAGACAGGGAAGCGTTGCTCATGCACGCGCATCCTCAGCCTGGACGTGTGCAGGTCTGCGACCAGATGAGCTGCGGAACAAAATTCCCGTTTGCTGGCAAGGTCGTGGGTGGGATGCTCCCGTGGCTGCTGCCTGGTATAGTGTTTGCTCATGCATCCCAGGTGGTCAGGGGGCTGTGGGGGCTTCGTTTGGCTTTAGTGGGCTTCATTGCAGCCAGCGCTTCTTGGCTGGTGTGTGCTGCTAGAAGAGCTGCCGAGTTCCACCAGGCGCCTGTGCTGCTGTTTTGGCATTTTCCCCTGTCGCCTTTGCACTCCCCAGCCATGGCAATGGGGCTGCTGAGTCGACCAAGCCCTAGTCTCGAAGTTTCATTAAACCTCAAACCAGCTAAAATAACTCAGCGCCCTTGAAGAAACGAAAACTTGTTTCCTTCTTCCCCAAGACCCTCGCTCCAGGTTGCTTTTTTGGAGTCAGTAACTTGATCCTGCCCATGAAGCACAGGGCAGGAGACAGGTTGCTCATCTCTGTAAAGTTGCCATCGAACTTCTGGATGTTTGCTGGCATTCTGGGGGAGTTGTTTGTTTTTTTTTTCTCCTCCAGTGTTGCAAACGCCTTCCCGGAGGTGCTCCGCAGAGAGCGTAGCTGACCTTCGGGAAGGGGATCTGTGCAGCCCGACCTGGTCTGAGGCATTGCCATGGAGAGTGTTGGCCAGCTGCGATTTTGACCAATTCAGGAAATTCTGTTATTTTCACTCGGAAACAGTTCCCAGGTTATCAGCTCGGCGCTGCCAGCCCCTGCTCACCTACAGCTTTGTGCCTCTGCTCTGACTCCTCTCTACCAATGTCACATATGCTGTGTTTAGCTGCCTTTAGCTGCTTTTTCTTTCTTTCTTTCTTTATTTTTTAAGTCACTTTTATTCTTCTCATTTTTTGCTGAATGCACTGTATGGCTGTGAAGCTTACCGCTGCCCTGCTCCCCCCCAGCAGTGCTGGCAGCAACGAGCGGCACCGTGCACAACGCAGGCCATGACCTCCCCATTTCGGACCCAAATGCTCATTTTCTCGCCAGCTTTCTGTCTTTCTGCTGGCAGCCTCGCAGGGCCGAGGAGCAGATATTGCTCCTGCGTGAGCTGGCCTGTTCCCTGCCACATCCCACGTACGTGTGCTTGGGAGGCGTGTAGCTCCCTACAAACTGTTGTCCGTGCAAATTGCTCATCGGGTCCGTCTGACGTGTGGCTGCAACTGAAGAGGGTGATGATGGCGATGCTGTGTAGGTGCTGGCTGCATCACTGGGCTGCTGGCAGTAAGATAGGTCATGGCTGCGTCAGCTGCCAGCTCCGGGGCTCGGAGCTTGTAGCCAAGTTCAGGGGCTCCCTCATCCCAGCCCATTCCCCAGCTGAAGTCCTCCACATGCTGGAAGGGGTGTGGGCGGCAGGGAAGGGACGTGGGCACTGAGCTGGGGATGCTCTGCAGGCGTGAGGAGGAGCAGCACCAAAGCCAGGTGCGCTGGTATCTGGTTGTACCAGGGTCATCTTGCACCAGTGCCTTTTTTCTGTGTTCTTTTCTTGCCCTGTACGCTTTGCTGCCGGAGTAACGAACTGGAATCCAGTGGCTAAGGAAACCCCGCTCTATTCTTCTGCTGCTTGTGGTGGGTCTGAGCAGCAGGCATCCTCCCAGGTGGAGACATCCTCCTGGTGCTCATGGTGCCATGAGCGCTGCCAGCCGCACACTCCCCACAGCAGGTTATTTTTAGGGACCAGCAGCACCAATCCGCATGACACCCGCATGGATGCTCGAGGCTGCAAAGCCTTCCCCTGCCGCTGCGCATGCACCAGAGCCCCCTTGGTCCAGCACCTCCCGATGCCCCTCCTGGGGTCCGGGAAGGGCTCGTGTCCCCGCATAGGGCACCGGTGAGCCCTGGGGAGGCCGGATCGTGTTGCATCTGGTTTGCTAATTCGCGGTTGCGTCAGGGAGATTACGGGTGGCAGGTTTCTGTAGCGTGAGCCGAGCGCTTCGTGAAATCGTGTCTTGGGGATGGGGGGGGGGGGTGGAACATGCATCGGTGAGCCGTTAGAGCCTGCCAGAGCAGCCTCTTGCTTTTTTTTGTTGTTGTTTTAATTTGACAGTGCTGTAATTGGCCTGGCCACCGCAGGATCCTTGTCAACTCCTGCAGGCTTGTCTGCTGCCGCCGACTCTGTAATTGCCGATTCAGGAGGGAGGGAAAAAAAAAAAAAGTGTTTTGTACAAATCCTTGGCCATAAATTATTTAGCAGGTGAAACAGAAATGCGCTGCCAGAGCATGTGTTTTCCAGGAAGCAAGAGACTGCACCAAAAATGACGCGGCGCGGCTTGCAGCTCTGCTGCGATGTGTGTTCTGCAGAGTCATGTTGTTGGAGGCTTTTTTTTTTTTTTTTGGTTATAGAATATATTCTTGCTGGCTGATAGCCCAGGATGTGTAGCAGAGCAAAAGCAAGGTCCCGTGTAGCCTAGCAAGGTGATTTATGTCCCCTGCTGCTTGGATGTAAAGTGTTAGGGTTGGTGGTCTTCCCACCTTAGTGTAGGACATCACCTTTGGAAACCCGCTGTAACAGTAGGTCAGTCCTCTTCCCTCCGAACTCAGCCTGCTGGTGTTTCGAGATGCGTTTCCAGCTGCTTTGCATGCTGGATAAGGTTGTAGCAGCTCTTCCTGAGCTGCCTTTTGTTCTCCCTGCATTATTTCTGCTGGCCTAACCGTTGCTTCTCCGTGGTCTCTCAGGTGGAAGCGGAGGCCCTGGTAGAGAGAGGGCTTCTCCCGGGGAAGGAGCAGCCCCATGGTACTGACGAAAAGGACCAAAGGGAATAAAATCATGGGGCTAGAAATAGGTGGAGGTGAACAGATCCATAGTCATCATCTAGCCAAACACAGCTGGGTGCGTTTGGTGTGTAAAAACATGAGACCTTTTACCTGTATCTGATGCAATGAGGAACTAAGTTACAGCGGAGACCCTAAAAGAGCTTAGCTCTAGCGTCGTTTTTCCCTCTCCTGTTGCGAATAAATCTGGTTTCAAGTGGATTTGGATGTGGGAGGCTTGAAGCAGAGCCCCTGAAGTAAACCTTACTCTTGCACAGGGGTGTGGGAGGGTGGAAGGGCTGAGAACACACCCGGTACCGTGCGCCAGCCCAGATTTCATCCTGTTTTGCCTTATTTTAAAAGGCAAATAAATGAGCAACCGTAGGTTAACACAGAGGAAGGAAGTCCCGCAGGTCAGAGCCACCACCTGCGTGGTTTTTGTCTTCTTGGCAAATGCCTGGGCGCTGCTGGGACCTCTCAGCCTTGAGAGGGCAAAAGCTCCCCTGTGGTCCTGCTGCCCTGGGATGTCCCTGGTGGCCCTGTCCCAGGCTGGCTCTCCAGAAGGAATTTGGCACCGGATGCACTAATGCTTTGCCTGTGTCTTTCAGTTGCTCGTGTTCCTCGGCAGCGCCGGCGCTCAGCCCCAGCTGACCTCTGAACAGAATGCCATCAGCCTCTCCGCCGGCAAGTACCGCCACCTCGACCGTGCCACCAACCAGGAGCTGATCTGCGACAAGTGTCCCGCGGGAACCTACGTGTCCAAGCACTGCACGAAGAGCACCTTAAGGGAGTGCAGCCCGTGTCCCGACGGGACTTTTACGAAGCACGAGAACGGCATAGAGCGATGCCACCCTTGCAGAAAACCCTGCGAACTGCCAATGATTGAGAAAACCCATTGTACTGCCTTGACCGACCGCGAGTGCACTTGCCTGTCGGGTACGTTCCAGACGAACGATACCTGCGTCCCTTACACGGTGTGCCCGGTCGGCTGGGGCGTCCGCAAGAAAGGAACCGAGACGGAAGACGTGAGGTGCAAGCCGTGCCCTCGTGGTACTTTTTCTGATGTGCCTTCTAGCGTGATGAAGTGCAAAACCTACACGGACTGCTTTGGGAAGAACATGGTGGTGGTCAAGCCGGGGACGAAGGAAAGTGACAACGTCTGCGGTTCTCCGGCGTCTCTGCCGAGCACATCTTTGGCTTCATCGGACGCAGAAGCAGGTGGAGAGACCTATGAGGCTCCACCAACCACTCATCTTCCCAAAGGTAATGAACACCACTGAAGCACAGTTGTGTTTTCGGCTGTGGGATCACGTTCCTGCCTCGGTCATGGTTGTTTTTAGGCTGTTGGAGGGCAACCTGGTCTCAAGTGCAGATGGTGCTTTTGATTTTTTTGGCCAGGACACTGCTCTGGAGTACATCAGGTTGCCATTGCTTGTGTTAAACCACGCTTAATAAACCACGCTTAATAATGTTTACCCCAAGACTTTACTCCTGATTGGACTTCTGGCTGTCCTACTGTTTGGATTAAGAGAACATCATGTTCCCCAGCTGTTTTTCCAATCCATGTGTTGTGCTGGCACAAGTCTTGGTGTGTTTGTGGCAAACCTGAGCAGGGAGCAGGTACAGCAGCAAAGCCCCGAGGGGAGAGGGGAGCTTCTCTCCACCACGCTGATGTGTTTGTTGGATCTCTGGATGGGTTTGTTGGGTGTCCTGATGGGTTTCCTGCTTCTCTGTCCATGCTTTCCCTGCTACATTTTGCCCTGCATTGTACCACTGCACTGGCTTGAATGGGGACCATTGCCAAAAATGCACCTATGTTGTCCTATTAATTTTTTCTTTAACCTCCAAGACTTCCATTAATTATCACTGTTGGGGAAAACTAGCTTGAATTCCCCATTCTCTCACTTAATTGTAAATGACATATCATACTCTTTGTTGGGAGACTGTACTGGGGTAGGAGACCCCATGGAGAACCCATGGGCAGGGTGCTGCTGTAGTTAGCAGAGATGCTTCAGCCATGGCTGGGTGCTATGGGGCTCTGTGTGAGCTACTGCACAGCAGTCCCTGATAATGTCCAAAATGGGGTGTTTTAACAACAAAAGGCAATTTTTGATGCCCTTTACACCTAAGCTAGTAAATGCAGTTGCAGGGAGGTGCTGACAGTTGTAGGCTGCAGGGCTCTGGGACCTAACAAATGAGAAGCCTGACGTGACGTTGGTGTCTCCCTGGGAGAGGAAAGGAGGGTGTTCCCTGAACTTTGATATCGACCGTAGACAAGCAGATAAAAGTTAGTGTTTTCCCTGTTTGTATCCTGGTCAGAGCGGTTTGGCTTCTCACATCGCAGATGGTTACACCTGCGCTTTGGCTCAGCTGGGATGAGACATGATCTTCACATCCAAGTTTCCAGAGCAGGCTCTAATTCGTGCTGTAGCGCCCTTCCTCTTCTCACCAGGCGCTGCTTGTTGATAAGAAAACTCAATAAAAGTGGAAAGTGGCTCTTAGGAGGAAATTGGGTTATCTCAGTCACTTCAGAAACCTGGTTTGGAATTGATGCATCTATGCCTGATTGCAGTGTTGATAAAACATTTGTGCTCCTTTGACAAGACTTGGTTGGGAGATACTAATCCTCTAAATTTGTGTGTTTCTAGCCCAAATACCAAGTTTTCCATGATGGATGTAAAGCTAGTAGTATTTGGGCTAGAAACGTATATGAAAAAGTTTTCCATCATCAGTGTAAAGCTAATGTTGATATGTGATCCTAGCCTGAATGCCAAGATTTCCATGATCAGTGTAAAGCTAATAATATAATAAAAATACAATAAAATCAGTGTAAAGCTAGGAAAAGAAAGCCAACTGCCTCAAAGTTGTGGTTTTTCTAAAAAAAGCTGAATTTGGGTCAAACACAGACTGCCCATGTGTTTTTGATAGCAATTCCTTAACAAGAAGTAGCTACTAGGTGTTAACCAGGTCAATTTTATCTTGAACCTGACTCAGTAGCTATCTGATACAGAGATGAAATTAATGTCTGGCTTTCTCTCTCTAGCTGCCTGGTGCAGGGCTTAGGCCTGCAGGCCATGCAGATGTTTGGAGGGGTTTCAGGCCATGCTGTGATTCCATGTCGCCTCCCCAGCACTGTGACACTGAGCTCTCCTCTCCTCCTGCAGGTCTGAACTCTTCAGTTCCCAACCTGGCTCCCTCTCCTTCTCCACCTGCGGCCGATGGCGCGGTGGGACCGATGAGCGACTACAACCAGACCTTGGCCAACGAGACCGGGGGTGCCAGAGGGCGCCTGGTGGGCACCGGCACCGCTGGCCAGGCACAGAGCTACCGGCACAAGCACACCAGCCAAGCTCTGGAAAAGCAGCCAGCCTTGGAGATGGCAGGGGGCGAGAAGTCCAGCATGCCCTACAGGCCGCCCCGAAGAGGGCCACAGAACGTCCACCAGCACTTCGATATCAACGAACACTTGCCCTGGATGATCGTCCTCTTCCTGCTGCTGGTCCTGGTGGTTATCGTGGTTTGCAGCGTCAGGAAGAGCTCACGGACTCTGAAGAAAGGGCCGAGGCAAGATCCCAGTGCCATTGTGGAGAAAGCTATTATGAAAAAGTCCACCACCCCCACGCAGAACAGGGAGAAGTGGATCTATTACTGCAACGGGCACGGTGAGCAGTACCAGCCAGGGGCTGGAGTGGTGTCCTCTCCCCTTTCCGATCTCGTGGTGTTTTGGATGGGCCACCCCATGGCTGGGTCACTTTTCTGGCACGTTGGGCCCGGTAGTAAAAGGGCAAGCACACATCCCAGCTCTCAGCTGATCCTTGGCTTCTCCCCATCCCCGTTCCCTTGGCACGTTCCCCATTCCTAACGTAGTGACTGACGGAGGCATCACCTGCTCTCCTCAGCTCCTCTCCTGCTTCCCACCTACCCCTTGCTAGGAAAATCTCAAAGAAGACTTTTTTTTTTTTTTTTAAATCTCTGCCCTTCCACCTCCTTTTCTGTTTCTCTCCCTCCTTATCTTCCCAGTGACTCAGGCATGTGTCTGATTATCTTTTTGTTCTGTCCTTTTTCCCTCACCCCTTCTGTTTCTGCAAGGCTGAGTCATCCCCAGCTCATTGGCAGCACCTCAATTTCAGGTTCTTGGCCTGAAATCCTGACCACTGGCTTTCTTCCCCAGCCTTTTTCCTTTGCTGGAGCGAGGGAGGTTATCCTTAGCGGCTGTGTCACGGATGGGCGCAGCTCCCTGTGCTTGGGGGATCTTGGGGTTCAGCTTCTTGGTGTTTTCTGTTCTTTTGGTGGAAAAACTTGCTATTTGCTTTTCCATGAGAGTTAAAGATGAACTGTTATGGCCTTAAATAGGGACTCATAAAAGTCAATGATAAATGAATGGTGGCACAAACGTGAGCCTCAAGTGGCCATGGACTCCCCAGCAGGTTTTACCTCTGCACAGCCACTGTGGCAGAATTGCCCCCCTTATCCTGAAGACAGGACTAAGGAATAACTAAACATCCCTTCCCAGTTAACCTTTAGAAAAGCACTTTCAGCAAGGGGACCCAAGCGAAGAATGGATTGGAAAGAAAAGATTTGAGGGTTTTAAGAGAGATCAGTGCTTGATGACGGTCATCCTTGGGTGCTTAAGTACAAAGCAGGGAGAAAGCTTTGAGCAGGGCGTCTTGTTATGTACTCTGCTCTCCTTCCTGCTGATTAACAGACCTACACTTTGTTTGCTTTCATTAATGCATTTACAGAACCAATAAGGCTGTGATGGAATTAGCTTTGTGCCTTCTCTTCTGTTTGTGCTTTTTTTCAGTTTCCTTTTAACTCTTTCTGAATTCCTGGTGTGCCATTTCTTTAGCTTTTTTTCCCATTTGCAATAAGTTCCAGCAGCTTTTTCCATTAAGGCCTGTACCTCTTTGTCCCTAAAATCAGTGGTACCAAAAGCGTGGACCCTGGGCTGTGGTTAGTGATCTGCAGCAAGGATGCAGAACCTATTTATTATCTTTATTTGTGCACATTTCAGGGATTACAAAGGTCCATTGCTTCAGCTGTGGTTCATTGATCAAAAGGGGCTGGTTGTTACCAGCCTGTAGTCTGTTTTTCTTTTTTCCTTTTTTTTTTTTTTTTCTTTTCCCTCCCAAGACCTTAATTACCAATTCCCTTGGGTTGGATGAATTGCTCACTCTTTCTTGCCTTTTCTTGGAGCAGTGAATGCTGTCATCCCAGCGCAGAGGCTGAGTTTGTACAGCTTGGGGAGCGACCCAGTGCAGGAGCAAACCAGCTGCTTTGGGCAGAACCAGCTGTGGCTCCTGACATGGTGGTTCAGAAGCCTCCTGCAACGCCTGCACTACATCTGCTCCCTTTGGGCAGGGCTCTGTGTTTGTTCACCCAGGATGAGTCAGGTTAAAGAAGCCGTGAAGATAAGATGAGGTGATACATGGTGAGCAATGAGCCTGTGTGAGACCATCCAGGTGTAACCCCACCTTCACAGATCTTGTCATCTTTTTGGGGGATGGTGTAATTCATGGGTCATCCTTTGCTTCCTAGGACACATCTCTTCCCTCTGTCATCCTCTAACAGCTGAATTCAGCTAGTGCATCAAATTCATAACATGTTTAAGTTCGCTCCCTGTCTTGGGAAACGAGGTGATGTAACTGCAGAAGTAGCACTTGGTTAATGAACTGGCCCGGTATCTGATCAGCCCCTTCAATCTGGAGGTGAATTTCCCATTTCTCAGGGCTCCCGGTGGGGTTTTGCACAACCCTCCCAGCGGTCACACCAGTGCCTGTTTGTCCAGGTGGCCTCGTGGCTTGCTGCTAACATCAAATGTCCTCAGCTGAACTTCTTGCTGCAAAGGCAGAACGAGCACAAACCAGTTAATGCTTTGTCTTGCTTAAAGGGCAGCTTGGACATTGACTAAATCATGTTGTGTTTAGCTGGATCTGCCCTGCTCATTAGTTCCTCTTTGGTGGTGCTCCACTGTGCCAGATACATAACTTTTTCTTCTCCGCGGCAGTGTAGAAATCCCTCTTTGTTTTACTGTGTTGAAAAACCTAGCTCTTAAGACTTCATTCTCTTGAAATGAGAGGAAACACAGTAAAACAGAACTGACCTTTTATTTATTTTATTTTTTTAAACAGCTGGCCATGCAGCCAAGGTACACTGCAGAGCTGAAGCACCACAGCTTAGCTTTCTGCTGCTCAAGCAGTGCTTGTACCCAAACTATGCCTCCTTAAGCAACATTTCAGATAAGGGTCAACATAGCCCAAAATGAGCTTAAGGCCATAGCAGAGAGGAAATCCCTTTGACCTCCCCACCTGTACAGCAGCGGGGTTGCTCCAGCAGGGTGTCGGGGCATTTATTGCCTACGTAAGAGTTGCGCACGGTCTCCCCCCTGCTTCCTCCTAGTTTTCTAGCTCCTCCCTCGTAATCCTTTCAGTAAACAGCTTTAACCGTTGAAAGGGAAGACTTGCTTGGATGTGGGTGCCCCAGCCCTGGCACAGAGGAGCTGTGCCTGGGGAGGTACAGCACGGTGGTGCTGGAGGGGTCAGGGTGGCCAACCTCGAGGGTTTTGCCCTTTTTATTTTTTTATTTTTTTGGAAGATTTTAATATTGATCCCTTTCAGCTGGGTGTAGCATGGTCACTAGCAGTGCTCAGTGATGGAGCAGAAGCACCTTGCTTGGGCTGAACTCCTTCCTGAAGGAGAAGGATTTGGGGGTGGGAGTGTGATTTTTTTTTTTTTTTTTTTCTTTATTAATATTTTTTGCAAGAGTCTTGTAGTAATACTGCAATTAACTCATCCACACGTAGGATCTGCAGCGTTAAATTATTTCTACCCATGTTGTTGCTGCTTTGACAGACCTCAGTGGAAGCAGTGGCTCAAATCCTGTTCCTGATGGCACTCAATCCCGAATCGCTGAAATATTTGCGATGCGCTTGCGATCCTCGACAGTGGTTGTTACTGGGAGCATTTCTCTTGTCTTTATCCTCCTGTGAGCAGGTGTCTGCTGCCCAAGCTTCCCCTGGTCATAACATGTGCCTTAAATACACCTAAAATTAGATGTAGCTTGGGAGGGTGGTGTTAAAACAAGAGCCATGCCCTCGGCATGGACACGTTCCAGCTAAGGCAGCAAATGCCAGCGATTCTTACCAGGTTAAGTGGCTCGGAGGTCTGGGAAGAGATCACAGTGACTGCTGGCCTGAGCTAGCACCGCCAGCATGTCCCCATGTCTGTCCCCACCCCGGGGGCTTTTTTGGCTTCCCCCAGGTCTCATTTCATGGGATCTAAATGAGGAGCAGCACCAATGGTGCAGTTGGATCTCTGGCTGCTTCACCTGGCTCATTTCTCTTGCCCCGTAGGTGGGAATGGGAAGGGGAACAACATT
Organism: Nettapus auritus; assembly: GCA_011076525.1. Classification (NCBI taxonomy): domain Eukaryota; kingdom Metazoa; phylum Chordata; class Aves; order Anseriformes; family Anatidae; genus Nettapus; species Nettapus auritus. The sequence goes on from CM021767.1 coordinate 112,708,452, forward strand.
TTGCCCAACCCTTCCAAAGAAAGTGGTGATCAGTTATTAGTGTGGGTACAGGGAAGTGGTTTTAACCTGGTGCGACTTTCTTTTGGAAGACCAAGAACAGCCCTGCCTACTGGAGATGTTTTCTTCTAGACAGTCCCTTTATTTTAGCACATCCTCCTTCCCTTTCTTCAGCTTCCAAAGGTGAGGAACTGAAGGAGCAGAGCCCTTTTGGTAAAAATAAAGAATTGAGTTTTTAGTAAAAAAAAATAGGGAATTGAAGCCTGGCTCTTGCAATCTTTGGGCTTTCCAAGAATTACATCAGTCTGCGCTGAACATGAGGATGAGTTTGAAATAATCTTTCAGAAATTCATGGTAGCATTGCCTTTTGAATTCCACATCTTGAGTAGCAGTGGGTGAAAGGCAGTGAGTGAAATCAGCTGTGTAAAAAGTAGCCTTTGGAGGTAAAACCTCCTGTGTATAGAAGCAGCTGCCTGAAAAGCCATGCTGAGAGGCAAGGGAGGATTTGCTAATTTTTGGAACTGAAAGACAGGAGCAGATCTTGACGGTGCTGTCCTGGCAGGAGATGTCACTTGCCTTTCTTTTTTTTTTTCCTTCAAATCTGGTAATTGGACATTATTGCAGTGGGTGGCGAGACCAAAGCCAGGAAGCCTCTGGTTAAATAATCAAGAGAAATAAGCCGTGTTGCAGAGCTGTTTGCAGTGGGGCTGGGGCTGAGGCTTGGCTGCACATAGAAGAGCCCTTACTGGAAAGGGCTCTGGGTCGAGGCCCCATCTGAAAGCAGAGCAGGGAGCAGAGAGGTGATGCTGGGGAGGCAAGGAGCGTTGGGGTGTGGGGTCTTGGTTTTTGGGATGTTGTGCTGCCAGCAGACCAGGGACCGCATCACTTCTCCTTTTGCACATCTGCAGAGCCTGGGGAGAGGTGTAAAAGTCCAATCAGTCTCACGCTGTGGTGACCTCAAGGACCGCAGCGAGGGGTGAGATGGCCAGCAGCATCTCCCAGGGGCAGATGTGCCTGTTGCTGCCAACAATTAATTGATCGAGGAGCAGCTCTGTGCCTGGGTGCAAACCCTAACGTGCCTCTGGCAGGGCTGAGGATTAATGTCCCTCTGCCTGCCAAAATGGAGAGGCAGAAGGGTTTTCTGTTTTTTTTTTTTTTTTTTTTTTTTTTAAAGCTGTCCTTCCTCTGGTATCTGCAAGTGTCTGGCCTTTGAATGTCAGCCTGTTCTCCTCAAAATGAGATCCAGAGAAAGGGAGCTTGAGAAATGGGTAGGGCAGTGATGAGTCAGGCACCCGGAGGAATACGGGTGCTGTGGGTACCTCTGAGCTGTAAAATGTTGGAACAGGTTGCCCAGGGAGGTGGTGGAGTTACTGTCCCTCAGGGTGTTCAAGGAAAGGTTGGACGTGGTGCTTAGGGCATGGTTTGGTGGGTGACATTGGTGGTAGGGGGATGCTTGGACCAGGTGATCCTGGAGGTCTTTTTCAACCTGAATGATTCTATGAAATCCAAATTAAATGAAATGAAAACACCATGGGGATGCTCGCTCATTGGGATGCTCGGAGCCCTGCACATCCTGCCCCCATGAAGGTGGGTTGCTCTGTGTCGGGGTGGGATAAAGCAGCCCTTTAACTCCAGCAACACACAGCTCTGCCATGGGAGCTTTGGGGTGATACCCAATGAGTTTGAATTAGCATTCCTCAAACCACTCAGCTTTTTGACTTGGCTCAGGTTTGCCCCCAGACTGACCTTTTTGGGGCTGACCACAGCTTGGCGGTGAAAAGGAGCTGTGGAAAGCACAAATGAGAGAGAGCGACCGCTGTTCTGCTTAGAGGGAAACCTAATCAGGGACAGGTTTATTACGTCTTGCTCCTGATTCTTATTGCATTAGCAGGCCAGGAGACTGGTGCTTGATCACTTCTAATGTGCGGTGCTACACCAGCCATCTGTCCGCAGTGTGCGCAGGGCTGCCCCAGAAGATGGTCCATTTGCTTCAAAATCTGCTCAAAAAAAGACATCAAAAAAAAAAAAACGTCAAAATTCCTGGATAGCTTAATAAGGAGTATGAGGAATATTTTTGTGCCTGCCCATTAAGGCATGGCTGAGTGTTAATGGCACAGAAATTAAGCTTTTTTTGAAAAAAAAAAACAAACAAAAAAAACACACTTGAGACTTTTTTTTTTTTTGCAGAAAACCATGCACCAGCTTCTGTGCAGGGAGAGCTGTGATTTCTCACCTCCGTAAGGCCCTAGCACATAACTCGTCGAGTAATGAGGCAGGCTTTCCCTGCTTGCCAGGGCTTCATCCGAGGGGGGAAAAAATAAAAAATCAGCAGGTGAATTTAATCCTCAGGCTGGCATCTGTGTGTCTGCGTATTTATGACTCTGGCTGCAGCAGTGTGCTTGCTCAGGGTTACCCGCCTGTCCAAGGGAGTTATAATGAAGATTAACACTGCAAAAGCTGTTTAAAATGTAATAATTATGTGGAATGCTTACACTGACCATTCCCTTTTTAACCAAAGGAAGAGCAGCTTTGCCTGGCTGTGTTTCTCTGCAGCATCCCAAGCAGAAGGAGGTCGAGAAGGGATATTCAGGGAGACCTTGCTGTGGAGGTGGGCAGGTTGTATGTGTCCCAGGGGGTCAGGACCAAGGCTGGTGCTGGTTCCAGAGGTGTGATGGAGAGCCATAATGCTCCTGCCCAGTGTTGACCCCCTAGTTCCCGGGTATGAACACATCCATAACCTCCCACAGATGATCACAAGCTTTCCTCGACCATCTTGGTGGAGTTATTTTCCAGAGAGAGTGTGGGAAGTGTTTGCTGGGAGTCCGCTTCCTGCCCTGCAAGATTTTTGGTTTGGAAAAAAAATAAAAAAGAATAAAAAATAGAATACGGTTAGTGGTTTGTTGCCCAAACGGTGCTTGCTGAGGATATGAATCACTGGCTCCAGGGAGGATCTGATACCAGCACCGACCATGGGAAAAACCAGCACATTGCTCAGAAGTCCTCATAAAAGTGTCCTTTCCGCCTGTCTTGTTCACATGCAAGTTTTCCAAAAACTTATTTAGGATTGGGATTCGTGGCGAGAGGATTGATCTTCCAGTAACTCCCCCTGTTTTGGGGAGGGTGGTGAAATTTCCTCATTTTGGGAAGGTCTTTGCATCAATCAGGGTTTGGGGACTTCAAAGCCCGAGCTGCAGACAGCTGGGATTTGGATGTGCTGCCTCCTGGCTGAGTTGCAGGCTCTCGGAGTATTTTTGTAGGTAAAAATAGGCTGCTGGGGCTGTGTTCTGCATGAGTCAGGAAGATATTTGGAGGAGGTAGGTGGGATGAGCTCAGGAGCAGAGCTGGACTAGCAGCAATGCGAAGCTTTTATCTGAGCGTTGGGCTGCATCACCGCCGTGCTCCTGCCTGGCTTGCGCACGTTTTGGCTCTGCTGCCCACCCATGATGCTCCTCCGTCCTCGAGATTTGTGCAAATGTCAAAATCTGTCAGCCTGACACAGGATTCATCACTCCATGTTCCACCACGTGCTCAAAAAAACGGTGGGTGGAGAAGGAGAAGGTGGTAAAAGGGCAGCCCTTGCAGGGCTTTCTTTTTCTTGCCACTGTCACCTTTCTGGTAGAGAAGAGATGAATTTTTCTAGGGCTTCCTTACAGGAGGGTTGGGTTTTGTTGATTATCAAGCTGTTACCCTGCTTGTTGGGTGGGTAGGGCCACTAATATTGCCCACTGAGCTGCACTGCCCACTGGTTGGCTCAGTCCCTGCTGATGGAGTTCAGAGTCTCCCAAAATCCAAATAAGTGAAGCTGGCCTGAGGACCCCAGGCATCTCTCTAGGTAAGACCGCATGTGCTGTAGGTAGTGGAGGATCTTCTCAGCTTCCCTCCCTACTCATGTAAGAACACAGCTGATGTGTTAACCCCTTTTCCTTCATTATTAGAGCGACATCAGAAGTGCTTGGAAGGGCTCTGTAGACCTGAGCATGAGATTTTCCCTTAAAGGCAGCAGATTCTCAGCCAAAGCTCTTCTGAATAATACCAAATCACACTTGCCTTGAGCTCCGAAAATGAAAATGATGACAGCTTTTTGTTCATGAGAGGGTGGGGAGGGGAAGGAACCGAAGTTTCACTGTGGTTAGGTTGTGGTTAGGCTTCTCTGTGTGCTCTTGGGTGGATGGGTGCAGCCTTCTGGCAGGGTAGCCCTTCAACTCCACTTGAATTTGTTGGCAGATGTCAGCCAGCGATGGCAGGACAGTGGCCTCTTGAAGGCTTCTTGCATGCTCCGAGGTTCAACAGTCGTGGAAGAATTCGGTTTGTTGCCAACCTGGAAACAGCTGCACTACAGGAGATGAGCGAGATTAGTCTGAAACAAGCTCAAGAGGGCTATGAAAGCATGTGGAAGTCCCGTGTGCTTTTTTGGCTATCTTGGTTGCTTTCATGAACAGTAGCAGCTGAACTGCGAACCACAGAGAGGCATGAGATGTGCAGAGGAGATGGAAATGCGGGAGGGAAAACATTGAATCTGATTCAAAATAAGCAACTGAAAGTCAGGTCATGTGGGCGAAACAGCATTTATCACAGAATTATAGAATAGATTGGTCAGGAAGGGACCTTAAAGCCCATCCAGTTCCAACCCCCTGCCATGGACAGGGATACCACCCACTAGATCAGGTTGCCCAGGGCCCCATCTAACCTGGCCTTGAACACCTCCAGGGATGGGACATCCACAACTTCTCTGGGCAACCTGTTTGTGTTTTGTTTTGTTTTTAATGGTTTATTTTATGCATTATTTTGGTATATTTTTTTATGTTTTTTTCATTTCTGTGAAAAATTGGGTGGAGGTGAGCTGGAGGCAGGATGCGGAGCTGCCACAGCATATCCTGCACGCGTATGCACACCCTCAGGCATGGTGTTTACCTGTACACTTGTTGAGCTCAGTCGTGGGCCATATCCTGCTAGGCTGGATCTGCACAAACAGTGCTGGCAGCGCACAAGTGAGCCCCTGGGCAGGTCTGAGCTGTCCCTGAGTCTTGCTCCAGGCTGTTGTGCTGGGTGCCTGGTGGCTATGGTCAAGCCATCACCATCCTGTCCACACCCCAGCGTTTCATTTGTGCTCACAGAGGTGCCATCCTGTGTCAGCACACTTGTGGTGACCCCAAAGGGACTTCAGATGAGCCATCCCTTTGCCAGGATCCTTTTACTTTTGCACTGCAGCTCTCTTCTAGGGAGTGATACCCATGCAGTTTCCTGGCAGATGGATTAAACACCACGTTTAAACATCATTAATTAATTTCTACAGCAAATCTGCTTTTGTCTTAATACTAAAAAATAACTAATAAGATTGGCTTTCTTTGAAAAGCTTTGCCTTAGGTCAAAACCACCCTGGTTTGCTACCTTAAAATATTGGGTGTATCCATGGAGAGGCCCACCACAATGTTTGGATGGGTGAACAGGGCATGCCTGGATGTCCCGACCCCAAGCCTCCTGAGATGTGACCACAGGGCCTCCTGCACGAGGGAGGGTTCCTCAGGCTGTTGTTCTCTGTTATCCACGAGCTCAGGACAGTTCTAGCATCATGTCCATGTGGTTGTGACCATAGGGAGCATGAAACAGATGGGTTAAAGCTCTGTCCCTTCCAAGCTCTGCCGTTTTACTTGGGATTACTCAGCTCTGAAGGGCTTCAGGCACTGCTCCAGCCTCTGCACATGGATAAGCATGGTGGAAGAAGTTCCACATGATCAGCAGGTGGGGAAGACCAGAGGTTTCTTGGGCTGTGCTTCTAGTAGGACAGGAGAGAAGAGATTTCATGCAGGTGAAATGAGAAACACGTGCTGCAGCCCAGTGGTCACCATCCCATCCTATCCCACCAAGAAGCTCTGGCGCTATTAGCGCTCCACAGAGTGACTTTGTAAGGGTCCTGGAGATACGGAAATATCAGGACTGTAAGCTTATTAGAAGCATTAACATTTCATTTTAGTTTTGAACAACTGAATTAAGTTACTGTAAATGGCTGGAGCAGTAATAGTTGGCAGCATGCGGCAGCAACTTGTCATGTACTGGATTTAATCTTATTTTTCATAACAGAGTAAATGGTTTTCTAACTGACTCAAGCCAAATCTGTGCTCAAGTCTGTCTCTTCCATATCTCTTCGGGGTTTTGTTTGCACAATATTGTAGTGGATGTAGTGAGCATATGGGGCTTAAATTCATTTAATAGTTGCAAGAAAATGAGTTTAAGGTTCTTATAGTATTAAGGTAGAAATTTCCAAATTCATTTTTAATGGAACATTTGTTCTCTAAAGATTATTACACACCATTAGGTTCTCCGCTGCGCGGTGTGTTCTGGTGCCCTGGGATATCACTGCTGGGAGATATAAACATGTTTGTGGGGCCACTTTATTGAACTGGGAGATTAAATACACCCTACTGGAAAATGTCAGGAGGCGCGTTTATGCTTGGTGCTGTAAATCTCGTTGGGGAACATCCGGACGAGATGCTGCGTAAAACCGGTGCAAATCAAGTTTCGGCCGGCTGAAAACTTTTTTCCCCGCCACAGTGGCTGTAAATGCTGGGATTTATCAGTGCTGAGTGCGTAGGCAGGAGCAGGTGATACAGGGTTCTTTCCTTTCCTGGGAAGTCTCAGTGCACTGCACGGGTTGTAAAACAGCAATTGCATTTTAATTCTGCCTACCGTCGGGCAGCGTGCCGCAGGGACCCTACACGAGCAGCACCAGCCCTGCTCGTCCCTTTTTGCATTCCCACCTGCATCCTGGTGCACATGTTTTGCAGAGCTTTCCCTACCCTCCTATTCCAGCTAAACTCTTCTTTTTTTCCCTTGGGTTCACTGACAAAATTGAGTTGCCTTGCTGCTTTTATCCCAGAAGCTGTTGGGTTTGCTGCTTTAAAGGATACAGCCCCAAACCCCACTTTGCTTTCGTGCTGCTTCCCAGCTCCACTCCATAATGCCTGAAGGCACAAGGCTTGGTTGCTGGCACCATTTGGGGTGCATGTGGGTGTTGTGCTATACAGATGGCTTGCAGGCATGCACAGGCATCGAGGGCGAGGAATTCGGGATTTTCTGGGAAGCACGCAGGTGACCTGTGTCGACTTGAACGGAGGGCAGCCGGCTCCATGCCTCCCTCAGCCGCTCACGCAACAAGACCAGACCGAATGCCTGCTACGGCTGCTGGCGGCCGCATGCTGAGATTTTATGGGTAATAACATTTTTTTATGTGCCTCGGATAATTAGCCCCATCATAAAGCACAATAGTGCATTGGCAGCCGTTTTTTTGTTCTTTAATGCTGGGGAACATTGCTTTTGTCTTGGATTTATTTTGAATAACAAAAAAGGCTTTCTCCCCTTTCCCTCTTTTTTTTTTTTTTTTTCCTATTATTTTTTCCTTCCCTCTCCCCCCAGCCTGCCCCAGCTGGGCTGGTGGGCTGAAGTTTTGTGCGAGGAGAAAGCCCAGCAGTCACACAGCTACGATGAAAAAATTGCACATGTATTTTGGAAACCACCTTGCAATCTGGGGCAAACCCTGCAAAGGGGAGGAAGAGGAGAAGCAGAGTCAGGGCTGCAGCCTCCAGCCCATCACCAGGTCTTGCTCTTAAATCTGGGGAAGGAAGGGATCGGGATTGTGATGGGAGGAGGCCAGAGATTTGTAAAAGACTGGCTTTTGGGGTTTTTGCTGCAGAGGGGGTGGAATACCGGTTTCGGATACTCTGAGTGCAGCAGGGTGGTGGCTGCTGGAAAATGCCAGGTGCTCATCTAGCTTGAAAGTAACAACTGGTGTCTTGATACGGCAGGTGTTGATAAGCCTGCTTTAACAGAGAGAAGGGGGGTTTGGTCAAAAATATCTGTATCAGGCTATATAATGTATATTTAGCTATATAATATATATTTAGCTATATCAGGGCTGAGACCTGGGGGTGCACTTTGGAGATTTGGGGCTAAAGTGCTTTAAAAAATGCTAAATTTTACTCCAGCAAGAAAAACCCTGGTTCTAGCTTCCCCTTAGAAGCTCTAGCTTCCAGTATTCCCCTAGGCAGCTGTTTCTGCTGACAGAGACGTTGTGCCTGTAGCTGGAAGGAGAAATGTGTGTAGTGGTGGAGGAGGGGTTCACAAGGTGTGGTAACTTTGTGGAAAAAGTGAGTTTCTTCTTGTAGATCTTAGAAGCCGCCCCTTTGTGGTGCTGTTCTGAACAAGATGGTGTTCCGCTGAGTAAAAGCAGACCACACGAGCTCTTAGGGCAGAGGAAGGGCTTTATTTGAAGCTGTAATGCCTGACTGCCGAGGCAAGGAGTGCCGTTTGCATTGCTCCCGAAGCTAAAGAGAGGAGATTCTCCCGTTCTTGAACTGATGTGTCGCAAGAGCTTTTCTGGGGGAAATCCTAATCTTGCTCTTCATAGGGACTAGAAAAACAGGAGTTATGAGAAGCAACTGAAGGTATTGGGATTTAATCTGGGGAAGAAGCTGAGAGGAGACCTCGTGGCTCTCTACAGCTACCTGAGAAGGCTGCAGCAAGGAAGGTGTTGGTCTCCTTTCTCAGTTGACAAGTGATAGGGTGCGAGGAAATGGCCTCAGCTTGTGCCAGGGGAGGTTTAGATTGGACATCAGGAAGAATCTCTTCATGGAGAGGTTGCTCAGGCCTTGCAACCTGCTGCCCAGGGAGGTGGTGGAGTCACCATCCCTGGGGGTGTTCAAGGAAAGGTTGAACATGGTGCTCACGGACATGGTTTAGCAGGTGGCATTGGTGGTAGGGTAATGGCTGGACCAGGTGATCCTGGAGGTCTTTTTCAACCTTGATGATTCTGTGATTTGATGATTCTGTGAAATGTGTCTGAACACGTTATAGGTGTTGCTTGTCTGCAAAGCTCCTTGCACCCCAAACTCATAAGCTGTTCCCTATTGCTAAGGTCTTAATACTATTTTTAAAATATATATTAATTTATTATTTTAAATGAGGATTAAAAAAAATATTATTAAACAAAAAGAAAAGTATGCCTGTTTAGGATAGAGGTGGGAAAACCTTTTCCATAGCTTAGGTGTGCAACGCTGTGAGTCTCTGAGCCTCCCGGCCTGCTGTGCCTCACCTGTGGCTCTTGTACCCCACAGGCATTGACATCCTGAAGCTGGTGGCAGCCCAGCTGGGGAGCCAGTGGAAGGACATCTACCAGTTCCTGTGCAACGCCAGCGAGCGCGAGGTGGCAGCCTTCTCCAACGGCTATGCGGCCGACCATGAGCGTGCCTATGCCGCCTTGCAGCACTGGACCATCCGTGGGCCCGAGGCCAGCCTGGCCCAGCTCATCAGCGCCCTCCGTCAGCACCGCCGCAACGATGTGGTGGAGAAGATCAGAGGCCTGATGGAGGATACCACGCCGGTAATGCCAGGCTGGGCTTTGCACTGGCTTCTCCTATGCGTTGCATGCCTTGGTTTGCCGTGGTGGGTGCTTGGGACTCGGCTGTGGTCTCTAGCTTAGCTGAAAGCCAAGTAGCTGGACTTCTGTTTCTCCTTGGAGCTCCTCAAGGGCTTATGTTTAAGCCGTGTGTTGCTTTTGAGCAGAGCTTTGTCAAGCTTTTGAGCAAGCTTTTTCTAAGTTTTGGCCAGCTTTCGAGTTGCACGTGTTGTGGTTTGCATGTCTTTTGAAGGTCACCAGGAGGTGGTTTGGGTGTATCTCTGAAGGTCACCAAGAGGACCTGGTCCTTGAGTCCTTGTGCTGGGGAGGCAGCTTCCCCCTTTAGACTCACTCATAAAGGCCATTACTGAATCCTCAGGACTTTATGGGGAGAGCCAACATTCAAGCTCTGAATGTTGGCGCTGTGGAACACAGGGTTGCTTCCTCTACGGTGGTGACTGGTGGCATGGGGACAACCATGTCCCCTGCAGAGGTGAGGGGTCCACGTGTGCTGTCCTCCAGGACTGTTGCCTTTCTGCAGCAGCTCTGGCATTAAAACAGCCTTTCCCATAATTTTGGAGAATAAATAATGCCTGTAGAATATCCTGTAGCAGGGTCTTGGCTGGGTGTGTGTTTTTGGGAGAGCAGGTCAGAAACCAACACTGGTGACCTTTCCAGGTTGTTTTGACTACCTCCTGTCCTAGCTGTTGGTGTGAATTTTGTTTTTTGGTGGTGTTTTTTGGCTGTAATTCAGTAGTCTTCTGGAGAAGTTCCTGATGGTTGGTGGATTGGGCTGCTTCTGAACATGGAAGCCCATGGGACAATACATAGATTGAGGTGGGGAGGTCACTGCAGGGCTCTTTCCCCCAAACCAGTTCATGAAACACTTCCTACTAGTCTTGGAAGTTATTTCTACCCAAAGGGAAGTGTGTGGCCTCCTGCAAACTTCTGCGTGAAGCTTGTGGGGACTTGGCAGGATACCTTCATGGCTGTACATAGCGAAGGTTGTGGGGCAGGGCCATCCCCAGGTGCCCCCTCTGAGCAGGACTCTGGTCCCTTTGCACACCCTGCATGACTTTGTGTAGCACAGCTATGTTCTGGATGTCTTGGCTTCTCGGAACCACAGCATGATACCAGTTTCTATGCATTAGTGGAAATCCTTGGCTTGTATTGAGTTCTTCAGCAAAGTGCATCATAATTTGTTTTATTCCTTCTTACTCCAGTATGTTGCACTCTGTTTCCTACCATGCTCCAAAATTTTTGGTGTGCTTTTTTGCTTGCTTTTTACATAAAGTGAAAGCTTGAGACAAAATTATAGTTAGGAACTATAGGCAGAGGAAAGAAAGGGGAAAAAAAAAACAAAAAAACTTGTTGTCTTACAAGTCTGTGGTACACGTGGATAAAGTTTCCAGCCTGTGCAATGTGCCAGGAGGACACGTTGTCCTTTTGGTCTCCTCGAGCAGGTAGTAAACTCCATTCTCCTGGTTACTGTTTTGAGTGTTACAGTAAAGTGCTGGGCTAGGATATCAGATAAAACCTGGGGTTGGTTTGTCAGCACAATATCTAATTAACAGACCTAGATTGTGCAGCGTTCAATGCTCGTGAACATTGCTCTGTTTCAGCTAGGATTATCAGGTACATGTTCTCAAACAACAAAAAAGAAATTAAAAAAGAGGGTGGTAACTTTGGGAACTGGCTTTATAGGGTCATCCACTGATGACCCACAGACCCTGGACTTCTGATGACTGAGGAACTTGCTTAGATGTGTGCCTGTTCATCTGAAAATCTAGTGATTGGATATTTCAGAGAATAAGCAAACCTGATCTTGTAGATACTTGCATGCAGGCTTTATGGATCTTGTGCCTGTTGGGCAAAGTGCTTGGAAACTTGGGCTGAAAAAATAATCAGCCTCCCAGGAGGAAACCCTACAGAATTGCTGTGGTGGCTGAGCAGGTAGAAGGTGTTAGGGAATTGATGCTCACCATGTGGAGATGCTGCAGGGCCTCTCAGGGGTGTTTTGGTGAGCAGCTCAAAGCTTTGTCTGTTAGGATTTGAGTGTGTTTGAGATACTTTAAGTGCTCAATTTCCTTTTTTTAAAGAATCTCAGTAGAAACAAAACTTTCAGCTTCTTGCTGAGAGGAAAACAAGCACGTTCTCCACTCTTCCTGTAGAGCCTGTAAAGAAAGTGAGATTACTTTTTTTTCTGCCTATTTTAACAAATTCACCCAAGCTGGCACTTTCTCTTCCCCCATCTGTCCTTTGGGGTTTTTTTTGGATGAGTCTGTAATGATCAACCATACCCATGGCTGTTCCTGAAGGCTGGTGGTTGTGCGGCAGCAGGGCGTAGGATGCTGAAGCCTAGCAGTGCCCCAGGGCATGGATCCTGCAAGGTATTACCTGCTGTAACCCGTTTCCTTGAGTCAGATTCTGTAGGTTGGGCGTGCTGAAAGCCCCAGGGGCTGCTCCATCCCTGTGGGACACAGGGAGAGAGGCAGAAAGCTGTGGGAAGCGTCTTGTGCAAGGGAGCCCCCAAGGCCTGGAGCCTCGAGCCCACAGCTGAGCTGCATTGTGGCAGTCCTGGCCAGGGCAGCCTGTTGCTAAACGCTGGGAGCAGACACTGAGGTTTTGTTTGGGTTTGTTTTTAATTGCTCTGGTATGAAAGCCTTTAATTAGCGCTAATCTGTTTGGCTCTCGACGAGTTGTCTGTCCAAACGCAACCCGGGTAGAGGCGGTTTCTCTCTGCACCCAACTGGTTTGATCCGAAGGAGTTGTGGCAGAAGTTGGTTCTGCATTACATCCCTCCAGCAACGAGCCATGAAGGAGCAGTCTTGCAAAAAAAAAAAAAAGAAAAGAAAATGAGCTTTTTATGTTATGGAGGGAGTGAGGGCTCCCATAAGCAACGCAAATAAATGCACACAGCAGCTAACGGGGTGATGCAGTGCCAGCAGCGTGCGCACAGGAGCAAGCAGCAAGCACGTGCCAGTATGGGGAAATGCTTGGAAATCCCCCTTCCCTGCAGAGAAAGTGGGTGATTTTTTTTAAAATGACATAGCTCTCAGACAGCAAATCAATACCCTAAATCGAGCCTCCCATCACCATCCCATTTTCTGTTGCATCCTTGTCCCAGATCCTGTATCCAGCTTCCATCGTCAGCCTGTGCAACCTACAGAAGCAGAGCTGCTCTCTTGTAGTGCCCCATGCCCACAGGAGCCTCCAAAATAGAAATATTTACAACTGCTGATAACGTAGGAAAAGGGAATTAATGCTAGCCTCTGGAGCATTGTGGTATGTGGCATGAAGACTTTCCTTTGCGTAAAGAAGAGCTCCGCTGAACGCTTGACGACTTTTTTAGCAACAAAAGATTATACTGGTTTTACACCACGCTGCGTGAATTTAGGTTAAAACTGGATTAGCCCCCTGAATCACTTCACAAGTTTTTGCAGCAGTCGCTGATCTAGAAAATAAGGAAGAGTACAGTGACTGTAGGAAGGTGTTTGGGACATGTTGAGCTTGCACGGCTCCATTTAACACAGGCAACAAATGCTTTCTTTTTCCAGCTCATAGGGAAGGCTTTGCAAAATCTCTGCCCTTCCAGGCATGCTTGCTGGGGCAGACGGGTGGCTGCAAGGGCAGCGTGCGAGCCCGGGCACACCCCAGGTTAGCGATGCTGACAGCAGCAGAAAAAGGAAGGCGAAGGGCGGGGAAGATCAATCTGCGGCCCCTGCAGATTGTGATTTGGGGGTTAGAAGTGGAAAAGTTCAATGTTGTGTGGACGCCAAGCAGGATTTTGGGGAATAAGAGCATTTTCAGGTGGCTGCTGAGTGGCGACCATAAACAATGCTGTGTTTGCTACCATGAGCATGGCTCCAAGCTCTTCACATTTATGGCTTTGCTGGCTCCCCAGATCTTTTGGGGAGCTGATGGAGGGAAGCAGGCAGCCTTGCTCAGGGTGTTCAGCTGAAAAAAAAAAAAAATAAATAAAAATAAGCTAATGGGGAGACTTGGGGGGGACTTGAAAACGGAGAGGAGGACTGCAGCCTGAGCCCAGTGAGATTTAGGTCCATTGCTAATTTCCCGTTGCAGATAATCCTGTGAATCAGCACATATGGCAGAGGAAAAGCTTGGTGTTGGCACTGTGCAACGTTAAACCATGCAGTTTTGGGGGTTGCTGGGCAGAAGACAGATGTGAAAGCCCTGGTTGAGGCAGCGGCAGCACTTTTGGGGACCTTTTCTTCCTCTTTTGCAGGCCAAAACCTCAGGGTCAGAAGGCTGGTGCAACAATGTTTGCATCCAGCCCCAGCTTCAGGCAGTTTCAGGCTCCTGTGGATTTGCTTCGTTTCCTCTTTTGTCAAAGCAGAACTGGGCTGGGGCCAGTAATTTGACTGTGTTGGCACGAAGCTGCAGTATGAAGTGGCCAGAAGCCAGGGGGAGTAGGGCTGGTTGGGTTCGCAGTGGTAGCAGGACTGGGCATCGCCGGTTTTTGGCGGGTTTGCTCTAAACCATGGGTCAGTTCTCAGTGAACCGAGGCTGGGTTTGAACCAGCTGGAGAACTGGAGATAAGCTCAAATATAACTTCTTAGTAGATGCAGCTGTATTTGAGGTTTCATGGCTTTTGTAGCCTCATCTCCTTTTGTTTTGCAGTGTGTTGGGCTCAGGAGTGTGAGGAGAAACTGGAAGATGGTGGGATCAGAGAAAAAAAAAAAAAAAAAAGCAAAGGAGATAGTGACTTCTTCAGCCCATAGTTGAGTTTAGAAGCTCTTTATCCAGAGGGTGTCCTATAGTGTTTAGGTTTAAGGGCTCCTGCAGACTGGTATTTCTCCTCCTGTCTTCACAAGCGCCGTGGTGAGGCCTATAGCCCTAGTGTCTGCCTGGTGTCACCTGTCGGCTGGCAAACCCGGAAGCCGTGACCTCAACTCTAAATTTATCCCCTCTGGGATGACACGTGGCCACCTGACCCGATCACCCCACCGTCTCCCTCTGAGGAGGCTTTCTCTCCTTGGGAATTTTGCTTGTTTTCTAAAAGCAGTGGCTGTTTCATCCGTGTTTGTGTCAGGCAGGAAAAACCTGACCTGACCCCAACACAGGCGGCAGCTGCTGCGGGCTCCATGCCCAGAGCCGGGCTGACCCAACCCCAAACGTGTCTTTTTGGGGCTTGGGGTTTGGCCGAAAAGGAGCAATTCCCGGCTCCTGGCAGTGTTTGAGGCTCACTCCTCCCACAGTTGAGGCCGCTGAGCTCCCGAGGCCGGTGGCACTCGGAGATGGCAATGGTGAGTCCTGGAGGAGCCGCCTGGAGTGAGCAAACACAAACACATTCCTCCTCCTCAGCGTTTCTTCTACAGATCGGATCAGCAGCTTGATAACCGGCTTGCAAGGGTTGTTTTGAGCTGTTTCAGTCCCAGCTTGAGACCTGCCGGTGCTCAGGCTGGGTGGTCTGGGATCTGGGCTGCTTTTTGTGTCCCCAGGGCTTTCATAACCAACTGGTTGCTGCCTTGCTAGGAGGTATCACCCCAGGGGGATTTTGATTTTATTTTATTTTTAAAAATAGCAGAGTGGTTGCAGTTCATTTGTCGCAGCTAATCTTTTATTGCGGTACGGTAAAATGAAGGCAAACATTTTTTAGCCAGAAAATGGGACCAAGCAGTTCAAGCAGAGCCACCAGGAACAGCAGGATCACAGTGCCAGTGCCAGGCAGTTCCATAAATGTTACATAAAATGAAAGCAAGGCCAGGCTTACACCTTCCTTCTGCTTCTGTCCTCCTCCTCCCTCCCCAAAAGGCATTTGGGAACAGGCTGCAGAAATCCTCCCCTGCATAGAGCATCCTCCCAGCCAGTTCAAGATCCAAGGGGATGCTGCAGCGTGTTTGAGCCGCATCCTAAAGAGCTCTAAGCATACAGGAGCCTTCAGGATTTTTTTTTTTTTTTTTGGCATTGCAAACTTTTTGCTGCAGTGCTCAAAAAAAAAAATTGGCTCAGCATCCCAGCAGGATGGACCTGCGCTTGGTTGCAGGAGGTTGCTGATGCGTCAAAGCCGCGCTTGATTTTTCGCTAAAAGCCATCAGCTTCTCGCCATGCCTCACGGGACCATGCGTCTAATGGCTTTGTCTGTCTGTCTGTCTGTGCAGGTGCAAATGCAGCCTCAGTGGCAAATGCAGGACTGTTCTAACGATGATGGAAAGGTGAGAAATACAGTCGTTCTGGAAGGACAAAAGTACTGCAGAGGGTTTTTTAATTTTTTTTCCCAGCCCGAACAGGGGCACGGCTGCTGTGGTTTCGCTTGAAATAGGAATTGCGGCGCTGGTTTCAAGCAGATGAGTCACAGGCTATGAATGGTGTTTTTACACCTATTCCACAGGCTTCACCTCAGAGCAACCTTTTACTTTCCCTGCCCTTTCAAAGCCCTCATTCCCACTTGCTTTCCTCCCGCGGTTTAAATATTAACGCTCATCCGAGCATCCTGTTTGCTTTGCCTAATAAGCTGACGAACGCTCAACAATTTGCAAGGGTTCAGGCTCCGAGGACGCCTACAGTCAAATAACCCCGGGTGATTTTTTTTTTCTAGCATGCTTTAGCAGCTGTTTAATTAAACTCCAAATAACTCGCACGCTTCTGGGAAGTGTTTTCCCCTCTGCTGGGAAGGCAGGGCTGGGGTGGGCGGTTTCACCATGCCTTCCATTTCAGGGGTCCTGGGCAGCCGGGTACGGTTTGGAAATCAGGGCTGGGTGCTAAATGGGGTTGTACAAGGGAGAAGTGAACCCTGTTTGGTTTTATAGGGGAAACGGGAGCACACCGCAGCTTGGAGGGCAGCCAGGCGGTGCTTCTCCCCCGCTGGTGGCAGCGGGCTGCAGCTCGTCGGCGCGCTGCTTCGGGGAGGGAGTCTGCGAGCAGAATGCAGGCTCTTTTAATTAAAAATTAAAGCTGACTTTTATTTATAACACGCCTATTGCGTAACGCGCTGAGCCAGAACAATTCCTCCCTGTTTATTTTCAATGGGGGAAAAAGGAGAAAGAAAGAAAAAAAGAAAACAACCACACAACCCTTTTTATTCCTCCACAATCAGGCTGAAATGTTAATTTGATGTGAGCTCACGGGTGTCTCGGTGGACATGTGATTTGTGGGTGGCGAATTCCTCGACACAGATGAGGAATGCGCGGGCACATCCATGCCTTTGCTACTGGATCTGTCCCTCCCCAGCACAGAGGTAGCTCTGCAGTACCCTGCTTCTCATCCAAATTTTGTGTTTTTTTTTAAATCTCTGGGCAGCAGTAGAAGGGATGCAGGGAGGAATGGCCAGGCCCAGCCTCTGCAGGAGGAGAATTCTGGTCGAGCAGGGAAATGGGTTCTGGGATGAAGCTAAATAATCCATGGTCTGCAGAGCTGCTGGCCAGGGACATGGGGACACAGCCCTGAGTCTCTCCTGCTTGCAGGGATTGGAAACCAAAAATGCTGTGCTTGAGGCTCCCCACCCCCAAGGGGATGCTGAGATGCTGAGGGTATCAAATGTTGGCTGCTGAAGCATGGGAAGAGGGATGTGAGGTACAGGCTGAGTTGGAGCCACATCTCTGCAGGTCCTTGCGGTGCTTTGGGCTCTCCGTGCCATTGCGACAGTGGAACCAAACGCAGGCTGCTGGCTTGCTTCAGTGTCACGGGGTAAAAGTGAAGGTGCTGAGGTGATGGCGTGGTCAACACGAGGTCCTGTTTGTCCTTTCTGACCCCGAGTCAGCTGGGGATGGATTTCTCCATAACACGTTAATGGGGTGCTCACGGGAGCAGGGGCCAGATGGGGCATACAAATGATTAACTTGGAATGTGGCTCAGCATCCCCAATGGAAGGCAGGGTGGATGTAAATCAGGAACATTGTGTCCCCAAAAGCTGAAATCCCAGCGATGCGTGAGGAACTGGCTTCTGAGGTCACCAGAAGTGGTTCAGCATTGCTACCCTGGTCAAGTGTGTGTGGTTCATGGACCTCACCGAGGGGTGCAGCAGCTCATGGTTGGAAGTGCAGAGCCAGGCTATGCCTCGTTCTTAGGAAACGAGAGCTGTGGAGTAGGTTTTTCGGGATGGGGTTGGATTACCATGGGGTTGGGCATTGTGGCACTTAGCCCCCAAGAGCTGTAATTTGGGCGTTAGTAACCCTTTCCTTGAGTGTGCAAAGGAAAAGCAAGCTATAGCAAGTAAATTCCTGGGCAGGCTTTTTGCATGTGCCACCTTGGTGCTGGGGTTGTTTGGACCACAAGCTCGTCATGTAGCATCCTCATGGCTCCATTTGTTTTTTTGTTTTGTTTTGTTTTTTCTCTTGAAGCTGGAAGGTGACAAGCTGGCGCTGCCAGTGAACCCCAGCCCACTCAGCCCTGCGCCCAGCCCCAGTCCAAAACCCCCCGAGGCCGCCGTCCTCACCGTGGAGCCATCTCCTTCGGAGAAGAAATGCTTCTTCGTCGACGAGTCGGAGCCCCTCCTGCGGTGTGACTCCACCTCCAGCGGCTCCTCTGCGCTCAGCCGGACGGGCTCCTTTATAACCAAAGGTACCAAAGTCCTCCTGGGGACACGGGAGGGCAGCAGGAGGACCCAGGTGCCATGTGTGATACCCAAAGGGTGACCACGGCGTGTTCCCCACCATCAGCATGGAGATGTGTTGTCATTAAAGTAAATAACTGGGGAAAGCTGGCTTTCCAGGATATGTTCATCGCATGCCAATTCAAGACCAGGAATGTCCTGTTAGCAAAGATTAGGGAGGGAAAACTCCTTTAAAGGTTTTTAACCCCTTTGTAGTGCTGTCAGAGGTGTAGCATCCTTGGATGTCTGTGGGGGCTTTTGGTCTTAGGGGTGGTTTATTGCATGAGATTAAAAAAAATATTTTGTTCCTGTTCTTCTCTCACCCTTGGTCCCGCTTGCTGCAGCGTGCGACTTGAGATGTAAATCACCATTAGTCACCCACCGCTTTTTGAGGGGGTTTAATTTACTGCATTTAATTTGTTGCGTTTAGTCGTCTTTAACTTCTCACAAAGGTGAAACACTGAGCTCAGGCAAACTCACAAATTTGTGCTCGGGTGCAGAAATGAAGCTGACCCAGTGGAAACAACACAAAATAGCAGAATTCAGCTTCTCTGGCTCCCTTCCCACCTTCGCTTCTCAGTGCTGGCCATTCAGCATTTATAACTGCTGTATTTGATCTAGCAGGATCCTGCATTAGGTGCCTCTGCAGCGTTTCTGCAGCTCCAAGTTCCTCTGTCTTCTCCCTTCATCCATGCATAATGCCATCTTCTTCATCCCTTTTTTTGGAGGAACCCTAGTGGAGGTTCCTTGGGGGTGTTTGTTAACCACCTGCTCCTTCCTCCTGCAGAAAAGAAGGACACAGTTTTGCGCCAGGTGCGCTTGGACCCTTGCGACCTGCAGCCCATCTTCGATGACATGCTGCACATCCTCAACCCCGAGGAGCTCCACGTGATTGAGGAGATCCCGCAGGCGGAGGACAAGCTGGACAGGCTATTCGAGATCGCCGGCGTCAAGAGCCAGGAAGCCAGCCAAACCCTCCTGGACTCTGTCTATAGCCATCTTCCCGATTTACTGTAGGCACTGGTCACCACGCACTCTTCGAATATCTGCTAGAACTAGCTTGGCACTTGTTAAGACAACCGACGATGCGCAGGCGGGTTTTGCTGTAGAATACATGGCCAGTATTTCCTTGAGGTGTCCTTGGTTTCTGGAGGGGGGCAGCTTGCCAGTGTCGCACCTCTTCACCTTAACTCTGTCGCTCAGTTAAAGTCTTTGCACCCTCTGCCCCCTTCGGAGTCTGTCTTTTTATTTTTTTTTTCTTGTTCTCATTCCAATCAAATCAGCCGATGCACTTTAAAATGCAGTTAATGAACTAAAAGACCACGACGTCGGTGTCACTTAGGCATTGAGCCTTGAGGTTGCTCTGTAGCCTGGTTCAATTCTCTCCAAGCTGTTCCTCTGAATGACGTCTCACGCTACCTCCCTTCCGCCTCGGAGTGGTGAACGGTGAAACAAACAAAGCTGATTGTTGCTGGTTACCTTCTCTTAATACATCTTAAGCTCCCCTCTGCCCCCAGCTGACTTTTTTCATGTACTATCGTATAGCTCACGCCCATCGCTGCGGTTTTACTAGCACGGTTATTTATTGTATGGTTTTCACCTGGACAATAGTGCATTGTGCTCCTATAAGCTAAAGCAGAAGCGGTTGAATGGAAAGGAAAGGTTCGGTTCCACCAACCTTAGTGATTAAAAAAAAAACAGTCCTAAACCAGTCCTTTGCCTGTGGTGGAAGGGAACCCAAGCGAGGAGCATCCTGCCTGGCCGCTGAAGAGGACAGCAGGTCGTGACAGTGCCAGTGCTGGAGCCGGGGAGGCGAAGGCTGCTGGTTCTGCTCTCCTTGTGGTGTAAGACTTACCGAGCTACGCTTTTACACTCGTGTCTCTTGTTTTTTATACAGACATGGCCGATAAGGGGAGGTTCTCTTGAGATCCTACCCGGCCTTAAAATAGTCTCTTCAAATCACACTTCACTTTTTATCAATAAGAAAAAGGGGGGGAGGGGATGGCCCCAGAAAAAAAAAAAAAAGCTGCATCGTTATAAGAAGTCTGTCTGA
Organism: Nettapus auritus; assembly: GCA_011076525.1. NCBI lineage: Eukaryota > Metazoa > Chordata > Aves > Anseriformes > Anatidae > Nettapus > Nettapus auritus. The sequence goes on from CM021767.1 coordinate 112,728,441, forward strand.
TTATATTTGCAACTATTATGCTCCCGTAATGAACAGTCTGTAATATGCTCAATTTGAAGAAATTATGATACTAGGGTGGCATGTGCTGCCTTGTGGGAAGGGGTGGGAGTGGGGGAAGAGGGGAATGAACTGAAAAAATTGCCTTCCAGTGTACTAATTTATTAATAAATACTAGGTGTTTGTTACTTGACCTGCCTCTGTGTTAACCTCCTTAACACCCTGCTCAGGGGCACCTTGCTTGGAGCAGGGGCTGCAGGGTGCGATGGGGGGTGAAGAGAGAAATTTGGGGGTTCAGGGGGGGGCTGTGCAAAGCCTTGAGGCTAAAATGCACTTGGTTTTTCACTAATGCTGCCTTGAGGGTGGCTGGGGGTGTGAAGTATCAGTTTCCCAGGATGCAGCTGCTGAGCTGATGCCCTGTGAAGCAAAGGGCAGGTAGCTGCGGCATTTCTGTTGCCTTGTTTTGTTAGCAACATCCTTCCCATCCCCAAATAACACAGCCCTCGTTCTGCTCTACAAATGGAAACCTTGGTGAGACGCGAGCTTCTGTTTTATAATACTGTCATTTTGTATACTTAGCCACATGGTGTTTTCTGCTCTGTGCTCCCTCTGCCTGGCATCGAAAATCCCTGTTAAGGGTGAAAGGATGAACCTTTGACCACAAAGCTGGGTGAAATACCACTGACGGAAAGAAATACAGTGCAAAATAGCAAGAGCCTTTAATGGGAGTGCGGGTATGGGATTCTCCCTTGCTGGGAAGGAGGCGTTGAGCTCTCAGTGGCTGTGGTGTGTGCTCAGACCATTACAAAGAAATATTGAGCATGGCTCATGTGCTTGGCTATGTTAGATTGCTGAAAGTGGTGTTTTGAGGTGGAGCCGAGTGCCACCCTGTTGGCAAGCATGTGTTTGTTTTGTTTTTATCTCTGTGTTGGGAGCAGTTTTGGGTTGCCTGGGCAAGAATCGACGAGGGAGGAGCAGCCAAGCATACGGAAAGGCATGCACTAGTGTGCTCAATCAATAGCTTTATGTAAGCACAAACCACCTGCTGTAGGTAATCCTTAGCAGGTTCCTGGAGTGAGGGCTTGGTCCAGCTGGGAGAGTGGGGATTTGTCCTTTTCTGATGGTCGCATGGGTTGTAAATGCCAGAATCAGCAGAGCCTCCCTCTTGGAGCACCACCATCCCATTTAAGCTATCCTGGTAGGGCACTGTATGGCAAAACAGGCTTTGGGCAACCCTTGGCTCCATCTGTGCACCCTTCAGCACCACTCCCTCCTTTGCTTGCATCCGGCCCTTGGTCTTGTCCCTGGCTTCATCCCTTCCCATTTCCTAGCTGCGACTTCCTCTGCTGTGTGCATAAGCATTTATCTGCAATATATAAGTAGACACGCATGAGAAATACTTTACATATCTGGGGGTGTGCGGGGGAAATGTCTGAGAGCAGCTGAGCCCTGGTGCATGCAGGGTATTTCCTGGCGCTTCGGGTGTGGGAGGTGCGAGGAGCCACAAGCCCAGTGCCCACACCCTTCCTCTGCGCTGGCTCTCTCAGACCTTAAAAAAATATCCCCTGGGTGGGATAGATGGATATGTGACCCAAAGAAATAATGTCCTTGTGGGTTTGTGACCCAGAGAAACAATGTCCTTGTGCGTGGCGTGGGATGCTGAGGGCAATGCTCAGATCTCTGCATGGTGCGACTGGAAAGGGTGAAGCTCTTGAGAGCAAGGGTTTAGCAAGGCGAAGCTGTAACTATAAAGATATATAAAAATAATATGCATAAATCCCATTTTGCATTTTTTTTTCCAGGTTATACATTCAAAGCACACTCTCGAGACTGCATCAGTAGGCGAGGGGTGCAGGCTTGAGACGTTTGGACAGGTTTGGTGCAGGTTTGAAAAGGTTTGGACCTCAGTCGTGGTTGCAGTGTCTGTCCCTGCACACAATCCTAAATGTGGGGACAGCCAGGAGGGAGAATTTGGGTGCGGGGATGGTGATCATGAACAGAGAGGACAGAAAACAAGGGTCAAAACCCACTGCAGGTGCATCCAGCATCCTTGGGAATGGAGGGAGGGCTCTGCTTTTCCCACCGTACTCAATGCCTCCATTGCAGATGAGGTGTGGGGATTTTTTAAATTTCTTTTTGCTTTGTAATTCACAGGAGGTCCCTGCAGAAGATCAAGGTACCTGGTGCAGTTCCCTCCTACCCCAGCCCACCTCCAGCTCAGCCCAACAAGGAATTAATTGCAACACGGACAAATTGGAGCAGCCAGGGTCTGGAGTGAGGTTATTCCGCCCCACGGCTCCCTCTGCGTCAGCTAATTGCCAGGGACTTGCAGCACAGCCTGCGTGTAGGAGGAGGGCTCTGTACAGCCTTTGTGTGCACAGCCGAGGTGGGCGATGCCACCCCAAGGACACTGCCACCAAGGGTGGGCAGGAGGCGAGGGGGCATGGGGATGGGTGCTGCTGGGTGGCCCTGACACCCCAAGCCCTTACCACAGGGTTTTTTTCCTGATGGACTTTGCTCCCCTGAATAGCATGAGGAAGAAGTTTCCAGGGCAACTGGAAACGGGAAAATGAAGGAGAAATAAGTCACCGTGTGCGTTTTCATCTGGGGTGGGTGGTGGTGGCGACATCCTGGCTCTTTTATCAGGCCAGCCTTTAGGATGAGGCTTCCCGTTCACGAAGCGATCATTTAAGGTTTGCAGTTTCCTTCTGACTACTGTAATTCAATTTTGCTTTCCCGGCCTCCTGCCTTTCTTTAATCTATAAAATCCAGGAGAAAGAAAGAGAAAAAAAATAAATCAGAAGCCTCCAGCTAAGCTAGTGGTAAAGATGCTGGCCAGCAGCTGGGGCAGGGACTTTGTGGGGTTTTGGGGGTTTCCCAAGAAGGTTGCCCAAAGCTCTCTGCAGCTTTAGGTGCCTGGCACGGTTCTTGCTGCCTGCCTTTCACTGAATCCCAGAAGATCTGGGGTGGGGAAGGGACCTCTGGGCCACCTACAGTAGGTTGCAGCCAGGTTGGATTTGAAGATCTCCAAGGAGGAGACTCCACCACCTCTCTGGGCAACCCTTGGCAGGGCTCTGGAGGAGCCTAAAAACATTCTTCGAGTATCTGTCATTGAAGCCACTTCAGCAATCTTTCTCTCTGCTTTTTGGATTTGCTTTTTCCACATAATGAACCCCTAACAAGGATCTAACTCCAAATGAGGAGCCTGTCCTTCCTGTGGGGCACTCAGTGCAGGGGGCAGTGCCCCCGCCAGAAGGGCACGTGCTGTTCTCCTCGCCAGAAATTATTTATCAAGCACTTTCAGTCATGTTGAGGGGGTAAAAATATGTTTTTATCACTATTTCCTTCACTGATTCACAGTGTGGACGAGCAGTGGGGGGCAAGGTTATCTGTGAGCAGGAAAAAAATAAAATCAGGAGACATGTTCTGGAGATGTTTGTGTGCCCTGCAAGACAACAGATTTTTTTTTTTAATCTCTCTCTTTTTTTTTTTTTTAATCAGCTCTAAATAAACTGCTCTGCAAGGTTTGTTCCAGAGAAATCAGCCCTTTGCTCAATCCTCTCACCACCCTGCTGAGGTTGCATGTGTTTGCCCAAGGAATTACAACGGAGCAGCTTTCAATCAGACCCCACCGAGATGCTTCCCAGGGCTTGGGAAACGCTGAGCTGAGAGGTCTGTGGCAATGCAGCCAGGGCTGAGTCACTCCAGGCTGGGTTTCCTCCTGGTCATGGGAGCCCGCACCAAGGGCAGTGGCACTTTTCAAGCAAAAATGCTGGAAAAAGCTTGGAGGAGCAAAGCCCCTACATGTGAGCCTGCAGTGGGTCTATGCTCAGGTGCGGAGAAGAGGTGTGAGGCTTTTTGGGGGCACAGTGTCACTGTTAGCATCAGAATCTGCCCCTTGCTCTGCTTTGCCTTGCAGTGTCCCCTGCATTAAAATCCCCTCTGTCTGCACCTCCTCAGGATGCACACATGAAAACACAAGCATGGACCTGCAAATATTCACCCAATATTTGTGAGTGTCCCCCGAGGAGCCAGAGCTGGTGTCAAACTCACAGCTGCTGCTGGCTTATTTTTCCAAAATTCAACCCTTATTCACAGTTACTGTTTGAGCTTTGGGGACATCGACTCCTCATTAATTTCATTCAGCTAAGACCCATGGGTCATTCAGCAGGAGATGATTTTGCGTCTGGTGACTCTGGATTCCCCTTGGTTTGGGTTTCTCATGGGTGAGGGAGGCTTTATAGGACTCAGCCCTCGGTATCTGACCTTGTTTTGTCATCCCAGCTCGTATGTGTTGGCATTTTGGGCGGCTTTTAGAAGGTCACCAGGTTTCAGTGTGCAGGCAGACAGGCAGTGACTTCCCGGAGGCCTCCAGCCAGGGCTCATCTCTTGGGAATGCCAAGCTAAAAATCCCCTGTTGTGGATGCCATACCTCCAGTATCACTGCTCGTGGCTTTCCCCTCCTCCAGCTGCTCATCCCAACCCACAGCAGCTTTTTTTTGGGCCCTGGACACTCATCAATCCCCACCCAGGGAGGAGCAGCTGAAGCACCCCAACATGCCTTGGCTTCTTCCAGGCTAAGGAGCACAGGGATGGATAGCTCCACAGGGATGGGTATGTCCACAGGGATATGTTTTTGATGTTGCTTTGCTATTTGTGGAGCTTCAGCCTCCTGGAGCACAAGATTGAGACTGAGCCTGTGACAAGCTCTGTATTCAGCAAATAGTTGGATGTGGGTTTTGGCAACCCGCAGGGCAATTTCATTGCCTCTTGGCCAATTTCTCAATCAGCATCGCAAAAAATGGGCAACTGGAGGGAACTGCAGCTGCAGGACCCAGGCCAGCGTGTCCCAGGAGCCATCTGAAGGTGAAGCCAACCTGGGCTGACTCCATCCCATGTTCTTGCCCTGCAAAAATGTCCTCTGCAGTGACTGATGCAACTAAATTTGGATCCTCCTCCATGCAGCAGATTTGCTGGGACCGTTATCACATAATCTGTTTAAAAACATTCTCAGCAGCCCTCTTCCCAAATCTTCTCCAAAATAGAAAAGTGCAAGGCAGCCAAGCATACCTAATGGGGTCTTGGTGTAAAAGGAACAAAATGCATCCAGGCAGAGGCAAAATGGTGGTGGTAGAGGCGGAGATAGGGCTGGGGTGAAGAATAAAGCTATCCCCATTATAGCCCAATCTCTATGTTAGTATAATTGTGTGACCCTGCAAGTTTTAATTTTTCTTTTCATTTATTTCTCTCCCAATGTTGGGAATAAATTGCCCTGCAGGAGCTCCTAAAGTGGCAGCAACAGGTCCTGGTGGGGAGCTGAGCTGAGCTCCTGCCCAATTTTTGCCTGGTAAGCGGTTGTTAGACCATGCTGGAGGAAGCGGGAGGTGTACATTTAGGTCCTCCTTAGCCTGAGGGGGATGACTCGACAGGAGCCAACATGTTTCTGGTTCTCCTCTGGAAACCTTCCACCCTCGCAAGTCCGCAGACCTGGCTGCAGTGCCAGAAGGGGAAAATTCCCTTTTTATTGTTGGAAACACCATCATTCCTCAGCTCACCTCATCCTGAACCTAAAAACACCTTGCATCCAAGATGACACACATCTGTGTTGCTCTAAAAATCAGCCGTGTTCTCTTGTTAGTGTTTGTTTGTTTGTTTGTTTTTTCCTCTTCAATACTGTAGGTGTTGAAGTTGTCCTTTGGGATTTTGAAGCCTTTATTCAACTCTATGGAGGCGTAAGCTAGAACAAGAGGTGTCCCTGGTGGGTATGAGGAGAAACTTTTCTACTCTGAGTACAGCAGAACAGGTTGCCCAGAGATCAGGCCATCTCCATCCTTGGAAAATTTCAAGACACGACCAGGTAAAGACTTCATCTGAGCCACCTTGACTGAGCCCTGAACTTTCCTGTCCCTGTAATCTATGGTCCTGTAAATTTCAATGCAAACTGGTGGATCTTTATTATTTTATTTTATTTTATTTTATTTTATTTTATTTTATTTTATTTTATTTTATTTTATTTTATTTTATTTCATTTCATTTATTTCATTTCATTTCATTATTTCATTTCATTTCATTATTTAAATTTAAGATTGTTTGACTCTTATCTATTACCACAAGGCAGCAGAAAGCATTTGCACCTTCTTTGTGGGCTCCTCTCTGCTTGGAAATCAGCAGTGGGCTTGTGTTTCTTTTGAAGGGCTTCACAGTATGATAGACTGTCATCCGGAGTGCTCTGCTAAAAATCTGGAGCATATTTTTCTGGGAACCCAACAGTGCAAAAGGTGCAGCTTTTTGGATTTCCCCAGCATTGTCTGAGGCCTCTGGGCTGCAAAAGAGCTGTGCACCTTGAGCAGAGCATGGGCACAAATCTCATGTAAAATAAAAACAGTAACATTTAGGAATTTGGGACTTAAGAAGAGATAAGCAGCTGTGTCTGAGGTGTTTCTAGAAGGCATTTTATGAAGCAGTAATGTCACAGCGTGGCATGGGTGGCAAAACCATCCTGTTCCTGCGTGCACCTTGCCATCCCTGTGGTGTGGTTCACCTCCACGGTGTGGGACAAGCTGGGTGGGTCCCCTGGGACAACCTGGGCTAGTTCCCAGGGCCGTGGGAGGAATGTGCACCAGGGATGAAGCTCGTTTAAATCCATAAATCAGCTCCATCTCTCAGGCTGAGGTATGGTGAATCAGAAAAACTCTATAGGATCTCAGGATACCTCCAGAAATTTCCCTGTGTTTTAGGATCATTGGATAATTCAGAACCATCAGATTAACTTAATCTGGGAGAGACCTCTTAAAATCTCTGGATCCAGTCCCCTTTTTGATGCAAGAATTGTTTCAGCATTAAATCTGCTCTCAGATCAGGCTGCTCAGGGCTGTGTTGGGTTGAGTTTTGAGTATCTCCAGGGATGGAGAGCCCACATCTGCCCTGGGCATCCATCCATAGGAAAGACAGTATATTATATATTCCCATTTTTTTACTATGAGAGAACCAATGTTATGTATCACAGCACATTAAATGGTCTCAAGAAAGGGTCCCCTGCATGAAACTCGGTGTTGAAGCTGTCCCAGCCACAGTGCCAGAGCTCACTCTGGCCATAGACCATTCCCAACAGCAGCCTGGATGTGGCCACCCCGTCCAGGGTGACTGAGAGGACCAAAGGACACATGGGCAGACCGTGTCAGTTGTCCTCAAAGTCAGGGACAGATCCTGGCCCTGTTTTGGATTTTCTTTGGAACCCTCAGTTCACCGGCATGCAGGGCCCCCCTGGTGGAAAATCAACCTGCCTTTAGCTCAGCTTGAAGGAGAAGGAGTCACTCATCACAAAATAAATTTCAGGGCACAGGCGCTTTTGCCAGGAGGTGTCAGACTCCACAGCAAAGCAGGAACATGTGGTCAGGGCATTAATCTGCCTGCTTTTCATTCTGGCAGCTCGGGTCTCTCTGGGCTAATGCTTCGCAAGGAGGAGATTGATTAAATAATTGGTCTCCCAGGGTACCTGCATGGGATGAAGAGAGCTTTTCGTAGCAATCGATTCTTCTCTTTTACTACTAATATTTTTGTGATAATTACTGGTTTATTCTGGTGAGTGGGCCTCTTGTATCTCACAGAGGAGGCTCATAGCACTATTGCCATTTCACAGCTGGAGGAACCAAAGCATGGTGAGGATGCTCCACAGCAGCAAACCAGGCAGCAGAGAACCTCAGAGTGACATTTGGAGAAAAGTCTTGGCCCGTTGGAGCAGTGAGGCACTGCCCAACCGCCCTAGAGCAGCCTCTGGGTGAGATCTGGGCTTGGAATTGCTGAGCCCGGACAGTGGTGTTCCCAAATCTTGGTTTCCCTTAATTAATTTGCTCATTAAACCAGGTGTGGAGATGGAAATAACCTTATCTCCCAAGGAGCAGCCCTAATGGGACCCTTCGCCATGCTCTCACCCAGGAGGAAAACCCAGCTCCGCCACTGCCTCAGGGCCCCCAACACCTTTGTAATCACAAGAGATTTTGCCACTTTTTCCTTCTTTTGTGTCCCCTTTGCTTGCTTCTGCTTTAATAGCCAGGAAGTTTCCTCTAATTAAATGCATCCATGAACATATAACAACCCTGTTTTGTTCTTGCATCAGTATAGTCCTTTAGCTAAATCAAGTATTTTCCCTGTCTGACATTTATTCTTCCCTGTCTGACCCTCAGCATCCTCCTGCAGGTGCTTAAAGGCCTTCATCCCATTCCTTCCAACTTTTCTTACTATTCCTGGGCTCAGGAATCTAAGTTTTCCCAGTGCTTTGACTCACGAGCTGTGGCCATTTAGGGATTCCCACCCCCCAAGCATCTGCTCTCCCCTCCAGAAGAGAAGATATTCCTCTTTGTAGCTCTTTGTTCTCTGTTTCAGTGAAATTGACTTCTGGCTGCTCCCCTTTCCCATTGTGGAAAAGGGAGAATTATTTCAATTCTTCAGAGACTTGTTTATTCCTAAAATCCCAGAGCTGGTGAGCCATGTCGTGTGATCCAAAACGCCTTCCCTGCAAGATGTTAGCTGTTGGCAGATTCCTGATCCTTTCAACGCATTCGACTTGAAAAGCTTTCAGGCTTCCTCTAGCAATTCACTCCAGAAAATTGACTCATTTCTGGTGGCTACGGATAAAATCAGTGCATAACAAACACAACAGAGCTGGGACCAGCGGGTATGGTGTGACCCCCATCCAAAATATTAACGCTCATCCTTTCACACCAGGAGGCCCCATCAAAATGCCCCCAGGGAAGAGGTGATGGCAGGTGAACCTCACTTGGTGAGGTTTGTCCTTTTGCCTTCAGGAGCCTCCATCGCTGAGCTATGCTTGCCTATGCTTTTATTTCACTTGCGTGGCCCTCCTTCTCTGGCTAATTCAGCCTTTAGCTCCTCTGGCTCTCGACGACTGCAATAAATAATTTATGTAACAGGCTGAGTCAGGATTTGCTGCCTGGGATAAAGCATGCAGGCTTCTGCAAAACACCTCTGGTCTTACTGCTATGCTAGAAATAGGGCCACTAATCTAATAAACACGTAATCGTCCTGGCCCTTCTCCCTGCTACAATGACATGAATTGGGGGTGACGTGCCTGCGGTACGGACCCATATGGGAGCAGTTCTTGAAGAGCTGCTGCGTGTGGGCAGTCCCCACAGGATCAGTTCGGGAAGGACAGCATCCCGTGGGAGGGACCCCACAGGGAGGGTTTTAGTTTGCTTTCAGTTCTCACTGCTCTACTCTGTTATTAGCAATAGGCAATAAATCACATTAATCTCCCTGTGCTGAGTCTGTTTTGGCCATAACAGTAATGGTTGAGTGATCTCCCTGTCCTTATCTCAACCCTTGAGATTTTTTTTTTTCATTTTATTTTCTCCCCCAGTTCCGAGGAGGAGGAACATGAGCAGCACAGTGGAGCTCTGCTGCCCATTGTTGTGAAACCACCCCACCATTTCTCTGTGCTTTCCCCTGCTCTGTGTCCCATAGCTGCATCCCCGGAGAACCTCTGTGTGTGAGGATGTGGGGTGTTCCACCCCAAAAGCAGTGGAACCAGGAACCTCCAGGGCTCAGCCACCCCAGGCCCCCACTCCCTTTCCCAGGGACACCCACCACTCACCCCATGGTTTACACCCTATGAGGCCACCTCAAGCCTTCCCCAGTCAGACTAATTGGTTGTTCCCTGTCAAAATCCATCACTGCCATTACATGGCGGGGAAACCCTGGTCCCTGGCACGCAGATGGATGTACATGAAGAAACCATGGGGGTGGGGCCAAGAAAGGATTATTGGGTTCTTGGTGTCCCACCATATGCCAAGTCCTCCCAGCCCCGCTCCCCGCAGCTGTGAGGCCATCAAGGAAGCCTTATCCAAGTGGCAAAGGGGACTCTGCACGATGGCCGAGTCACCCGAAATAACACCTCTGAGCAGCTCCTGGAAAACAAGTTGCACAATTAGCGCTGCGGCAGGAATGCTCGCTGACACAGCACTGCTAATTATAGAGCCAGGGCTCAAGGAAGTGTCGCACTGTTAGCATTTCTTAGGCAAGGCTGTCAGATGTGTGTGCTGCTCTGCTCTGGGGGGGCTTTAAACAGGTCTAAGGGATGCACAGGGATGTCCCAGATGTCCTCCAGGCTGAAGATGCCCACCTGGACCTGCCCTGTGATGGCAGGGGAATGCAATCCTGCATGGATTTACATCCTGGAGCTTCGGGGATGCTGCTTGGGTGCAGAGTCCAGCCTGTAATTTTGGAACAAATGGTTTTGGGAGGAAGGCGAGGAGCTTCCCACTGGCTGCAGTGGAATTGTCCTCAACATCTGCAGCTCCACCAGGAGGGAAGGAAACTGCCTGAGCGTGACCCTGAGGCTTGCATCTATTACAGGAACACCAGGTGTGATTTTCATTAGTGAGCTGCCAGTGTCTTACTATCACCTGTACCAAAACATGCAAATATCTCCTTCCAGAGGAGGCAAGAGTTACCGTTGATTTTCCTGTGCTTTTGGAGTGTTAGGCAAGCTCTTCCCGCAATAAAATCCTATCTAATGTAATCCTCACTGCAATGCCCCAAAGACCTTCACACTCCAAGTTCTGAGCACCCTCCACGACCAGCACCACTAAAGCACTGGAAATTCCCCATTAAAGGTCAGGACTGGTCCCCATGCCCCAACCCAGCAGCCTCCCAGGTGATTATTTTCCATGAAACGGTCATTGAATGAAACATCCAAACAACCCTGGATGGGCTCAGCAGGACTTTCAGCATCTCTTTACTGGATGAAGATGCTCAAGTCCCCCACACTGCTGTTTGTTTTCAGCATGGGAGAAACAACTTCAGGCCCCACAAGGCTCTCCTTGGTCGTCACTAAAGGTTGTCCATCCCCACAGCGAGCTCCCAACCATCTCCAAGCTTGCACACTCGGGCCCCCCAGATTTTGGCTGAGCCTGATGCCTGGCACAACTCCGCATCACACTGCAGAGCTGTGCATTGCCCACCACTCCCACCCCATCATTCAGGCTGGTTAATCAGTTGGGCCGAAGAGTTTGATGTTTAACTCATTTCCACTGCCAGGAAGAGGTAGAAGAGGTGACCGAGTAAGGTCTCACCCTATTTCAACCCGGAAAAACACATCCTGTTCTTTCAGGTGGAAAGAGCTTGGCCACAAACGTTATGCACTGCAGGCATCTCACCTGGACTGGTGTTGCCGCCTCTCATCCCTACAATGACAGGCTAAAAACCGGCACTAACCTGCTGGCATAGCTTCATAGGTTAGAAATGAGGAGACATTTCTTCTCAGAAAGAGCCATCAGGCATTGGGACGGGTTGCCCAGAGAGGTGGTGGCATCACCGCCCCTGGGGGAGTTCAAGGAAGGTTGGACGTGGTGCTTAGGGACATGGCTCAGTGGGTGACAGTGGTGGTAGGGGGATGGTTGGACCAGGTGATCTTGGAGGGCTTTTCCAGCCTTAATGATTCTGTGATCCTATATTAATGCATGTAACTGCCCAGGATGCTGGCTATTTTAAAGGGAGGATCAAGTGGTGTTTGTGACTTAAAACCCTGCATCTGGGTTTGCTCCATCTCAGCTCAGCCATGGCTTGGCTTTGCAGGGAGTTTGTGCCTGCCCTCATGTGTAATTGCACGTCCCCATCACCACGGGGTTAATGAACCTGAGCAAACAAGCACAAGACATCAAGAAGTACTCATCATATGTTACTTGGGTACTAGGAGTCAGGGAGACACAATACATCTGTTTTTGTAAATGTCAGTGAGCTTTAAAGTTCAAGACAAAATAATTGCATCTGTATTGTTCGATCGGTACAGGCAATTTCGTGAAGTTTTTGTCAAAGATGTCACTTAAGGAGGAATTTCCTAATGGCAGAAGTTAATAACTTTAAAACTGCTACTCAGGCTCCCTGCAAATGTGGCTTTATGCTGCAAATCTCTTTGAAACTCATAATTCAATCCTATTTAGAAACAAGTTTCTTAGATTTAGAGCAATGAATATTTAAATGCTACCAGTTGAAACATTTTCAATTTGGAGATCATTTCAAAGCCAGGGGAGTTTACAGTGTTCGGCTACTCTGCGACGCTTTAGCATCTGAATTGATCCGAACTGTAGCTGAACCTTAAGCAGCTTACATGGCTCTAAAGGGTTAGAGTAGTTTAAAGGGTTAGAGCAGTTTAAGCAGAATATCATGTTTTCAGCGCTCTGGTTAAGGAAATTTGAGTTTACAGGCTGTCAAGCCGAGCAGCTCCAGATGAAGGACCTGACAAGCCTCACGAGCAAAACTCTCTGAAGCACTCATCGTGTTCTCTGCTTTCAAACCTTGTCTGCTTTACTTTTCCTACGAAAGAGGAAAAAAAAAAAAAGAGCAAGTTGAACGTTCAAGGCTCTTGTTGCTTCTCTCTGATATTTGTCACTCGTTTTTCTTCAATACAAACCACTTCAAAGCACAGAAACAAGCTGAAAAGTGGCTGTGAAAAACAGACAGAAACTCTTGTGGTGCTCGTGTTTAGCTGTTTCCATGTCAGATGCAGACAAATTGAAAGACAGAGCTTCTAAAGACCCTCTGGCAAGCCAGAGCCAGACCTGCACGAGCGTTTAGCAGGACAGTTATTCGGGATGGGAAAGAAGACAGGACAGAAGGAGGTCTTTTTTGTAAGATATATTTCTGTCTATCCTAGCCCTAGGAGAAAGCATCTGTGAACTAATGTAATTTATTCCTTGACTGAAAGCCATGCATATTCCAGTAAAGTTGCTCCATCTGTGCTGTTAATGCTGGACTGCGCAAAAAACAGGTCAGGATTTATCGGATGCCAGAGGCAGCTGAGGCAGAAGAAAGGCTCCTTAGCCTGGCACGAGGTACATGGATGGACGCAATGGCTCTAATTCTGTGCGTTTCTCCAACTGAATCAGCATAAAGACATTGCCTGTGCTGGCACAAGCCACCCACGCCTGCGGTCACCTGCGTGTCCCTGCCACCCGCTGCCCTGCTTGGCACTCAGCAGGAGCAAATGCCCTGGGAAAAGGTATGAGAAAATGTAGTGCCATCTCCTCTGAAACCCCCCTGCCTCCAACCCCAGTGTCCTGGGGACTGCCTGACCCATTCAGGGTTCCTACCTGGTGAGACCATCTGTGGGTATCTCTCCCGTGCCCACTCTGGCTCCTGAAGGGAGATCAGGGCCAGCCTGCGCCAACCAAACCTTCCCCAGCAAGCAGTTTGGCAGCCAAACCAGTCTGCACACCAAACACCGTCTTGTTTATTCATTCTGGGCTCGGCACCTTCACTCCATGCCCTTATTTATTGGCACTGTTCTGCCCATGGTGAGCTGTGATGCCAGGCGAGGCAGCCCCGCATCCTGACCAGGAGAAAGTGCCACCACCAAACATCCCCTCTGAGGATACAGCCAGGGGTGGGCTTCACCTGGGATGGGACGCTTGGCATCATTTTGGCAGAATCCAGGAAATCACTCAAACCAGAATCATTCAACCATATTTTTCCACCTGGGAGCCAGAAATCCCCTTTCTGCCTACAGTCTGATCTTCCCACCACCTCTCATTTTCCCAGTTCATTTGCAGACTTGCGCAAAGGACCTGTTTTTCAGAGCAGACACTCAGCATTTCCTAGGAATCGGGGTTTCTCAAGACGTTTTGCAAGGAAACTGCTTGCGTATCACACTGAAAAAGGAGTATAAAGTCCACATCGGTGGGATTTAGGAATTTCCAGCATCGCACCCAAGGTTTCTGCCTTGTGAACCGGCTCCTGGGGCAGCCTGGTGGAAAACTTCCACCTGACGTAAGGCACCAGCCGATTTCATCATCCCAGCAGCTTTCCAGGAAACCTTGTCTCAGGAGCTCATTTTCCCCTTCTCTTCCCAAACCCGTTGCCCCCAGCTCCGAAGCGGTGCCTAAACCCGGGGGCCGCGGACGTCATCACAGAAATGAGCCGGAAAACGCTCGATTGAGGGGAATTCTTCATTGCGGGTCTTTCTGCTGCGGTTTTGTGAGCAGATCACCGCCAGCTTCCCTAGAGCTCTCTGCAGCTTTTGAAGGGTTTTCGCCCTCTGGAGGCTAGAACTATGATAGCAGATACAAGAGAAAGAAAAACAAGAAAAACAAGAGCTGAGGGGCAGAGGCAGATGCTGGGTCCTTTAACCAGCTCACACTTCACATTTGCAGAAATGCAGTCCCCAAGAGAACAAGCCTGCAAAGAATCATCGAATCATAAAATCATTCAGGTTGGAAAAGTCCTCCAAGGTCATCTGGTCCAACCGTCCCCCTACCACCAATGTCACCCACTAAACCATGTCCCTAAGCAACACGTCCAACCTCTCCTTGAACACCCCCAGGGGTGGTGACTTCACCACCTCCCTGGGCAACCCATTCCAATGCCTAAGAGCTGGTGGGCTTCAAAATGCTCCTCCTGAAAATGAACAAGGAAAACCATGGTGCAGAAAGCCTTGGTGGAATGCAAAAGCACTGTGCTCAGCCTCAGATTTTCCATAGCTGCAGCAGAGGTACCAAAAAAAAGTCCACATAATATTGAATCATCTCTTGGTAGTTCCAGATAAGACCTTCTCATTTGGTTCATTACACAATAATTTTATCCCTCCCCCTTTTTTTTTCTTCTCCATCTTTGCTTTATGTTGTGCGTTTTAAAGGCAGACATAGAGTCTTAAATGGACAAGACATTTCTAAATTTTCAGAATGAAATGTTTGGAAATCACTTGAAATCCACATAGTTTGTCCTCATTGGATGCAGCACCTTTCACTTGCTTGGAAATAGAATCAGGGTCAAAAATCAGTAGTTTTTTTTGTTTGTTTCTTTGTTTGTTTGTTTTCCTTGTTAGAAAATACAGAAGGAAAATGATGATCCCACACTGAAAAAGTGGAATCTGGCTCAGTGTACAATGGGTTTGTGTAGTACCATCTCCATACCTCTCTGATTTTACTTCCCTGTGTCTCTCTGCTGTGACTCGGTGCCATCTCCCTGGAGACCCCAAGAGCCTACTGAGTCCTCCCATTCCTCTGGAATTTTCTTGCCAGTCCCTAGTACATCCTCTGTCTCTCTGACATCCAGCCCAGCCTCATGAGCCTCAGCAAGAACACAAAAAGTGCTGTGCCTGGAGGCACAATGCCAAGAACATGCCCGATGAAGGCCATTTTCCAGGCGTGGGTGATGTGACTCAGTGAGCTGGAGGCAGAGATGCAGAACGTCCGCTGCTGCCCAGCGCTCCCCCGCAGGACTCCCTGGGTTTTGTGCTTGCTCTCTTCCAGCCAGGCCAGGTCCCTGCACACCTGCCAGGACAACAATGCTGACACAGAGTTAGGAACCTATATACAAACAATGTGCTTAAATGCCTTTGGGGATATGGACCTTTTCTTGCAGAACCCAAAGCATATAACAGATGTGAGGGCCACCAAGGATTATTAGATTTACATATCCTCAGAAACCTCCCCCACTGCTTTTTTACACCCACCTACCTGCTCATCTGTAAGAGGGAGTTGCCCAACTGTGACCTGCACACTTCAAGAGCTCAAAAAAACTCCTGTACTGGCCCATCTGGTGGTCTACACCACCTCTTGAGGATGGACAAGGAGATACGTACCACCATGCAGAAGCCAGCTGCCCCATTCTTCTCTTGTCCAGCATCGTTCCCAGTCACGATGAGATGTCCACCTCCACCTCCATGGCATTCAGCGTGGGGTCAACTCCATACCACAGGGCTGCCAGAGGGAAAGGCACACAACTTTTCCAAGGGGAAAACCAAAGATTCTGGAGTCAAATTTCAGATGATAAGGGAAACCTAGATGAGGTTGGCCATGCTCTTAGTCCTTGGCCCAAAGAAGTGAAAAAGATTTGCCCAGTGCCACCTATCCAGTCCTACAGGCTAGTGCTGGGTTGGCCTTTAGCTTCTCTGTAGGGCTGATTTGACTACCCACCCCTGAGCTTGTTGAGGTCCCTCTCTGCTGCCAGTGCAGGGCCCACAGGTCGCACTCAGTTATCCACTTCTCCAGGCCAATAGCTCAGCAGCTGTCCAAGGCCACCACCACCCACCATGGTTCTGCAGTGCCAACACCAGAAAGTCTGTGAAGAGCTCAGCTCAAAGGTTTGATTTTTCTTGGCCCCTGAAACCATAGTTGTGAGTTCAGCACCCTGAACCACCACACAGGACATGAGGAGATGCAGCCACCTTTGAGGAAGTCTCAGTGACCAGTGTCTCCTACCTGGGTGACCCTTAGAGCTGGCAAGACTGATATTGAGGACCTGATCTGCTGAGTGTGACACTCAGAGATGACTTCTTCCTCCTTAAGCAGTCACAAATATGGTCTTTCTCCTTCTCCATGACTTTATGTATCTATTGCTTGTCTTGACCTGTGGTGCAAGTCTGGAGCCACAGAGCCAGGCTGCTGCTGTAGGACAAGGAACAGCTGGGCTGCTGGGCTCCTTGTGAAGGACAGGACCCTTCCCTTTAGGGCAGTCACTCACCAATGCACAAAGAAGTGAACAAGGAGAAGCTCTTGAGACAGATGGGAAGCAATCCTGGTTTGTCGTATTGGATGGTGTGCTGCCTTTTTGTTAAACATCAGTGGGATGGTGACAGTGCACAGCTGGATCTGAGGAGTTCTGCGATTCCAATCTAAATGTCATTATGAACTCCCTCTTGTGTCATTAACTCACTAGGAGTCATAAACTAGCAGGATCGCTCTGCCTTCCTTTCCTGAAAAACTCCCAGGCATTTGCTTTTGCATCACACACTTGATCCTTTTTAACCTCCTCATCACTCCTCTTTCCATTTACCTTCAGAGTGACTCTTCCCACACTTGGATCGGTTAGAACTCAGGAAAGAACCTTTTACAAAGCTAACCAAAAGGAAAAATAAATAAATAAATAAATAAATAAATAAAATAATAATTAAAAAAAAAATCCCTTGTGGCTCCATCTATCCCAAGTAAAAATAACAATAACAATAATAATAATAATAATAAATATAAAGACCATTTCCACTACTGGGGAACCACGTGTGTGCATGAGACTTCAGGGAAGTTCACAGCAATAGTAGCCAGATGGTGGTGGCAGGTGGCTCCTCCAGGGACCTCTTTTGGTGTGTGGGCAACTATTTGGTGTGAGGAAAACATGCTGCTTAGCTGGGTTTGCTTCCAGCAATTCTTGATATAAAGGGCTGTGGGAAGGCACATGTGTGGTGGCAATCTGGAGGCAGAGCAGGTTGCTCTGCCCTGATCCCCATTTGGGGCTTTTGGGGGTGGTGATTTTGGCAGGACGACTCCCTGCATGGCACTAGTTTTGGGTAAGGGCTGAGAAAAGAGATTTACCTCCTTTTTCAGGTTTATTAGAGAGCATCAGGTGCCACAGGCACAGGGTATGTGAGCATTACTGCAGATTTGGGGTCAGTGTTGTCAAGTGCTTTACAGAGGGCCAGGAAAACTCTAGCAATTTTTTACTTCAGTCAGGTGTGGATGGGGCTGGGATTTGTACAGCTGACCAGGTTTTAATGTGAGGTTTTCTGAGGCAATCGATGTGGGAGCCCAAAGTGGCCTGTTACAGAAACCCAATCCAAGCAGAGCCACATTTTAAATAAGCAATAAAGATGCAAGAGCAAATCAGTACTGAACAGCAATTCCACTGAAAGACTGCAAAGCTATGACCAGGCACAACCTAATTTTTTATGCATATTAATGTACTTGGAAACTCGCCTTGTACCTGTTACTCATCTTATTAAAAGTCCTACTGCTACGAGGACACATGGATTCATTTCTCTGTGGTGCTAGCACTCATTCCAATCCCTTGGCAGGGTCTCAGTGTGCCAGTAAATAGTTACCTGCAAGTTTACTGGAAAAGCAAGGATTTCAGACCTCCTTTAGAAAATGACTTAATCTTATGCATCATTTTGCACTTGGATAAGCAGGTCAGCAACCAGGAACTGAACTTACAACAGGGTCTGCTGTAGCCCTACCTTCAGCCTCCACCGGTGTTGATGTGCAGGAACAAGGACACAAAGGAGTGTAAACACATGGCTGAGCCTCTGCAGCTCTAGCGTGTTTCCTCATGTCTGATGTGCACACACCATGTAGCAAAACATGAAAAATTGACTCAGCTTGGCCTGTGCTGAACATGAGTCGGAGCCCTAACAAGTAAACAAACCCATAAGTCATTCCCCAGCCGGGCTGCCAAGAGGCTCTTCAATACCCGGGTGGAATTCAATAGGTGCCATGCTGCCAGACTGCATCTGCAGCCAGCTGCTAATAAGAAGAAGTCATCGCAGCTGAGCTCTGCTTTGGTTCATCTCAGCCTACAGTGGTGAGCTAATCCTGCAGACTAATTCTCAGTTGGCCCAGCCACAAGAGGAAGAACGGGATGTTGTTTTAGAAGAAGCAGCCCTATTTGCCTTGCTCTGCCCATGATCTGTCACGAGGCTGAGTTGCACCATCTCCTGTGACCTGAAGGGGTTATGCCAGTGATGCAGAAGTGCCACACAATGTGCAACACATTTCAGAAAGCAGATGGTAGTTCCACATGGGTATCATTAGGGTTTGCCATGGATCTAAGGGTTAGCCTCACAAACCTGTTTTTGTTTTTTTGGAGGAAAACCTGCTTGTCCTGAGCACTGTGTTGGGCTGGTCAAGTCATCACCCCCTGAGTAAGCATATAGGTATCTCTGAAGTCAACCATTCCTTGTGAGAATGTTCCTTCTTTCTCATCTGGGCAGCTCTTTCCCTGTGTGAGGATAAGGGGAATCAGGTTTGTGGAAGAAGTGAAATCCAAAACCAGGAAGAAGAAACTATTTTTTTCTCCATTTAAGGAAGGAAGAAAGTCTGATGGTGAAAAAGAAGAAAGAGAGAAAGAGAGAAAGAGAGAAAGAGAGAAAGAGAGAAAGAGAGAGAGAGAGAAAGAGAGAGAGAGAGAGAAAGAAAGAAAGAAAGAAAGAAAGAAAGAAAGAAAGAAAGAAAGAAAGAAAGAAAGAAAGAAAGAAAAGAAAGAAAGAAAGAAAGAAAGAAAGAAAAGAAAAGAAAGAAAGAAAAAGAAATTATCTATGAACTATGAATGACAGAGGAGAAATAGAAGGAAACTACAGCAGAGCTCAGCAAGACGGTGGCACATGTCCCTCTGGGCTCATTAACCACTAATAGCTTTTATGAGAAGAATTTGTCACACTCTTAGGAGCATTTAGAAAAATGAAAAAATAATCTGGAAAGAATCTTACACCCTATAAACAACTATTCTTTCTAATGAACACTTTATGCTTTTTAAGAGTGGAGGCAGTAAAAGGAGCCAAGTGGAAGTCAAGTAGGGTTCAGCCTGGGATGAAACCCCTGAGGTATGTGAGGACCTGGCTGTATGAGATGGCCTGAGCATCTGGCCTAGCATCCAGTTTTGATTCAGTGGCTGTTGGTGTCACACATGTTGCACCTGGAACCCATGCCTGTGCCTCTGAAACCAAGGAGCACCTCAGTGGTGCTTGGGGCTTTCAGTGAAGTAAAGCAATGGAGCTTCCATGAGCTTTTTGGTATGGGTGCAGCAAATTGTGGTTCTGTCTCAAGGGTAAGCAAGGTCACATCCAGTTTCAGGGGCAATGACACAACGTGAATGGACCAAAAACCTCCAACATAGAAGGGAAAGTCCGTAAGAGCTGCTGGGGATCCAGATAATGTTCACCCTTGCTTGAAGAGAGAAACACTTAAAAGCAACTGTGCCACCAAAGACTGGACTGGGGGCACAGAGGTCTTCTTCACAGAGGTCTTCTTGAGGTCTTCATTTATTCTGGGTGTCTGAAATACAAACCAGTAAGTAAAGCATTTGAATGCCCTCAGCAAAAGCACCAGCTAATCCTCAGCTTTCAACACAAGGTGGCAGGCTGCCCTCAAGGTGGAGAACAGCCAGGTCCTCTGAAGTGATCAGATACGGTCTGTTGCCACGTTACAAAGGAAAAAGCCACTCCTTGTCCCTACTTAGAGGGGGAGATGAAGGGCACAAGATTTCTGTGGAGCTTGCAGTGAAATGGGGAGAGACGTACCATAGCAAATGAAGGCTCATTGCTCTGAAAGGCTTTCTCTGAGCCTGAGCTTTTGGCCAAAAAACCTACCAGTATGGGTAGGTGGCCAAGGGACACCCACAGTCTGGTTGTGGTGATGGTAGGATGCTGCTGTGGCTGGGTCCCCCCTGCCTGGAAATTAGGTACTGGCAGGGGCCCGAGCACATCCCCTCCTGGTTTGTCTACCAGGACTGGGGCCAGATTGGAGATGGCACAGCTGAGGGCTGTCCCCCAGGACCATGGACCCATTGATTTGGGACCTAACCCATGGGTTTACTTCCCAGCCCAGACTAGGACCTAGCTCAACTATATTGTCCTGTCTGGTGGCCACAGGGCTGCATCTGAACCTGGTTACCCTCACCAGGCCTGACCCTGACCTGCTGGCTGACTTCCCACCTTAACCATGGACCTGCTGCGCCCATTCAACCTGCCTGAGGACCTGGACTCTTGGTTGAACCTGGCCACAGTCCCAAGGCCTGTCCTGCTCCATGGCTGGGGCTGTGGGACAGGTTGTGGCCTAAGAGCCCGCGCTCTGCTGCTGAGGGCTGAGTCTCGGCCTCAGGCAGTCCGCCCACACCAGAGGTTTCCATAGCAGAGAAGCAAGAGCCAGGGAGGTGCCTGTGAAGGCCTCTGGCCATGCCTTATCTCTGGAGACTCCTGGCAGTCCCACGCCGCCGGGAGCTGCTCTCCCTGCTGCGATGTCCTTTGTTTTAGTTGGCAGCACCCAGAGCTCCCTGGGCCAACAGGCTGCTGTCGTTTACCGGCTGCTTAGGCTACGTCTTGTCCTAGGACATAAAAGCGGGCAGGAACTGTGCTTTGGCTCTCGAGCAAACCTTCCCACCCACCTGGGCTGCACAGGATGACCAGGCTTTGGGCCATGCTAGACCATAAACCATGCCTGGACGTTGTCCCAGAAAGGGGTAGCTGATACCAGCCATGCAGGGACATTCCAGTCTGAAAATAAATAAATAAATAAAATAAATAAAAAGTAAAATAAAATAGGAAAAATGACCTTTCTGGTTTTTCAAAGCTAACCACATACATAATTTGGGTCAATATTTGATTATCATTAAGTTACTATGGACTTGCCCAGCAATGCCCCAGGGCTGCACAACCTTATGGGGAACTGCGGCGGGTATCTACCCGTTCCTCACCATCCATGGCTCACACCACTGACTGATGCACATTTGCTGGAAGAACTCAGCACCCATAATGATTGTGAAGCTTCCTGTAAAACAGATGCTTCCCATGGGTAATGTGGCTCCTTGCTCTGAAGCTTTGTGGAGTCCCCCAGGGCTCGGTACTGGGGCCAGTCCTCTTTAACTTCTTCATCGATGATCTGGATGAGGGGATCGAGTGCACCCTCAGTAAGTTTGCAGACAACACCAAGTTAGGTGCGTGTGTCGACCTGCTCGAGGGTAGGAAGGCTCTGCAAGATGATCTGGACAGGCTGGACCAATGGGCCAAGGCCAACTCTATGAAGTTCAACAAGGCCAAGTGCCGGGTTCTGCACCTGGGGCACAACAACCCCAAACAGATATACAGGCTGGGAGATGTGTGGCTAGAAAGCTGCCTGTCAGAGAAGGACCTGGGAGTTTTGGTTGACAGTCGGCTGAATATGAGCCAGCAGTGTGCTCAGGCGGCCAAGAAGGCCAACAGCATCCTGGCTTGCATAAGAAACAGCGTGGCCAGCAGGTCCGGGGATGTGATTGTCCCCCGGTACTCGGCTCTGGTGAGGCCGCACCTCAAGTACTGTGTTCAGTTCCGGGCCCCTCACTACAAGAAGGACATGGAGGTGCTTGAGCGAGTCCAGAGAAGGGCTACAAAGCTGGTGAGGGGTCTGGAGAACAAGTCTTAGGAGGAGCGGCTGAGGGAGCTGGGACTATTTAGCCTGGAGAAGAGGAGGCTCAGGGGCGACCTTATCGCACTCTACAGGTACCTGAAAGGAGGCTGTAGCGAGGTGGGGGTTGGTCTGTTCTCCCACGTGCCTGGTGACAGGACAAGGGGGAATAGGCTAAAGTTGTGCCAGGGAAGGTTTAGGTTGGATATTAGGAAAAACATCTTCACAGAAAGGGTTGTTAGTCACTGGAATAGGCTGCCCAGGGAAGTGGTTGAGTCCCCATCCCTGGAGGTCTTTAAAAGACGTTTAGATGTAGAGCATTAGGGATGATTTGTTAGTGTTAGGTCAGAGGTTGGACTCGGCGATCTTGTAGGTCTCTTCCAACCTAGACATTCTGTGATTCTGTGATTCTGTGATTATTCATCGGAAAATGTAGATTATTCTAGAAAGAATGGCTAAGCAAGCTCTGCCCTGTAGGACAGTATAAAGAGCAGTCGAACCCATCAAATCTCACATCTATGTGGATTCTGGCACTAGGTGATGTGCTACCTTAGGCACTGGTGTCAGAGACTGGACATGCTGCTATGCTGCACTAGTGACTTGATGCCCACCTCGCCCAGCTTAGAGCATCCCCAGTTCATTAAGCTGATTTGCATACAGATCTATATGAAGTCATTAAGAAGTGCCAGATATGAGTGAAACTGGATGTAAGCTTCACCAGTGGGAACAATCAAAGGAAATCCCAGTGCTCAAGTCCCAGTTTGCTGCAACAGAGGGGAATTCAATTAGGGGCTGATTTAATTTGTGTAGTTCAGAGCAAAGTCAGCTGACTGGGTGTTGGGCTATTTTATTTATTTATTTATCTTTTACCTCTGAATCAGCTATAAATACAAAGGGTTGCTTTAAGCACACTGAAACAAACATGCTGGACGAATCCCAACTCCATCTGCCAGCTTGGAGCTGGAGTGGGCAGCAGAGGAGGCAGAACCATCCCTCACCCATGGAGAGCTGCTGTTTACCTGCTCCCAGGGTGTTTTTTTTTTTTTTTTTCTCCACACAAGCCGACAGGCAACAAGAAGATCTTGCAGATTTTGGCTGCTCTGGATCTGTCCTTCCTCCACAGCTTCCTAACGGCCCCAGCCACCACACACTGCTATATCACAAGTCCTTCAAGACCTGCATGGTTCTTCATGCTAGAAATGCACCTTCTCACTTCAGGAGCTTTTGATCTCACAGTTGCCTCCCTGGGGACTCTGAGATAAGGACAGTCACCATTTATGATCAAGCTTTGCAGAAGTGATTAGGTATCCTGTGTTACTTATTATCTTCCTGTTATCGTTTTCTCCTCTTCCTTTGAAAAAATGCTGTTTGTTAAATAAAGTGATTCATCCTTTGCCAACATGCTGGATGAGCAGTGCCCAGTTTGCTTTACTTCCCTAAGGTTTCTGGCCAGGGGGACTCTAGATGGGTGGTTTTCTTAGTGATCCCCCACATTTGAGCCCACCTCCTCTGGCTACCCATTAAATCCCATTAACTGCTGGCAGGAGGGCTACCCTAAAGCCTGAGAGAACTCACCCTTGTAAATGCAAGGGGAATTTTAGCTCTGACGCACAAAAAGCTGCCTTGCTAGGAAAATTAATGAGAAACCTGTTCCCAGATCACAAGTCACAGCTGTGCTGCTGCATAAACACAGGCCAGCTCACACAGCTCCCATGAGGACCTTGTCTGTCCCCAGGGTCCTTCTGTGCCTGAAGGTGTACACGGACCTGCAGCACCAGCACAGCTCCAATTCTTGCTCATGTGGGGAGCAGAAATGATGCACTGGGCTTTCCTAGGACCCCAGAAGCTATGTCCATACGGCAGGATGGGGCCCTGAGACACAGGCAGAGCCACTGCTTTATTGCACCACCCAGCAAGAGCAAACACAGTGTTTGTTAACTCCATGAACTCTTCTCATGCACACAGGGAGTTAGCAGCGTCAGGGGCTCCTTCCTGAAGGAAGACTCATTTCCAGTAGGAAGCAGTCACTTGGAGTGGCGGCAGAGCATTTTCTCATTTGCTCAAGGAAAAATGGAAATGCACAGAACAGCAAGGGAGGAATTCAGTGATTTAAATAGATTTGTCTTCCACTTCTTAAGAAGGTAATCAGGTGCTGTGCCTGAGATCACATTAAAAGTGTCTGTGGCAGCCTTTTGCTTGTGCCTGCTTGTTTGTGTAAAACATGGACTCATTGGTAGGACTCACAAAAATTCCCCTCTAAATAAAATATTTTGGAAGGGAGAGCGAGTAGAGAGAATACACATTTTCTGCTGAAACCTTTCAAGCAGGGAAATGACTTGGATTTGGATTTACCTCACTTTCCTCCACCTCCTCTACCTGAAACATATGCCTGAACAGAACTGATGGTCTCTTACTCTCTCTTTCTCAGCCATGTCCCCTCAAGTCTTCAGCCAGTTCCTCCATGTGTCACTTTGCTTCATCCCACTGTGCTGGCTGCAAACCAGCCCCACAAACAGCCACGAGGTTTTCTGCCAGCTCAGCAAGGTGAATTAGCCCTGCAGGGCTTCTGCCAGGGCCAGCCCAGGGACAAGGGGAGCTGCTAGGGCATGCCCTGTGGTCCTGCTGGAGCTTTTTGCCAGCTAAAATTTATTCTTATAATTGGGGAGGGAGCCCAGGAAGCACTGAGTGGGGATTGTGCTCTTCAGAAGAGCTGTGTCCCCCAAAGACTCAGTGCTGCAGATAGATAGAGCTCCATCCCTCATTTTCCCCCATTAGAAAGGAAGCCAAAAGCTGGTTGGAGTTGCCTGGGCAAACTTTGAGGCTGGTACAAAACTGTCAGGGTTTCTCTAGTAATTCTAAAATGCCAGTTGACAGACAAGCTCCAGCAAAAGCTAAACCTGTCTTTTGCAATACTTGGCACAGACTTCATTTAATGTTAAATAAATATTGCATTCTTGGAGCCATTTCCCTTTGAAAGGAGCAGGCTGGATGAAAGGCTTCCCTGGCTCTCTCAGCCACATCACAAGCCAAGATTTATTTTCTTTCTCGGCTAAGCAAGGCTGGTGGACAACCATACCTCAGGTTTTCCTTCCTGCTTCTATCATGTCTGTTTATCAGGAATTATCACCTGTTTACCCAAGATAAGGCAAGCAGAGTTTGCTCATCTGAGGCCTCTTCGAGACACCCGACGAACATCCTTTGTAGTCAGAACTGGACAACTGGCAACCTGCAGCCCTGCGAGTACACAGCTCGGGCTTGTTAGATTTGCTGGTGTTTTGAGCCAGATCAATGTGTGTTTTTAAGCAGAACCAATGTGAAAGCTGGGCTGCGCTCCACAGGGAGCATCTGGCCAACTTTAAAGCTTTGAAGCAGGAGAAAGTAAAAGCTCTTCTTCCCAGAAAGCAATGGGGAATGGCGCCTGTCTCATCTGAGCTTTTTTTTTTTTTTTTTTTTTTTTTTTTTTTTTTTTCATGGAAATGGACAGTGTGGCTGTGCATACAGATCCGTGTTGTCCCATGGCACCTCCCTTTTTGCTGCTGGATGTGAATAACCAGTGATCCTACACTGCTCCCTCTGCTTGAAAACCACATCTTTGCCTGGGCAAAGGAAATGCCTGGGGATGGGGCTGACAGTAGAGGGCCCCAATCCTTCTTGGTGAGGTTGTCTCATAACACCAGGCAAAAACTGGAGCTCCTGGACCACATTCCTCATGTCATGTGGTGTCACCAGATGAAACCACCCCAGGTGACAGTGATGGGCTGTGAGCAACCCATCCTTACAGCTGGGAAGCACAGGAGGGCTGTGGCGAGCTGGTTGCTCATGCAGTACACCAAAGCAACTTCCTTGAAAGGTACTTGCCTCCCAAGGTGATGTCCACATGCAAACATCCTCCGTCACATGTATCAGCAGTGCCACATCATGTTATCCCCTGCTGCACCGTGCTGGAGCTATGAGAATGGTGAATTTGGACGAGCCAGCAGCACGCTGAGCCAAGTACTATGCTGGGGATCTAGGGAAAGGAGAGTATAGGAAATGTCACCTCCATACAATACGGCCGACCTGCACCACGTCCTGTTTCCCCACTTCCAGCAGCACTGTGTCACCCCTCAGGAGACCCGTCTGAGGTCTGTGGGGTGACAGCACATCTCCCCCCACATTCCTTTCTGGGGTGAGGACAGGGCCAGCGCTTCCAAGGGTAAACTAGTCACAAGAAATTTATCTTGCCAACTTCCCTTTCATAACAGGAAGTATACCCAGCAAATAATAATTGTAGGAAATGTACAACTGACCCAGGCAAAGGTAGAAAGTTTGCTCTGGATCAACGTTGTGTGCAGATGGGAACAAGGAGAAAAGAGCAATGAAAACTTGTGGATCTTCTACACAGACTTATTTTCTTTTTTTACTGGGAAACACTGTTTTGTCACAAAAGGAAGTCCAATGGAGGTGTCTGACTCCACAAAACTGCACATGAACATCCTCGGCAAGCAACAAGAACTACTTCTTAGCTCAGTGGAAGGCTCGCAACACCTATGAAAACCCTTAGCCCAGGGCAATTTGTTTCCAATGATCAAGTTCTGTAAAAACCCACGTATTAACTGGTTTGGCTGGCAGCTAGCTAAGGGGGGAGAAACCACCAGGAAGAATGGCTAGCCCTCTGTTTCAATCCCAGTATAATTTATCAGATAATTAAAATTATGTATTTTACATATTTCAAAACATTTTTCCTGTATTTCCTTCTCTTAGAAACCCTTTTAGAGATTTGCCTTTGAAGTCCCAGAGGAGGATGTAATTTTTATAGTATGTCATGACTTTCAGCTGAAGGGAAAAAACAGCTTTCAGCCACCTCTAGTCTCAGCTAGCTTCAGCCTCCATTCTCCAGACCCTCAGAAAGACTGGACACTCCAAAAATTGGACAGAAGAAGAGCACCAGCCCTCCTGTGAGGATCAACATGCTCTGGGGCTTGAGAAGGAAGAGTCACAGAGGAGAATCCACTGCAGCACACTGCCCTGCCAGTCCACAGGTCTGGTCCCCTTCTCCATCCATCTTGTAAACTAAGGGATTACGCTGGTGCAGATGAAACCTGTTGGCATAAAACTGGTGTGAGAGGAATGGCAAGTTGAGCAATTACTGTCCTTTCTGTTCAGTTGAAACTAGTGAGGAGGTCAAAGCCATGCCCAATGTCAGCTGAGCATACTGAATGCTCCACCTAACCTAAGATCAGGTATTATATTCATGTACACAGTCCTTTGTTGATATTTCTTCTCCATTTTTTTCTAGCCATGAAGAAAAAGCCCTGTGAAGAAAAAGCCCCAAGTGTGGTGGTTAATAAACAGACAACCCTATTTCATCCATAATGGCACTTTCAGGATGTGTTAACCTGATGGTTCAGTATTGCCTTGTCCCAGGTTCTCCTTTTTCTCTTGGAAGACTTTTGGGATCTGTAGCAAGAGTATCTCTCCATATCTGTCCTACAGGTGATATTCCTGTAGTGGGCCACAATCGCACAGCCTTTTCAGTCATTTCTAGAGGAGAGATTTGAATGTCTAGTGGGAGAAAACAAGTTGAGTGAAATCACAAAATGTACACTCAGCCCAAGAGCTTCAGCTTGGCCAGGAACAGCCTGAAAACCTCAGCCATTCCTCTGTACATCGATGATGTCTGGACCTGACCCAGGCCAAGCTCCTTAGGAAGGAACTCTCAGAAACCTGCAAATGTGAACAGGGATCTACCCAAATAAGTAATCAGCAGGTTCTGCAATGCCTGGTCAGGGCTTTCAGCATTTTCAGCAAGGGTATGGATAATGGACAGGAAACTTGGCACCTGAAAGGCAATTAAGTACTTACATCCTGTGGGTGATAAGTCTTGGCTAGGGATTTGCATACTTTGAAAAGCAGTGGACTTTCCAGCAAAAACTTCTTGTTCAACCCAGCACTTCATACGCAGAGCTGTTTTGCCTCAGAAATACCAGTAGTATGTAGTCTCAGCACATCCAGGAAATGTTAATAAGTGTCACTATGTTCATCTCACCCAAACCTTTTTGGGTTCAGTTCACTGTTACTCAGCAACACCTACATCATTTATGCTTGGGTAGCAGAGATGCCACACTTAGCCTAAAGGATCAGACCAGTATAACTGCATACCACACAGGTGTCTTTGGTGTTGGCAAATGAGAAAGCCCAGGGTCCAACCAAAGCCAAACTGTGGTCTCGCATCATGGAACTCCGCTGCAGATTTGGCATTTGACTCTATCCTTTTGGCTTCTGACACCGAGGTGAGGGTTTTCCTTGTTATTATTATTATTATTATTATTATTATTATTTTGCTTCTTAGATGTGTCTTTCTGTTAGTCCTTCCTGCTCTTCTGCCCCCAAATTTCCCAAAATATTATACCCAATTGCCACTCTTTTCCTCCTGCATTTCACTCTCGACTATGTTGGATCTTTGTGCCCACCTTTGGGCAGGTGTCATGGCCCTGAGAGCACCAGCAGGCTCTGAGATCTCTTTCCTCCATTCCTTGGGTTTTGTTTTTCCCTGTCCAAGGTCATCTCTGCAGTGGTGCAGCTGCGTTACCCGGAATCAGAGTGCTGGGAAAACAGCTGAGGTGCGAGAAAGAGCTGGAGATGTCTCATTGGAGATAGCCTGGCAGCATGTCTCCTTTAACCCTCTAGGTTAAACACTCAGCAAGTTGTAAACCAAGTCCTGTGTCCCCCAAGCAGGTGCTTCTCCACTGGCTTTCCTGGGAAGCTCAGTCCTTGGGAACATGCAATTACACATAGAACAGAAGCTGTGCCAAAGGCTTCCATGCCAAAGGAAAGCCCTTGAACTTTCAGGGTAGAATGTTATCCAGAATTTGGGACATCCAGCAGGTGGCTGCAATTTTCAGGAGTATTCAGTTTCTTATGGCCCCATGCAGATCAGGCACAAAGCAAAGCCATTTGGAGGAAGTTAACCAACCACCACAAGACTATGGTAGCGTGAGCTCCTGTCGGGTGGTGGGCAAGAGATGGTGGTGCTTATCAACATCTCCCCAGTAAGCTATTATATTGTGCCAGATTCCTTTTACTCTACCAAGAAAAGGAACCGCACCCTTCCTCGGTGCTGATACCAGATAGGGATGCCCCATTTCACAGGGCTATGAGCAAACAAGGAAACCTCTGTTAGGAGATGGGAATTCCAGTCATAGCTTGAAGACACATAGCTAACAGCATGTGTAGGTAGTTCCAGTAAACCATCTCTCTCCTTCCAGTAACATTGGCAAAAGCTTGCTTAAATCCTCCTCCACAAGAGCCAGGGTGCCTTTCCCCATTGCTCTGGCTCCTTGGTCAGCACCATGTCTCATACCTAGGACACTGGCCTGGGCTTCTTTCTCTAGAGTCCTTAGGGTGAAAAAAACAAACAAAACCATTTGAGATTCTTCAGAAACCTCCCACCTGCTTAGCACTGGACTGTTAAAAACTCAAGTTTCCATGCAAACCATGGAAATAATGCATTTTTCCCCCTCTTTGTATCCAACAACTTCTACTGCTATATCACCAAGTCCAACCATATTCCCTATAATACTCACCGTAACAACACTCAAGCCACCATGCCTACCCTAGACCATACTGTGGTCCTTCTGTGTCCTAATTATACCTCTGCTCCCAGCTTTCTCATGTAGTCCATAATGTCCCTTATTTCATTTCTATACTCTCCCTCCCTTCCTAATACCATCAGCCAACTCATGTATCTGTTGCCCAAGTCAAACTTGGCTGTTGGCCTAACAAAAGGCTTCACCATATAGTTGGCCAAACCCTTAAGTACCTGGTGTTTGACTAGCTGGACATCTTTTCCAGATGCTGAGCAGCTGAAGAAAACATAACTGTCCTTAAGGATGGCCTGTGGGTCTTCTCTGCTCAGCCTCTGACATTTGGGAAATGTGTAGGTATTTATTACCATTGGGAAGATGAGAAATGGAAACATTCTTGTCCTTCGGAGAAACTGTGTGATCAGTCTAAAAGGTATTAGGGAAGGAATTAATAAATGCTGCAACACACAAAGGACATGTGGCTAAAAACAACAACAAAAACAATTTCCTCAAATTAGTTTGTCTCTTCCACCAAATGGTGTAGTTTTTTTTTTGGGTGACCTTAAAAGTGCACAGATATCTGGCCAGAAGACCTTTGAGTCAACACTGTCTTCATTTCAGCAGCAGTAGGAAGAGTGCTCCTTGTCCCAGAGCCACACAACTTAGAAAAAAAAATAATAAGTTTTATTTAATAAAAAAATAGGTCTGGGTCCTAGACCAGGTCAGAGGGAGTACATGATTGTGAAGACATCTCACTGATGTCTGTAAAGGAGGAAAAAGATCTAATTCACACAGAAAAAGTGTTTTGCACAGGGCACTGTACTGATTGTAAAGGTTTCTCTGTATGGAGGTTTTCTGTTTTGCCTAGTCATTTTCATTGCAAACGAGGAAATGGCTTTCTGAATGAATGCCCTCTGCACGCTGGAATTAATTTGTATTTGCCTTCCTTTGGGCTCAGTCACCTCTAGTCACCTGTGGGATGACTCTGTGGTTCCCATGGAGGGACCTGATCTTTGCTATCTCATGGCCACGTGGGTTTTGCAGTGAGCTGATTGGCATTTAGGGCACAAAGGTGGGTGGGAAGCAACTGTACGAGCAGAATGATCTTTGACAGTAACATGCACAATGCATAAGCATGTTCAGGAAAGGTCAAAAGGTCTCTTTCCACTGGAAGAGATATGCAAATCATGAAATAAATTTAGTTGTAACCCACCAAAGTGTACTTTGGTACATGTTAAATGTGCATCAGTACTGCATGTACAGCCCCAAGTCTTTCAGCTTGGAAACTCTTACAGATGGTAGATTTCCATTCCCTTCCTCTTCTCCTCTGTAAGACATTCAGCACAGGAAACAATTTAGAGGACCTGCTCCATCTGTTGTGCCTTAAGATCCTATGAGACATTGTCCTGTTTTTGGCTGGGATAGAGGGAGTTTTCTTCATAGTAGCTGTATGGTGCTGTTTGGATATGTGACAAAAATAGTGGTGATAACACATGGATAAGTTAGCTGTTGCAGAGCAGTGCTTGCACACAGCCAAGGACCTTTCAGCTCCTTGTGCTGCCCTGCCAGTGGGGAGGCTGGTTGTGCACCAGGAGCTGGGAAGGGACATAGCCAGGACAGCTGGTCAAAGGGATGTCCCACACCATGTGGCATCATGCTCAACAATAAAAGGTGGGAGAAAGCAGGAGGAAGGGGGATTTTTGGCAGTATGGTGTTTGTCTTTCCAAGTAACCATAATGAGCCTTGCTTCCTGGAAATGGCCTGCTGATGGGAAGTAGTGAATAAATTCCTGGTTTTGCTTTGCTTGCACACATGGCTTTTGCTTTACCTAGTGAATGCCTTTATCTCAGCCCATCAGTTCCTGCACCATTACCTATTTGATTATTTTCCCCATCCCACCTGGGGAAAGTGAGGAGCAGCTGTGTGGGGCTCATCTGCCTGCTGGGCTAAACCACACCAGAAAATCTGCTGTCAGAGCAAGGTTTCTAAATCCGTGTCTTCCTAGACAAGTTTATTATCATAACACCTACATACGTAAGACTTCCTCTCTCTTGTAAATAAATCAAGTGCTAGATAAATAGCATGGTAAGTGAAAGGGACATGAGAACCTAAGAAAAGGCAGTACACACATAATCTCTCTCTCCACTATTGTGCCTGCCATGGGGATGAGACAGGGAGAGAAGCTCTTTCCCTACACCCTCACTTTACCCCAGGAGAACACCATCTGTTTGATCGTAACCCAACATATCAACTGCCGAACTGTGATGGACTCCGTGCCAGACTTAAAAAGAAAAGTCTTGGTCCTGGAAGCTCTCCCAGATGGGTCCTTCCTGTGCATGCAGTCACCCCCATGCCAAAGTCTGTGCACCACGAGCTCTTTAACTCTTCATGATCTCCTGTTCAGGCTCTGCCTAAATCCTGCAGGTCCTGCTTGCTTCCAACCATTTCTTTTTGAAACTGTACCATTAAAAGACATTTCCTTCATTGTCTATTGTGAGGGGAAAGGATGGGAAAATAGGCAATTTTCTGGAACCATCCATTTCAAACAGGGTCTTGCTAACCCAAAGGAAGTTGCCTGAGGTTTCAGAAAGAGATGGGTGGGTTGTGCTTTGTGGATAGGGACTCAAAAAATCCCTGAAGGAATTACAGTGTGCTTTCTGCTGGGGGAAATCCAACAATCGCACGAACACAAAGGCTACCAGTTCCAGGCGTTTTCAACTTCCTCGATTGGTTTTCACAAGTGCTCAATGAGTTCTCCATCATCCTGCAGAAGTTCCTTATTTGGCCCATGTCTCTGCACTGGGATTTCCTATCAGCAACGAAGGCCCTTGGTTGCCTATTGTCAATACTGCTTTTAGCGCATGAGGCTTTATATAACCTTAGTCAAAACACGGTGTTAAAGCCACAGCCCGAATTTAATAGTTAAGGAGCTCCAGCAAGGCCAAAGGCTCAAAGAGCAAATCCTGCTTTAACTATGCCAAAGAGGTGTGTATCTATGCTGAGCCCAGTAATGAAGACAAATGAAGCACCTCACGCAGAAAGACAGCCTGCTGTGATGCACACATGTCAAATATTAGTGATTCCCATGGCAGTTTGCACGGATGGTTGATTGCTGGGATTATCCCAAATGTAGGCTTTGCTTTTCAATTAAATCTGTCCAGCTTCGTTTTCCCACATTTGCTCTTTCTGTGCTTTTCTGTAGGAGATTAAATGGCCATTTAGCATTTTGTGCCTTCTCAGCATGATGATTACATTGCACGTTACTGTGCTTGTCATTCTCCTGTGATGAAGCATCTCAAACAAGTGTGGTTAATTAGCCTAAAGACAAACTCGAGTCATTTAAACCTAAAAGAAACCCACAGGGCTGAGCAATGGCAGCGCACATCTGAGGTGTTCCAAACACCCAAATTAATTGTTCCATCACTGCGATGAGTTTCTCTTTTTCTTCCTCTGGAAGAAAAGCAATCTTTGGGGGCCTAATTCATCCAGACAAATAGTTTCAGCTGACCACTGGCTGTGGGGGAGGGCAGACCAGAGCACATCACTCCTTTTGGTATGAAACCCTGCCACCTTCAGCACCACTCTCAGTTCTAAATATATTTCTCGAGTCGGATATATAATAAGACATTTCATTACTTCCTTCCTTTGCAGCAGATTAGAGCAAAGTGAGTCGGGATTTGCTGTCCCCAGCATGAGCAAAGGTTAAATATTTGCTCTCTGCCAGAATCGCCAGCACAACTGAAATAGCCCTTTGCTGTCCCCGTGCATGTTAGGGCACTGCAGCTCACTTCACGGTCATGGCATCCCTTGGGAACAGGACAGGTACATGGGATACCTGCTGGGCCATCCTAGGGAGATCCATGGCAGCTCATGATTTATGGTGGTAAGAGCTGTCCATGAGATGCCCCAACCAACTTCAGCGCTCCATAAAGCTTGGTGCTGTACCAACTGATTAAATTTTGCCATGCAATAGAAGAGTACTGGAAATAGGAAAAAAAAAAAAAAAAAAAAAAAAAAAAAATCTCCTCTGAGGTCCTGCAAGACTTCCCAATGTCTCTAAAGCAAATTCTCCAAGCCCAGGCGAAGCTTTCATTTATGCACATACAGAGGTTACCGTTAATATAAGGAAATATGGAACACACTTGTTAATGGAAAGCACTTGAAGGTTGGGTGCACAGCCCGGGCTCCCTCTCCATGTCTTTTTTTCCCTTTTTATGCAAAAAAGTGATATCACTGAGCACGTGAGCAAAGTGCATTTGGCAGTGAAATGTCCTATTGTTCGTGCTTGCTCTTATGGTCACAAATAAGCAATCCAGAGTGGAGACAACAAAATGCTGAAATAAATTCTTGTTGTGTGCTGAAAAGAAGGGTGCTGGTAGCTGTAGAGACTGGAGTCCTGTATTCATTTTTCCATCTCAAGATGTCCTCCAAAGGGAGGTCGGGATTCACCCCACTCAGTCCCTGAACATGAATAATGAGTGCAGCAGTCCTCAGCTGCTTCTGCAGTCAGGAGGGAGAAGTCAACACCTCCAAAAAGCAATACGGATGGGTGGCACGTGCCCCAGGCCACCCGATGGGTTGACGTGTGGCCCTGGTGCTGTGGTGTGTTATCTTCCTAGAATATCAGAAATGGTGCAAAGCTGGTAGAGCCAAAAGCAAAGCAGCTGTCACAGTGTCCTTCATTTCATCAGCATATCCTCTGCGCCAGGTCTGAGCCCTGAGGTTCCATCCCAAACCTTCCTGGGGAGCACTCCTTCAGTTAGGGCATGAAAATAGCCCCCAGGAGCCAGCTGGACACCAGCTCTGTGGGGCAAGGCTCTCCCATGCCAGTTCGTAGAGTATCTCAGCACCTTGCAGGCAAAAAAGGCACCTTAGCTGAAAGCCTGAAAACACCTACAGGGCTTGGACTCCAGATCATTGTGTATAGCAGTAACTGAGGCTCTTAGAACCATCTCACCTATAAGAAAAAATATATTTTTTTCACTTCCAAACCCCTACTGGCTCCCCAAATGATTTCCCCATCTTGACATTACACTTTCCTGCGAGTACCCCCACCCAAGTGTCCTTTCCATCCACTTTCCCCCCCGCGTCAGGAAATCACTTAGAAAATATTTCCCAGGTTCCTTCCTGGCCAGAGGTCATCTCTGTGCTTGGGGCCAGCAGGAACCGCTATGTTCCCTGACACAACAAACGGAGAAGGAAGATCTGCCCTGCCCATTTAGTGCTTTCGGGCTCGTGTTTTTCAGCTGCAACTCCACCCCACGCTGGAGGAGAAGGGATCGGATCCTACTGAGAGCAGGAAAGGGAGGTTGTGGGGTTCACTGGGTGAAATCACCGCCAGCTGCACACTTCACTCTCCAGCTCACCGAGAATTTATCACAGGCTGATATGTTGCAAAAACAAAAGTAAAAACGAAAAAAAGAAAACAGCCAAACCAACTCTCCAGCCTGACAGCCAACAGCACACACACAAGGTGTGTTTTGAGCTCTGGGAAAAACAAAGGGCAGAGACTGGGGTGGGAGCTGACACTTGGATAGGAAGCTTCCTGCCCAGCAGAAGAGGACAAGTGTGGAAAGGACTTGGACAGGACCAGAACTCCTTATCCTGCAGGTATGCGGTGATGCACTGGGTTTCCGTGTGCTTCAGCAGTGTGGGGCTGGTGAGGGTGGCTTTGAGGAATGCTCAGGGTCAGATTCTTTGCATGCCCGGTAAACCTGCTGCAGGTGTCTGCTGGGGGAGCTGCAGTCAGAGCATTTCTTGTTTTGTGGTGATTGGGTGATAGGTTCCTGTAGGATGCTTTTGGCTTCTCAGTGTAAGAATTAACCATTCGAGATTCTGATAAAGTGCCACTGTCAGTTAGCCTGGCTAGGGAAATTTTGACTGCAACTACTTTAGACTAAACTCTGGGTAAAGAGGGATGTGCATGGCAATACTGTGCTAATCTGGTCTGCATTTATGTCCTAAGGCATGCTACATGCTTTCAGGAAAAAACAAACAAAAACAAACAAAAAAAATCAGACCACCACCAACAACAAAAATTGATTGCAATAACAGATTTTTTGGAGTTATTTTTATGCTTGTAGTGGGCTGTGGCTGGGGTTTGCAACGCAGATGGGATTTGCAATGCACAGTACTTTTGTCAGCTCTATGAAATGGTGGATTTGTTTCTTTTTAGTGCAACCTTCGGTCTCAAATGATGCTTGCTGACAGGCAGGAGGGATTTGGGGCACCCAGAGCTACTGACTAAGACACTGCTGTGTGCTGTGAATCTTGTATTTATCTTGTTTCTATTCTTTTCTACCTGCGTTTTGAGCTGCTAAAACTAAACCCAATTTTGTGGTGTCATGCTGGGGTGCTGAAGTGCTCTTCCCAGTGCTTAGAGTCAGGGGGATGCAGGGGGGCTTTCTGCTGCTTTCACCCTCATCAACGTGTTATAACCCCAAAAGTCCCACTCCATCCGAACCCTTCTGGTGCAGCAGCACCTACCAGTTTCTTAAGTGACTGGGATTCAGTGAAAAGGCAGACACAGTGCGACCTTCTGCAACCTTGTTTCCCTCTCTCCATCAGTGGGAAAGTGAGGCTCACCTATCTGGTTAAGGAGCTTTCAGATCTGGGGAGAAAGGTCTGGTTTGAATGCTGTAACTCTTACTTCCAGTGACAGTTTTATGGGAAGCAATAAAGCAGGCAAGGGAATAGCAAGGGAAAGGATGCTGGGAATCTGACAGCCTGAGGCTCCATTTCTGCTTGGTCACTTGCTGCTGCGTGGTGAAAGCTAAATTTCTCAGCCCACAGATCCTACTTGCATCCAGAAAATTCCTCATCTGCTTCTGTCACTTAACCTGTTTTGCAATGTCTGGCAAAATTGTGGAACAAAATCTTATGCAAAGACATTTAGGGACAAATCTCTAGCATCTGGGTAGCAATGATACTTGACTGAATTCAGTAATGGCTCAGCCAGCCTAACAGGAGCCTGGTGTGAGCATTTGGCATTATTTGACTTCCCTAGAACTTCTCCTCTGAGTTTACCTCCGGTGATCCAGGTTTAAAAAACAAACAAACAGAGAACATGCGTAGGCTCTAGGAAGATATCTTTGTCCTAATCTCCTTGATTATTTTTATTTTTTTAACACCTCTTAGACAGGCTTAATAAAGCACTTTTCCAAGTCTGAATTGGAGACGTGGGAAATTCCTCAAACTAGGCAGAGCTTCCTCTCATTGTTAAAACACAAAAGGCCAGTGCAGCCTTTACTAGATTTCCTTTTTTTAACCCATTCACCCTGATCAAGAAGGCCTCCGTGATGCTGCCGTGCATGGCAGTGGTTCCTGGTTTGCCAGAAGGAATGAGGGATTACAGTAAGAAAGTACGGATGCGAATTGCATCATCGGTGAGGGCATCTTTAGCCTTGGAGCTATATGAATGACAGCTGAAATGATTTGCTGCTGGAATAAATCTCAGTCTTGTTTGAGAACTGCGGCTTTTTAAGGCTGAATGGGATCACTTTACAGCAGAACCAAACGCCTTTCAGAAGAAAACCATCTGCAGTTTTGCATGAAGCTGTCTCTTACGATGGTCACCTCAAAGAGGAGTCCAACTGACATTCATGAGCTGATCCACAGTAACCACACAGTTATGTAGCGTTTATTTCTCAAATTATCTTGCACATCGCTCTGTCTGCCTATGGGCAGTTACCACCCATCAGCTAATCTGATCCAGCACCTGCTGCGTGTGGGATCGGACCAGCTTGTCCCCTTATCTGTGCTCGGCAGCATCCTGCCCACAGGCTGAGCCAACGCTGGGTGAAGGCAGAAGCTGGAGGGCTGGGATGAGAAAAGTAGGGAGCACAGTGCCACGGTCCTACAGTGGGCTGGAGATATTGCATTAGGAAAGTAGGTGAGATGGAAGACACAAGGTGGACGTTTGGGAGCAGCGAGCATGTGAAAGAGCTTGAGAAAGATGATTTGCAGTGGGTTGTTTCTCTCTGAGAGAGGAATGATCCTCTTCACACTTTTTGCTGAGCAGTTCCTGCAGAGCAGCAGGGTGTCCACTAATTACAGGACTTTACATGCGTGTTACAGTGCTACATTGGTGGACATTGTTAAGGGATTTTTGACTACATTTTTTCTACATCAGCCTATTCTGAAGTGTGTCTGCTTAAGGTGGTGGCCTGTAAGACAGGTTTCGTGCTGACGACCATCCCATGTAACCTTAATATCTCATTTCTGCACCCAGCCCATAACTTGTCTCAAAACTTCAGAGCAAGCCAAATAAGATGGGTGTACACAGCCTGGCTGGGAAGGAGTTAACTTTCCTTTTGCATCTTCTTAAAGTGCTGCAGTTTGGATTTGTTGCTAAAACAGTGTTGATAGCACACCGGTGTTTTCGTGTTGTTATGTGCACAGCAGCAGCATGGAGCACTGTTATTGCTCAACAGAGCTGCATAATATTGAGACTTTTCCCAGCTGCAGGCTGGGAGGGGACAGGGCTGGGAAAGCTTCCCCCAAATTGCCCAAAGGTCTATTTCATACCATATAACAACATATTAAGTGATTAAAAAAACAGCAGTGGTGGTGAGCAGGAGACAGCAGGCAGGGTTATACTGAAAAGCGGCCATTGCCTGGAGCCTGGCTGGGCATCAGTCTGCATGTGGGAAGTGGTGAGTGATTGCCTTTACATCACTTACTGGTTTGTCTTTATCTTGACCCATGAGTTTTCTCACTTTTTATCTTTCTATTCTCTCCCCCATCCCAGTAGCATGTGGGGAACAAGTGAGCTGCAGGCCAGGATCAACCCCCCCCCCTCCACAGCAGCATATCTGCCCCACCTTTCAGAGACCCTCTAATGGACCACTTTTGAATAAGCAAGAAGGTTTTTACCAGCCCGGAACAACCCATTGCTCCTCTGTGTGATCTCAGTCAGATGACTTACACAAAGTCACGTCCGTTTTAGGAAGAACTCAAAGGTCACCTAAAATTGACTGCTCCTGGCATTGAAATCCTTCCTCCTGGCTTCATTTGCCTTCTAGGTATTTCCACAGCTTACACTTTATCGAGCTGATAGCCCAGGCACTGATGGCTTATTACAACCCCAGCTTCTCTCTAAGTGCCCCATGAAGCAGGGAGAGCTCAGACCATCCTAGTTTGACATAGGGACAGCAAGGGTTTGCATTGTTGGCTGCTGTCAGCCCAGGCTCTGCTTAAACCCACGTCAACAGGAGAGAAAATGCTGTGGCAGGCTGGTCTGAGGATGCCTGTGAGTAGCAGAGCTGTATGGATTCCCCATTTAAATTTTAATGCGAAACATTAATTTCCAAATGACTTCCCCAAAAACATAATAGGGCTGTGATCTAGTATGCAATTTACTGTTCTCAGAAATTCTTCAAAAAAGGCAGAGCTTCCCTTCATTGTTCATGCACAGAGGAAAAGCTGTACTAGAGTTCCTGCTTCAGCTCGCTCCTGTGACCACAAACTTGGCCTTTGACAACTGTCAGGTTGAGTGTGTAAAAACCATCTTCATTCCAAAGCCACCCCTACGTGCCTTATGACAGGCTGTTCACAGCATGGTCCTGATCCCCAAATGGCTTTGCTCTTCCTTCTGGAGGAAGAAAGTCTTGAAATTCTTGCATGGGGTCTTTAAAGTCTTGGTTTCCTGACCCAGTTGCTGAAATCCTGGATAAATCTGTGCATGCCTTAAGTCAGTCCAGCTGTAAAACAAGACTGAGGACACTTCCTTCCGTTCGCTGTCTTGTTTCAAGCCCACAGATTAAAAAGTCCAGTTGCTCTTTGTAACTGCAGGTCCTTAGCTAAGGACACTCAAGATGTTTTGTGCTGCTAACAAAAATCTGTCCCAAAAGCTTCCTGCTCTCTTCCTGAATGTCTTATTTCCAGCAAACCTTGCAACAGTGGTTTCAGCACTGTTTCAGCACTGCATTACCAAACGTGGTGTAGACCTAATCTGTCTGACAGCAGTTAATGTAATTAACTGCTAATGTAAATGCAGATGCTTTTGAGGGTGCTTTGACTTAGATTGCCTGTATGGTCAGTGAAGAGAAACAGGTGCCTCTGTAGATTTGCCATGGGATATGGCAAAGCACCAGCCTTTTCCCACTGAGAGCAGGGGTGCTGAATATTCCTAATCCCAAAATATCCACATTTTGCCTTAGGCCATGCTAGAATTAGGAGAAACACATGCAACAGCAACAGTGCAGCATGAGAGACTGGAGTTGTTCCCTGATCATGCCAGGACACGGTTTATTTCCATATGTCTGAACTCTCCCTTTCCCTGCAAAGCAAGGCACCTTAGGCTATGCTACTGTCTGGGGACAGCCTCTGGCCCATGTTGTCCTTTGAATCATTCCTGTGAGTTTGGGGACAGACAGCTAGGACAGGACAGCTTGGCATTGACTGTGCCAGGGAACAGGGTAACTAGTGAACCATTGAACTAGAAAAAACTGACAGAAAAAGACCTCAGGAGGTCATCTCCTCCAGCCCTGTATTTCATGGCAGGTATTTGTTTAAGCTCTCCTAAGACATCTCCAGGGCCTGAGAAATGCCACTCATCCTGATTCTACGTTGATGACATTAGGCCTTGTTCTCACACCTATTGCTAGTGATGAAGATCAGTGAATCACAGAATCATAGAATCATAGAATCATAGAATCATTGAATCATAGAATCACAGAATGGTTTGGCTTGGAAGGGACCTTAAAGCCCATCCAGTCCCAACCCCTGCCATGGCAGGGACACTGCCAGGGATGGGGCACCCACAGCTGCTCTGGGCAGCCTGGTCCAGAGCCTCACCGCCCCCTGAGTAAACAATTTCTTCCTTGTATCTAATCTAAACCTCCCCTCTTTCAGTTTAAAGGCATTACCCCTTGTCCTACCACTACAACCCCTGTCAGAGTCCCTCTCCTGCTTTTCTGCAGGTCCCCTTAGGCCCCCTTAGGTGTAGGTACTGGAAGACTGCTGTGAGGTCTCCCAGGGACCTTCCCTTCTCCAGGCTGAACAGCCCCAACTCCCTCAGCCTGTCTTCAATAGCAGAGGTCCTCCAGGCTCTCATCAAGAGAGCTGGATGATTCTGAAAACATCACAGAAATGTGTAGCTTTCACAGATTTTAAATATCAGCGCTATTTAGCATTTCTGAGTTATGCTGCTCTACAAAAGACAGACCGGTAGAAAAATAATAAGGCTGGAATTGAGATTAGTGGATGCTACTTTGTACTTGTCCATTTCAGTTGCTAGGTGTGACAGGCCTGTACGCAGGAAATGCCTGCTGTCCGGAGCAGGGCTGTATAAACTCCAAATGGCTGACACCTGCACAGCTTGCAGCAGCTTCCTACACAGCAGGCTGCGCTTGCAGCAATAACAGGAAAAAAAAAATCAAGAGGTTAATAAAACGAAACTAGCAGGAAGCATGCAGTCATCAGGCTTTCTAGTACTTCGGTACTTTAGTACTTCTATAGAAATTACCTGTGGCTGGCCTGATTTAGGGACCTAATCCAAAACTCATTGAAGGCCATCGAAATTCCACTTTGACGGATGTAGTTAGGCCTCAGTCTCTACTGTATAAATACAGGAGTGAGTACATGGATACTCCCACCTTCCTGGTACCTACACACAGCTGAGCTCCAAATCTCTTGCTTCATTAAAGCTAGATGTGAGGTAGGCCTGCCACTGATAACCGCAGATGCTCCAAAAAGGATGAGGAGGTGAAGGCTCCTCATTAATGGCTACATCTCTTCTCCCATCGCAGCCATCAGAAGTGAGCTAATGCCTCCAGACAGGCGCCTTTCAGAACATCCAGCATACAGCTACGTGCAAAGACCTACAACAACACAGACTTGCATTGTTTCACATTTTCTTTTTGTTGTTTTTATTTTTACTGTTTTTCTCCTGTAAGACTCCAACACAAAGTTCAAGCAGGAGCCTTTAGCTGGAGCTGGACAAAGCCTCCTGAGCAGAGGGGAGAAAAAAATGCCAGGAATAGGGCAAGAATTGGGCAGGGCTTTCTTTTCCCAGGAAAGTGATGATTTAAATGCTTTTTCCACTTTGGTTGCAGCTATTGCTATTTTCAGCCCTAAATATCAAAGCGCATGGAGCTTTCATCCCTTCACTTGTGACTGCCATGACATCTGTATGTGCATAAGTAACTCACCAAAAATAAAAACTGCCAAAAATTCAAGCCCCACACTTGGCATAACTAGCTACCTTGACCCCCTGCACCATGCTAGGCATAAAACTGGAATTAAACAGCTCTTCAAACATCACAGAGAAAGTATCTCACAGCCTGTTTGCGTCCTTATCACTGTGCCATTCCATGTAGAGTCCTTGATTAATTTCTGTTTATTTCAGTTTTGTTTTCATTAAGATGTGTTATCTAAGGTTAGCGCAACTTCCCCCACCCCCCTTTTCCCTTTTAGCCAACTCTCCCATGAAATATTGTTGTGACTGGGTGTGTGTTTCTTAAAGTCATTGTGTGTTTTATGTCTGAAACAAACATTGTCTGATCATCCAACTTGTTATGCATTACCCAAAGGTCAAGTTTTAGGCATAAAATTGAAAGTTTCTGTTGTGACTGAGGATGAACAAACTGGACAGGCACTAAAAACAAGGGCTTTAGCCCCAGAAATCAAGTCTGAGAAAATAAATAAATAAATAAATAAATAAAAATTATCAGTGGCTATTTAAAAAGGGTAAACCAGGGCCTGGATGCTATAAACTTCAGGAAAGCCGTGCAGCTAGACTGTCTTCTGCCAGCCCCGTATCTGCTCTCTTCACGCCTTCTCATCATTAGCATCTCCCACTTCCTCTCTCCATGTGTCCTTCATCTCCACAGATCTCCTGGCATCATAAGACTTTCATAAGAAATGCCTGAAGGGAGGAAGAGCTATTTAAGCCACAGGAAAAATATGGTGCAGAGACAACTGAGTTTAATTAAGATCAAAAAAAAGTTATAACGTAATTGGAAAGGTGAAAAGCAGAGCAAATACCAGGAGGTGGGATGACTGCTGTGCTAGAATGACATAGGACTCTTCAGCCTAGACAGCTGTTGGCGAATATAAAAGCAATATGTGCTGCTATGAGGCCATGGAGAACTTGTGCCATCCAGCTTGATAATTAAGGACCAAACCTGACCCTAAAATGTGTGCTCACCTCTGCTTCTGCTGGGACTGCCACCAAGAGCGACCACATTCCCAGGCACAGAATACAGAAATGTTTCAGCCATCAGGAATAAAATACCACTATCTTGGATGGCTGCATCAGGATAGATAATTCAGTGTATTCTAACATAGAAATGCTCGCTTCAGCTTACACTTCTGCTTTCATAACCCCTTGCCAAGCAAGCCACTCCAGCATCAGTGCTTCTTCATTCCTTCCCATCAGTTATTTATTTATACACATTTTCTAGCTCCCCCCAAGACTTCTCTTCTCCAGGATGAACAGTCCCAGCTCTCTCATCATCCCCTTGTATGACACGTTCTCCAGCCCCTTAATCGTCTTCGTATGCCCATATCTCTCATGTACTGGGGAGCCCAGAACTGGACACTGTGATTTAGATACACCCAGAACTGGGAAATCTCAATGCTAACTCTGGTATCAAATGGGAAATGTTGCTCCAAAGGCTCTAGAAAGGAAACATGCCTGGGAAGGCTGTGAGAGGCTACCAAAAGTGCATGCCTGTTAGAGAGAAGAGGGTGGACATCTGGGAGTGGGACAAAAGGTGGAATAAGCAGGGCCCTACTGAGTGAATAGAGGAAACCTCAGCTCAGGACACCAAGCAATGAGCCACGGGGCTGTGAGTGTCTACAGAAGCCACCTAGCCACCAGACTTGAACCACTGAACCCTGCTGCTAGGGTCCATAAAAACTACTTAACCCTGCTTCAAGGATTCATAAAAACCACTGAACCCTGCTGCAATGGCCCATAAAAACTGCTGAACCCTGCAGCAAGAGTCCATGCCAGGGATACGCTGCTCCTGCCTCAGGTACTACCCAGGCGCCTCCAAACCATGTACACTAGTAAGGCCATAGAAGCCATAAGATACATGGGCACCATCTCCTCACCAACGAAAGATGTATCTGCCCTGAAGAAAGGGTAGTCCTCAGCAAGCCTTTCCTATCTCAACACCATGAAATGGCTGCAAGTGCATGTGAGGTTTGTTACCTAGCCTCACAGGAGAGGAAGACCAGAGGTCCACCATTAGTGGGGCAACGTCCCAGGCATGCCAGCTAACCAGCATCCATGACAGGACTAATGTCAAATGTGGCAGACCATGTCTCACCTTCCTCCTTCCCTGAGCTAATATTTAGCCAATAACTCTTTCAGTTAATGCTTATTCA
Organism: Nettapus auritus; assembly: GCA_011076525.1. Taxonomy (NCBI): domain Eukaryota; kingdom Metazoa; phylum Chordata; class Aves; order Anseriformes; family Anatidae; genus Nettapus; species Nettapus auritus. Next base: position 112,772,218 of record CM021767.1, read on the forward strand.
TGTCAGAATACCCTCACTGATCCAGCAGATTGCTGTTCTGCACTGATGAGCAGTAAGTCCAACTGCTAACCATTCCAAGAGGGCAAGGAAGAGAGGCTGGTTGGTACTCTTCAGTCTGTGTTGAAGTACTTGTGAAAAACTCTGTCTGCTGTTCTCAGAGCATTAGGGCTGCCTGAAGGATGTGGTACCTCTGCCATTCATCTAGGCAGTGTTTTCTGTGCCGTCAGCTATCTGGCTGAATGGGTTCTATTCCAGTTATTGTGCCTTGCAAACTTGAGACTTGGGATGTTTTCTTCGAGCAGGAAGTCCTACTTGATCACGGTATGATTTGAGCCTGTTCTGCTGAATGCTGGAAACAAATTTGGTAGATTGAGTATGTGAAAGCGTCATAAGTAACTCATAGGAAGGGTTACGGAAGAACAGAGTAATTTAAAGTTGTAGGTCAAGAAATAAAAGTTTATGCTTTGTAAACAAGGATAGCAAAAGTGACATAATGTAGACAAGGGAATGAACAAGAGCTCTTCTGTGGAAATATCTTATCATCTGGGAAAAAACTTTGATAAGGATGTAGATACTCTTCAGCACCTCTGTGTTTGAACTGGGGGGAATATTGTGTTAAAGTGATTCAGAAGGGAATTTCTGAACATGCCTAAGATGGAAGTAGCAGAGTCCAAACACTGCTCTGAGAACCCAGATCAGGAACAGCATGTCTCCCCTGAATCTCTTTCAACATAAAATTAGTGCCAACTTAAACTTCATTAATTACAAAGAAATTAAAGCATTGCAGAGAAATAGAAAAAGGTAATTAGAAGAAGGTAAACAAGCCATCTACCTTACGCCTCATCCTACAGACTCAGAGGCAGAATAAAGGGCTCTCTTCCATGTCAGCAATTCTTTGCCTGTTCTTAAAAACCTCCACTGAAGGGAAATTTTTATTTATTTATTTATTTATTTATTGGTAGCTCAATGCAGCGCTTTGAACCTTTCAGCCACACATTTTCCATAGCCACCAACATATTTGTCTTTGCTTCAGACTGTGTGATTTCATGTCACCCTTCACCTAGCCAACATGGTGAACGTTTATGTAAATCCCTTACCAAGTGACATACTGTTATTGTGTCCACTTCCAGCCAGAAGTTTGGCTTCTCGAAGCCAAACAACCTTCTAACTGTCCTCATAGGTCATGTTCCACTTGTATCTTAGCATTCACATGGATCTCCTTTTCAATGATCTCCAATACAGCAACATCCAGACACAGCACTACAGCCAAGGCACCAACAGCATCAAGTAGTTGCAATCTTGTTACCGTCTAGATCTTAAAGTAAAAATACTCATTAACAAACCTCGTAATGAAATTACCCTTATTTTCAACACGATCACACTGAGCAGATATAAGTAGCAATTTGCTAGGACCCCCTCCAGATCCCTTTCTGCAATACTGAGGTGGGAAAAACCATATAAAGTTACATGAGAGATAAGAAATAAGAAATGAAGGCCCAGGCATTGCTAGATTTACCCCAAAACCTTTCGTCTCAAAGTAATCTTGTACATTAATTTCATTATTTCATAGGATTCACTCTGTCTCTCTATTTGTAAAACACATTTTTAACCATGCAAAATTCAGACTCAAGAATAATAGAAAGGCAAATACTGTGAGAACCTGCAGTGTTGCATCCAGCTCCTGAGAGGCTTTGCTATCCTTTTGTAAGTTCAGGATCCAAGTGGCAATGGGACTTAACTACACAAATTGCTGAGATGCTGGTTAGACTCTAGAGATCAGACTCACTGAAGTGGCAACAGCCATGACAGGAGCAGAATAAAGATGAGTGAGTCAAGAGGACTGTGTCTTGTTAAATTCATTTCTAAATTGTTTCCACGGTTACTTTTGCTTTGAACTGTATGTCTCAGGTACCTATGTGGGAACATTACCCTGGTCTGTTTTGTTCACATCAGATGAAATATATTCATGCGCCTTTGTGACAGCACATTCCCAGTCAATTACAGCATCATCACAGCTCTGCCTTGTTTTGGATGCTCCTCCTTCAGAACAGGTATCCTCTAACTCACCCTTTGCTTGCTTTTCTCTAAATGCAGCCTCAGATATTTAAAGTACAAGTGCTCCGGGGTTGAAACTTCAAAACATTTAATCCCCAGGAAGTTAACAGTTCCTGGTGACATGACAGGATATGATGAATGAGTACATAAGAAAATAAATAAATAAATAAAAGCAAGATGATTAGGGCATCCCTCTGTTCTCACATACCATGTTGATTACGTAGCTCGTGTTCTGACATGGTGCAGTTTTCACACTCTCCTGTAAAATGGACCAAGATTTCTCATACCTCTTAAGCTGCAATTTGGTGATACACTGTGTTTTGAGCAGAAACCCTGTCCTGAGGAATCATTTCCCCTTGCTGACGACTATCCGTTCCTACAGCACAACGTGCTGGTGGTTAAAATTGTTTGAAAGCCACAGTAGCAAATAATAATAATAATAATAATAAATTATAAAAATAAAAATTAAAAGAGGAAAGAGGGTTAAATCAGATCATTTTTCTGGTCTAGGGTCGGTAATGTGGAAGGTGTGGCTCCACCTAAGCTGTGTCTAAGCCAAACCTGCCGTCCTCTTTACCCCATCTTCTGTGCCAGCACTGCTGCCTATCTGAGCCTGCAAGGGGACAGCCAAGTGAGCAGCACTGGGTGAAAAGTCCACAGCTGTTTTTGTAGGGACAGACTGTGGACTCATGCTGAACCGCTTGCCAGTGCAGAAGTGAAGAGGTCCCTATCTCACCCTTCTGGATCCTCGTGCCCACCTCTCTTCCTTCCTTCCCTCTCCTGTGCTTGGGGCCACATGAGCTGCTCCTCTTCTTGCTCTGGCACTCACTGGGCCCTTCTCTGGGCTGGTTAATCTTGCCCAGATGAAAGCAAGGTAGATTCCTTGTTTCTGGTTTGCATTTCTACAGGGCCAGGGAGTTAAATTAGCTCAGACTGGGGCCTGGAACAAGCGAGGACGTGGTCAGCAATAAAACCCCTCTGAAGAGGGTTGCACTTAGTGCTGTAGATGCAGACTCTGTTTTCTGTTTGTTCAGATTCCTGAACCAGTTTGGGTGGAGATTAAACCAGATCGGTGTCACTTGTCAGAGGGCATTTGGAACCACATACCATGATAGCCTCAGAACCTTCCTTAAATTGGCTGCAGGGCAAACTTTACTAAACCCACTTTGCTTCTTGTTTACCACCAAGGGCAACCTAAACTATGCCCATGCTGCAGTTACAGCCATCCCTCCAGTTCCCCTGAAAGAGCCAATTTTGGTTAGCAACTTAACCCTCTTGCAGCTGTTGGACCAGCCCTCATGCCACAATCCCTTAATCTGGGAAGAAATGTAGAAGTGGGAAAAGGATGGTACCTCAACAGGCACCTTGCTGACTTGTTTTGCTTGCAATTCCCTTACGTGTTGTGATAATGAGAGGCCCTTATGGCTTGACTTAGTTGCCTTCCTTGGAGAGTTATGCACTTTTGGGATGCCCAAATACATCCTGCCTGGCCTTCAGCTGCTGCATGGTGATCCTGGAGATCCTGGGGCATATCTGCCTACCCCATGTGGCTATTGCTCCTCCTGAGCTTCTTAAGAGAAGTCAAGACCTCCACCGGGACCATTTCCAGCATTGAGGGGAACAGGAAATTTTTCCATGGACTTAGCTGCTGAATAAACCACTGGCTCAAAAAGTCCCCCACAACACAAGGTTGGACTGATGTCCCCTCTTTGTGCAGTGAGTTCCTGAATCTATATTGTCTTCAAGGTAGCAACATAGATAACACTGCAGTTTCCCCTGGCTTCTGGGAATTTCCTGCTTCTTCCCCACCATCCATAGTAGTTGTAATTGTGCAGCTTCTCCGAGGGCATCAGTGCACATCCCTAGTGCCTGCCAGGTCCAGCCTGACACAGGGAGCATGCTGCCAGCTCGGACAGGAAAAATCTTTAGTTTTGTTCTAGGTTGTTTAAGTCAAAGTCCACAAATATTTTGCCACAGCTGCAAAGCATAATTTTACTGCTTTGGATCTTCAACACCCTCTTTTTCCTTAGAACAAAGCAGGTTAGTAGCAGCCATGGAACAAGTTAATCCACTTGACAAAATAATCTGCAGATAAGATGCTGACAGACTGAGATCAGTGCAGGGGGAAATAATGCATGCTACCTTATGAATGGTATCAGGAAATTTCCCCTCTTGAAATGTCTTGTCGTTTTTCATCAGTGGAACCTCTGGACAGCCTCACACTTGAAAATCAAACCCAGGCTCTAGAGGCAACATGCTTTCTGGGTGGCAGTAACAAGTTCGGGTAGTTATACTTGCTCCTGTGTCTCAGTTTTCCTTTGAGGGAGGTCAAAATAATCTGGGCTGTAGCAGCAAGATGAGGATGTTTAAGACGGATCTAATTAGAAGACCGCTTTGAATCACTTGCAAAGGTAAACCCTACTGTATTGCTGTCTATCGTCTTTATTTTCTAAGATATATGGGATGGTAAATGTTGTGCTGGGTGGATTTGCATGAGAGTGTGTAATTATTTTGCAATGTTTATGAAAAAAAAAAAAAAAAAGAAACTTAGAGAAGAAGTGAAAAGGAGGTCATGCAGATCACCTGTGTCCTGATTACAGGGAGACTTTGCTGGTCACCTCTAGGAATCTTCTGCATTTTAGAGCTAGCTTTAGACAACATTTTTCAGCCTGAATGCTACAGAAAAGAAGGAATTTGGTGGCAAACCTGTGCTGCTTTAGCTCACCAGGGCTTTTTGAATATCCAGGAGATAGTTTGTATGCCTAATGGTGAATCTGTCCACATAGCTTCTGTTTTTCTATCTATAATTTATAGATACTAGAGAACTTGCTCACTGAGAATTTATACCAATTCCTTTTTTTCAGCAAGAAATTAAATGAACAAGTGTGACAGCCACGTCATGTGAGAAGGGCTTTATCATTTTTCCCCATTTGCAATTAGATATTTCTTTGATAGTTTTCTGGCTTTCTAGCCATTGGTTTGGGATTTTTTTACTTTTAACTGGTGATTTAAGCTTGAATAGCAGCCTGGTTCTTACATAAGTTTCCATCTATATAGTTTGTTATGTGTGCAATTAATAGGGTATTTAGTCTCAGCTACAAAGGGTGTATTTGAAAGGGTTGTACAAAGGGTGTATTTGAAAATAGAGGCTGACCCGCAACATTTGAATAGGAATCCAAGTTTGCAAACTGTGGAAAGATACATGCAAAACTGTAGCAGATGCTGTTTAACCTCCTCATAAACTTTGTTTTTAATTACCTATTTTTCCTTGCTACTGTCTGTTTTATTGACCAGTTATCACCGAAGTACAATATCATTGTGCTCATTAAGCTAATGTACCGTATGCTGTGAGTGTATGCTGCATATACAAAAGTATTGGAAACCTTGGTTTTGTTAGTGTTTCTATTATAAAGTCATGCCATAATCTCAAGGACTTGTGTCACAGCTGATAACTTGGCAATGTTTCCATATTGATCTTGAGGTCAGCTAGACACATGAAGTCTTGACATTGTCACCAGTGGATGCTGTCTTCAAAACTGCAAAATAGCCTCTTTTGTAGAATTCTGGATGCTCAGGAAATCGAGGAGACACCTATTTTTCCCTACATTTTTATTCCCCATTTCTGATAGGCATTCATCCGTTGGTTAAAAAAAAAAAAAAAAAAAAAAAAAAAAAAAAAAAGCCTGTGACAATGTTTTTTTGTGGCTTTGGCGAGGAGGAGATATTCTGGACCAGTGAGATATCTCACTTTCTGGTTATTTCTATATAAGAGCAGCTGCTCTGGGTCAGCTCAAATATCTAGCATGGTTTTCTGCTTTCTCAGACCCCATTCTTTGGTGGTAATAGTCAGTTCAGAGACCGTGACAGAATACATAATGTCAGGATCATTTCTTTCTGCCTTACACTTACCAGTGCTGAATTTCACCTCTCCGTTACACCACGCAGTCACTCTGTACCATGAGGTCCCCGTGCAGATCTTCATTGGCAGACTTTTCTTATGTTTGTCTCATCACTTAAAGCTGTCCATAGTGTAGTATCACTAATTGCTGCATTTTCCACATCACCTGAGAGAGGCTTACACACCCCTTCCTGTGGATCTCTGGTGCTCTCTCTATTGGGAAAGCAAATCCTTTCTTCTTACTTTTGTCTCCTTTCTTTTAACCAGGTCTGTATCCAGGGGAAGTCTCACTGCAGATGCATCCCTCTAAGAGCCATCTTCAGTGAGAAACTCTGTCAAATGCCTGCAGGAAACCCAGGTCAGTGACGTCAAGTATATTGCTGGGATCATTGCTGTCCTCTATCCATTCACAAGGTGAGAGTGCGGATCATGTTCATATTATAATTGTTATGTCATGGGGTCTTCTCAGAAGGAAAGTCGCAGTGAAGCACCCTTCTGCTTGGGAGCACCAGCTCTGATATATGATGTGGCAGCAGTAGGCAGCCACTGCCAATGTTTATAAGCAGCTCAGGAGGTGTTGATTTTTCTGCTTTCACCTGGCTTCACCACCTTTTAAATCCTGAGACCCTAGCTGGTTTGTACGAACAGCCTTTTTAATACTAAAAAAAAAAAAAAAACAAAAAAACAAAACACCACCACCACCAAAAAAACATAATTTTACATAAGGTTGTGATATTAATCAAGGTAGTGTTATGAATCAAGGTAGTGTTATTAATCAAGTTAATGTTACCCATTCGCATGCCATTCAGTACTCTTAATAGACTTTCCTCAGTGCTTTCCTTTCTTACAGTGATTTTCATTCTGCTTGGGCTCTGCCTCTTCCCACAGCTCCCCACTGCCTGTTAATCCTGGAGCTAGAGAAGTGCTTTATCAAGGAGCATCAGAAAGGGCATATTCATAGCAAAACACAGTTTAAAAAATATTCTTCAGCTCCCTTTCCCTATTCCCTCTCATTACATAAAATGTGTCAGCGCCTGCTATAAGGGTTTGTCCATGTTTTGCCATTCCCTTTAAGTTTCACCATCCAATATACTGCATGGGTAAATTGTCTTAGGTATTAATGATCTGAAAAAGGTTGTTTTGCTGGGTTCTGATTTCAGGCACCACATTATATTCTGGTGTGACAGTATGCTTGTGCTCCGTGTTATCTACTTGTTAACATCAGTGTAATTAATGGAGATGTATACTAAAAAATCAAGTTATACGTACTTTTTCCAGGAGCATTTTTCACCTTTAATGGGCAGGCCCTCATGTACAACAACATTCCTGGATATTCCCTCATGCTCTGGCTGCGAGTTTGCCACATAGTACTGAGAGGAATATTTGGAAAGCCAAAGTCAGGTTGTCTTGGGGCAGTTGAATTTCTAACACTTCACTTGTCCCTGTGAGGAATTTGGTTAAGACTCCGCTTTTTCCAAGCGATTTCTTCCTACATTTTAAGTATAGGTGACATGAAACAAAAACAAACAAACAAACAAAAAGATATATGAGAGCAATAGTCTAGTGACAGCAGCAGCAAAATGATTACAGATAGTGTTCTGTGCTCTGTCTTAGAAGGAGTAAGCAGGCAGTGTGCTGAAAAAGCCCCAAAATACCATTTTTTTTGTAGAGTATGCTGTTTCTTCCTCCTGTGTGAGTCAGCTGAAAATCTCCTGATTCTTTTGCTTTGTTTTCCTCCCAGGCTGTACAGCAAAGTTGACGACAAAATGCCATCCCTGCTTACTGCAGCTCTCCACTGCCTGTTTCTACTGGTCACAGCATGTTGCCATACACCACAGGCCTCAGACTTTGACCCATTCACACACTATGTAGTGAGTATCCTATGCCAGAACCATCGGTTTTCATTTGGTTTCTGCTTGTAACTGCCATCGTTCTCCTTCACAACCACAAAACCTTAAAGGAAGTAAGTATAAGGTCAGATGGGGAAACTGAACCCAGAGAACCTCTCCAGCGTGTAAAATGGATGGAAAATCTAGGAACTGAGCTCTTCTTGCTTTCCAGTCTTAAAGCTGCCCCTTGAAGAGATGATCAAAACTTCTGATCTCTCTCTTGTGTTGGTGTACAAGGGATTTAGATTTCTGTCCCCTGGGCTAAGCCTAGGTACCAGTGATGTGGGCGCGGCTCCTGGATAGGGTTCTAGGCAGCCTGGAAGCATCATGTTGACACAACTAGTTCAGGCACAGAGGTTCTTACAGGTAGGTGGCATGACTTGTGTTTAGATATTATACTTCTCAGGCTTCACTTCAGTTTCCCAGATTTTCCATAATCTTCTTAACATACCTCTTTTGCCCCATCAGTAACCTGAAATAGGAAAATCGGTTTTGTGCTTTGTTCTACACGTGCTTTGTTCTACACGTGCTTTGTTGTACATGTGCAGTAATTGTTTCTGCACTAATAGACGCTAAATATAGAGGGCAAAAGAGGAACAGGAAACAAAGGGATTGACCAAATGGGAGTTAATATAGTCTGTTAAAGAAAACTAGTCTAAAAATCATCAACTCTTGGTCAATCACAATTGTTATTACACCAGAAAACACTTTGTTTTCTACATTCTAAATCCTATCAAGCAAAAGCAGATTCTAACTTTAGTGTTCAGCCTCTAACATCATAGGGACATTAGCTCTGATGAACTGACGAGAATTCAACCTGCTTTTCTGAGCAAGTTGACAAAAGGCAAAGAGAGGTGAAGAGGAAGGTGGAAGCTCTTTACATGGCTACTATCCCCTCCCTTGGCAAAACAAGACAAAGCTTGTTGCAGAAGCCCTGTCTGCCCTACGGCAGTTTAACAGTGACCAAGTATCTTGTTTGCTGTTTCTTCTGTTTCCAGCTCAGAGCACTTGGGCATTTTTATGAAAAGAGCAACATCTTATTGGTTTTTAGCATCACTGAGCCATGCTACACCCTGCAAATGAGTCATTATTTACTGGTGTGAAATGTGTGAAGTATCTAACAACAGTTAGATAGAACTGCAGTTCTGTGGGAGAGTAATTAAAAAGGGAAACCACCGAGCCCAAATGTGGAAGAAGACACGGATCACAGTGGGCTCAATGTAAAGTCTGACTGTGGTGAAAGACAATGCCCCTGGCATCACAAAACTGCCAGCGTACCTTGGGACCTTCCCGCCAGTACAACTGCAATACGATGCCAAGCTCTAATCACACACCAGATGCTTCCCTGATGTGAAAGGATGACTCAAGAGCTGCCAAGCTATTCACCCTTTCTGTAAATAAAGATTTCAGTAAGGCTTAAGAAACTGGGAAAACTTCAAATTTCCTGCATACACCTTAGCTTTTTATCAATAAAAGCTTTTTTAGCTTTTCTTGGTAACAGCAGTGCCAGTGTATTTTTAAGGCACGATTAAAAAATAAGTAGGTCTGCATCTCACTTGGCTGCACCCTGCATTAACCCAGTCATACTGAAATTGTGTCACCACCTCCCTGATCAGTCGTGTGCTGCCCATGACTTTTTGACCTGACACCTGAGCTGGAGCAGGGACATTTCTAAACAAGCTAAAGCTTCACTTCGGCTTTATATATAAACATATATATATGTATATATATATATGTATTTTCACAGAGCTTCACTCTGTTTTTTTTTTTTTTTTCCACAGATTGACAGCGATCTGGGAGGGGAAAGCGTCCACTCAGAGCTGCAAAGGCAGAAGCCTAATGGTATGTGCTTATAGGTGTGGTAATGGAGCATGTTTTTGGTAAGCCAAGGGTGAAATCACTGCTGGGGACAGCACTTCTCGAGGTGCAGTCAGTAAGGGGAGGTAATAAAGACACAAACCAAAGAAGTGGAAATTTCTGCCTGGTCATATCTTGAAGTAAATGAGCCCAGGTTCTGTGGATGATGAAATTCATGGTGTAGGGAAAAAAAAAAAAAAAAAAAAAAAAAAAAAAAAAAAAAAGTAAAACCATGCCTCTTAGCAGGACAGGTCACAAGATAATCCTGTGTGGCTTCAGTTCATCACTGACAACCTATCTGCCTGCTGACTCAAGGGAGAGGAGGGATGAGACATTATTGTATATATAGACTGTATATATTATACCGTTTATACTGGCTTCCTATTGCTGTGAGACCAAAGAAATCTGACTTTTGTCAGACAAGCAGGAGATAAAACTCATGCAGAGTAGGAAGTTTCCCCAGACAGAATGCCACACTATGCTACTTTTGCAACAAAGAGCCCAAATGCCAAACTAGAGGCCACCGATTTATGATTTGCCCTCACACACAGCTTTGCAGTCTCATGCTATTTCTCTTTCAGTGCTGCTTTTCTACCTTCTGCCTCAGGAGTATACCGTTGACATTGAAATAATTCTTACGAATCCAGATTTGTTCTCGCTAGTCGCACAGTATTATAAATGCCATGATCTTCAAATTGCAACAAATAATTCAGGTGTAGAAATGAGCATTTCAAGCATCAACATTACAGCAGGTGGGTTGGTTGTTTATTTTTCTATTCTGGCTGACATGCTTGTTTGCCAGCATGTGGTCTCTCCCAGTTTTAATAGCCATCACACTTAGAAACCAGTAAAACTGACTCTGCTGCCTACTGAAACACCCAGTGAGCCCGAAACTCTAGCACACAACACCATGCTTTGTTATCTGCATCCCACCACTCCTCTTTACATAATGTTGGCATTAGGAGTAGCCCTGAATGCTTTAATTTTCCTAAGAAAGGGACAGAGCCAAAGGAAGCCTGAGCCAAAGAATTCTGCTCTGAAAGTATGAGTTACTTTCAAGTTTCAGGAAGCTGCGACAAAGGTTATCAGACTGTTTACTTCCCTCTGACTTGCATTCAGAGTGCAAATCACTGTAAGAGGCTGCTCTGACCCTGACAGAGGCAGTCTGTGTGAGCCACAGTCTTTTACAGATATAACTCACTAAATGTACTCTTACAGGGCAAAATATCAGACAGGTTTTATTACCTGTGTTGTGGCTGTGAAGCGTCACGTCCAAGTGACTAATACAGCAGAAGATATATGAACACATCAAGCATTTACAACATCAGAGGAGGAGGTTTTGTACCTTCTTTTCACTGGCACAAGAAGCAGTGAAAGGAAGCGTTCTCAAAGCAACAGAGAAACTGATCTTTCAAAGGCCTTGAGGGTCGCATGCAATGTGTGAAAATCGCTTTTTTAATAACTTGCTCTGCTTTGGCAATAATGTCACCCTCTCTTATGCAGCATCTGTCAGGATTCAGTCAGAATGACACAGCATCTCACTAGCCACCAGGCCTATGAATGACCATTACATAGATTTGAAGGATGCTTTAAATTATTTAAATTAGATTTAAACGTCTATACATTTGCTTTAAGTCTAGGTAATATAGAAATATCCAGTCTTAAGACTATCATAGGACCTTGGACAATATGCCTCAGGTTTTTGGATCAGGTCTCACACTTCTTTTACTATTACTTAATAAGAATTTATCAGACCCGTTGTACCAGTCTGGTTCCCATTTTTGGTTAGACAGCTAAGATTGTTATAGTACGATTTGCAAGGCCTCAGATCATAATCCTTACATCATTCAACTGAACTTACAAGAAAGGCAACATTTATTTGAGACCACTAGCATAAAGTTACAGCAGGGTAAATACATATAATGCAATGCCTTATGCCATTACATGTCGATGCATTTACCACTCTCATGGTATTTCTCTGTCTGTCTGACACTAGTTTGTCCACCTAGTGGTGAGAACGTGAGCTGTTGTTATTGTGAAGATGGAGTGTACAATGACTCGAAAGCCTGCCCTCCTGTCAGCCTGTCACCCAAAAAGTCCTGTGGCTATATCAAGGATATGCCCTTCTACAGGATTCACTGTGAGCCTGAGCCTTACATTGGAGGTAAGTAGAAATAGTGCTGAACCTCAGCATTGTGCAACCCATGTGGTGCTTAGAAGCTGGTATAGTGTTAAAGGTGAGATAAATCAGCACCTCATCTGGCTAATGCACTGCCTATGCATGTGGAAAGTTTGTAGATATGCTCTAGAGCTCACTTCTCTCTGTGATGTGGGTCCATCTTGATGCAAGTACTTGCAGATGCTTAGTGCCATGCTGGAGCCCCAGCTCCTGCAATCCTTCACATGCTTCTTGGGGAACTTCAGTTTCCACTGAGCAAAGATAGTTTCATCTCCTCGGATTTTCAACAAAATTCACAAATGTGACCAAGGTGTGTCAGGTATCTTTCTCCACTGCATGGTATGGGCATGTCCTTAAGCAGGCCCAGCTTAGAAAGTTGCAGTAGCTTTCTAAGCATTTTATTATCACTTCTTCCCATTCATGGTTCGTCACTCAGAATATCACCCTCCCACAGTCATCAAGGATTTTTTCCATTGATTTCAATGAAGCACAGGAGGAGACTCATCAAAGTAAAATCTTTGCTATGTATAAGTTAAGTATCTAGTCAAAGTCATTCATCTAAACTCCCTCTATAACTGAAGCAATGTAGTGATTCAGTCACTGTAGGAAAGTCACTTTTGAATATATCACCTTCTGGTGACAGGCTACAGACTAAGTGAGTCTACAGCTTAGCATTAACTGGAGAGGGACTCTAGATATCGAGCAGATTCCAAACATCTAAATTAGATACAGAAAGTATTAGATTTAGTAGCAAATTTTAATGGATTTAGATTAGATTAGTAATTAGATACAGAAAGATAATCTTAAATTTCCTATCATACAGACAAATCTTGGCAAGTAGTAGGATTTAGTCTTAGGCTTCAGTTAAAAGACAAAACTAAGAAAATACTTTGTAATTGTTGCTTTTGATTGTTTTCTACATTACTTTTATGCTTTTCCTTACAGACCCACATCGTACAGGAAATCCTGTTGATATTCAGATGTCAGTCACACTTGACGAAGTCTTTTCTGATGATCTCAGGAATTCTTCTTCAGGATTATACAAAAAATACAAGGATGACTTTGAAAAAGCGGTAATGACTTTAGTTTTCCATCTATGAGGGTACAAAATCTTCTGAGAAATATGGTATTTACCCTAAGTGTCAGCATCTTATCTGTCACTATCACTGCCTCAGTGCAGAGCTGTGAACTAAGCTGGACTGATAGCTACAACAGGGGCCAAAGCTCACCTCCCCTGAAAAGCAGTGACCAAATTCCCTCTCATTTTAATATGCAGGAAGACAGAGAAGCATTTAGAAATCATTTACATTAAAAAAAAAATAAATAAATAAAAAAAAATCACATTATTGGTCCCTGCTTAAATCCACATGAGTGCATACAGAATGAAACCATCAACACAAATTTATCCCAGTGACAGAAATAAGAGCACCAGGCCCATTCTGTCAGATATGCTGTATGCTATTCCTCATATCAATGTTGAAAGGAAAGCTCCCTATTTTAAGCAGGCTAGAGCGATATACTGAGGGCTCATGCCATATGATATGTTTTTCTTTACAGTTTCTTCAGAGCTACACATGCTTATCAGGCTTTCTATCAGTAACAATAACTGGTTTCAGGTAAGTAAGCAATTTCATTTTTTCCTGGAAAATAAAAATCTTTCTGTCTGGTCTCCATGAGGAGATACAGGTCAGCAAAAGCTACATTCACTTTGATTAGAACCCATGTGCAGTATGCATGTATTAAATGGTAGTGTAATACCTGCACAGGAAAGCCCAAGTCTTAGCATGAAAATAGGACTGTGGGTAAAATTCAATATTGTGCAAAAGTCTAAGAAACTTAGTAATTCTCAAGCTGGATCAAATCCTATTTGAATTTCACCCAAAAGGTGGAAAGTGTTCGAATAAATCTATCAGCATCTCCCAAATCATCAGGAAAATGAATTAGGAAGTTGATTCTGGAATGGATCTGGATAAAAGAGATATTACTTAAGTCCACAAAAATGTAAATGCCTTCTAGGTTTTCCAATTGAAATTAGGACAGCAGACCAAGGAGATGTCACATAAATGTGTTTTTGCTTTCGAAAGAGCTGTCAAACAAGCTTCTTGTATGTCAGAGCAAACCCCGAGTCATAACAGGAGCCTTCATGGGTTTCACACTTTCCAAGCCATGCAAGATAGGTCCCACAACATGGAAATACACTAGTATGCAAGGCTGATAATTTATGCTGCTTTTCTCATTCTGCTATTTGTTCAGGCCTGGAAGTGTCTCTGTGAACTACGAAGTAAAAGCAAGAGCAGCAACCTTCAGTGAGATACACAATTCCAACAAACTTGTACCAAAATTTCTAGATCCATTGTACCCTCTAATACCCAGCTCCTTCACAACAGAAATAACTAGTAAGTTTAAAGCTCTCTCAGTATTTCCTTTCAACCTTTTTTTTTTTTTTAGTATTGCTAGCCTAAACCGTGTAGCCACCTTAAATTGTTGATTTTTCAGTACCAGATCTTCAAAAACTATATATTTCTCTGTCTGTTTCTTTTCCTCCTGTGCCACCAAAGCTTAGGACTTCCATGAGATGGCCTTGCACACAGTACAAGGGCTACTTTAACCTGGTTGCTTCTCCTCTCATTTTTTTTTTTTCACAGAAAGCAGAAGCGGTGATAAAACTTCTGGCTGTCTGCATAAAGCCTTCTGGGGTCTTTGGCTGAGAAAGACAGTAGAAGAATACGTTGTGGGAAAATGTCATATCTAGTATCAGAGATGGTGCCCTGCAACTGACACTGAGTGTGTATTAGTTGCAAAGAGCCTAGGATTCCCACAAGATGAAAGACACCATATAGATGCTGACATGACAATAATGCAGAACATTGCTCTCTGTCTTCCCAGATCAGACAAACTTCACTGTGAGTCCTGTGGACATTTTTGAAGGGGATACAGTAACACTGATGTGTGAGATAAATGCAGAGTCTGGGAATGTGAGCTGGTATCACTTCAATCAGACCATCTCAAACAGCTCCCGGCATTTGCTGGAGACCAATTTTACAACTGGAATATCAAGATCAACTCTTAAAATTAACGTTACAACGGATGATTCTGGTATGTTTTTTTATCATTAAAACAGCAAATGCAAATCTCTAGTGTTGCTAATTCTATAAAAACCAGATGAATACAGTGACTGCATTTCCACAGAGTAAAATTGAAAATTACACTGTCCCTCATAATTTTCCTGTTTTGGGGTTTGTTTTGGTTTTTCGTAACCAACTACCCACTGACTGGCAGTTCCAGTAAGGTGTAAAAAGGCTGAGGTGACTGCGAAGGCCTGGATATTCCCAGTGTCAGGCTTCACTGTCATATCACAGGAGTGGTTACGCAGATGTGAATCCTTCTCCTCCTTTGCATGTGGTAACTGAGGTTGTGGTTGATTTTTTTCCTTGAAGGTCCTCGTCCTCTTTGCAAACATACGCTAACTAGTTAGAGTTTGGGGTTACAGTTTTTCTTGTGTTCATGTTTAGAGCTTTTTGAAAATAAAAATAAAAATAAAATAAAAATAAAAATAAAAATAAAGGTTAAGTCAGTGGCATTGTGCTGGGGAGAGTTGCTGGGGAAATTTTCATGTATTATCGGAGATTTGACTCAAGTTCCCACTCAGTTCATCTTTTTGGGTCATAAATTCTACTTTCAACTTCAGAAAGGGTAGCCTTTGGCCACATCTTTCAACACACATATGGGAGATAGGAGCTGTGGGCTCCAAATGGCCTTGGGCTAACGTGCCCTGAACCTTGGCATCTCCATTCGTATGAAAGTGGCCTACTCAGTAGGCTATCCTAATGGAAAGGGGTACCCATGTACCTAAAATACAGAGGAAATCTGGGGCTGTGATTGCCCATTTCAAATGGAAACCTGAATGCATCCAGGGGACAAGTGCCTAAGAAAGAGGTGATTCTCCCACTATATTTAGCATTGGTGTGGCATCACCTTGATTACTGCATGCAGTTCTGGGCTCCACAATATAAAAAGGATGTTAAGGTCCTTGAATACATCCAGAGGAGGACAATGAAGCTGGTAAAAGGGCTGTAAGGCATGTCCTATGAGGAAAGGCTGAGGACACATGGTTTGTCCAGTCTGGAGAAGAGGAGGCTGAGAGGCGGCCTCAGTGGTCTCTGCAGCCTCCTGAGGAGGGGAATGGAGAGGGAGGTGCCAGCCTCTGCTCCCTGGTTGGGATTTAGGAAAAAATTATTTACTGTGAGGGAGGTCAAAGACTGGAACAGACTTTGTGGTTCAGGCTTTGTGGTCAACAGGTGGTTGATGCCCCATGGCTGTCAGTGCTCAACAGGTATTTATTTGGACAACACCATCAGTAATAGGCTTTAACTTTTGGGCAGCCCTGAAGTGGTCAGGCAGTTGGACTTGATGGTCTTTCTAGGCCCAAACCACGAGAACTATCCCATTCTAGTCTAGTCTAGTCCAAAGTGGCCAATAAATAGTCAGCTCTATTTGGCAATACCTTCTGAGAAGCATAGGTGCCCACACTCAGATTACCAGATGCTGTAGAGTCCACCTTGGGCACCAAAATCTTGCCCATTCTGTGTAGGAACACTTTGCAGTCAATCTATGTTCTTGCCATGACATATTGCTGATACCTGGACTCTGGGCAATACTCAGATCACCATGCACCAGCACAGTCAGATTTTTAGGACCTCAGTCCCAGAGCCCTGTTCTCTTCTCAAATGCACATCAATACTGAAGCTGCCTGGTCTGAGTACATTTGGCACCAGGAGACTGCTGAGAACCTCCTATAGAGAGACTGTAGATGACCTCAGGGCACATTTTGATCAGCAAAGAGAAGAGCCACTGCAGAGCTGGGACATATGAAAACTAGATGCAAAGTAGCTCTCAGTTCATAACTCCAAATGTAGTGGAAACAACGGCAAAATGTGTTCTCAATGCTAAAATATTTTCTGTGCTTTTCAGGTTCCTATACGTGTGTTTTCTCAAACATCAGTGACCATTACAAGCTGATATACAAAGACATGCAAGCCATAACAGTATCTTCACTAAGCATCACTTCATACTCAAATGACACGAAAATTAGCTGCAACAGTCCTGACATTCAAGCAACAAGTGCCTTGCTGTTCTGTTGTTTAAACATATACTCACCATCAATTACGAGTGGCTGGAAGTTAAATGGAACAAGCACTGCTACAGGTAAGATCAACAAAAGATTGTCTTTCACCTGCTAGGTTTGTTTGTTCTTCAGAGAAATCCCCCTGCTGGCAGCAGGTACCCCAAAGGCCAAGTCCAACATGAATACAGGGTATGCTCCAAAGTGGGGGCCAGGTAACAAACAGTGGGATTCTGGGTGTCTCCATGCAGTGCACAGGCATTGATGCTCAAGACTGTGCTGTCCTGGTTGGAAACAGCTGCCTAGACCAGCATCACATTGACTTTTTCCAAAAAGCTTACTTCTGCGTTCTCCATCAGCTGTGCTTTCAAAGACAGTGGTGAAATCCTCACCTATTGTAAGGAGCTATTTTGCCCTTGATTCCCCATGGTTAGGCTTTCCCAAAGTAACTTTCTTCCTGACTTACTTTCCTTATTTCCTAAATATGGCAGACAATGAGGTCAAGCTGAACCAGAATAGCCTTACTTTTGGCTTATCCTGATGTTTCCTAGTAATGTTGTGGCTCTTGGTTAGATAACTTTTGGTGTAGGTGCCAAGCACAGTGCTGAGAGCAAGGCTTCAGGCCTTTGGAGACCACGGTGAGTGTTGCCAGAGTGAAGGATGTGATTGGACTTCAGAACTGATGAGTTAAAAGATCCACACTGTGAAAGGTTACATACAAACCTACAAGGTTTACCTTAGCTAGTGTGACTGCTTGTGATTTTCGGAGCCTAGGTATCCTTGGACATCCACAGCCCTCCAAAGAACATTTATTTGTCTTTAGGAGTCCCCACTGACAAAAAAAACTGTACTGAATATGAGCTCAACATCACTGAATCACTATGCCTACCTGAGAAGCTGGGTACAGTGATGACATATACGTGTGAGTTCCTGAGTGGACATGGTGCCAGGACCAGTCAAAACATCAGAGTGACATACTTACGAACAGGTAAGAGTCAGGTAGCATGAAAGAGACCATCAGTGGCCTGTGTGGCACATGCCATTTGCAAACAAATTATTGTAACAAGCAACCCTCAGTAATATGACATTTATCTTGTGTTGTCTCAGACTATGTAAGAATATCTTCAAGCGTAAACACATCAGTTTCTGAGGGAAAGGGATTCAACCTAACGTGCAAAGGCGATGTGAGCAATTATGACAGCATTATTTGGGAAATCCAGTATGGAGATAAAATACAAACAGTAGAATGTGCTTCTTGCATCAGAACCAACAAATCCTTAAACACATCTGTGCTGTCAGTGAATCTTGCCACTCAGGACTGGAATGGTGAGTGAACATGGTTTGTATTGGCTACAAAGGCAATGAAATCTCTGCACCAGACCATTTACTGCATCTCTAGCCCAGCAAATCACTGAGATACCTGACCATGGGTAATTAAATATATATATACATGTACATATATATATATATAAATGTAAAAGAGTTAAAATTAAAGCTGCTGGAGGACAGCAAGACACAATGCTGCCAACACTGTATGTGTTCAGTAATAGGGCTCGGGATCATGCAAAAGTTGAGGAACACTTCTGTTGACCGAGAAATGTTTTTTGTGTTACTGCTTTCAGGCACCTACATCTGCACTTTCTCCAATAAGTCTTCGAACACTTCTGCCAATGTGACTATCAATGTTATTCCCTTGCCTCTGAAACAGAACATCTGGCTAGACCCCATTAAAACATCTATAACGTGCAAAATTCCACAACAGTTCAACTGCTGCATAAGTGCTAACACCATAGAAGATTACAATGTTACATTTGTGGTTCAAGAAAAAGAATTTCAACCTGGTAAGAATAAGATAAGCTTGCAGAATCACTAGCTGATTGGCCTAAAATCTGTGTTAACCTATCTTAAACTTTCTATGCAGAAAAAAAAGAACACGGAAATTTCTTCTGCTACTCGTACAATTACAGTGAAATAGAATGCAGAAAATGGGAGAATCTCAAGGTATATTTCAGGTTTGTTAACAGCATGGAACAGGAGGTTGAGAGTGAAAACATACAACTGAAGCTGATACCTGGTAAGAAAAAAGTCTCTTTTTAAAGCTGCTAAAAGGAAATCCTGGTATCTCTGTTAAACCAGATGCCATGAGTTTTATCACTGGTGACACCTAACAGGAACAGTTTTTGTTAGCCATAAATTTTTTTCTCCTCTTTGACAGGAAATTTTGGAATGCAGAGGAAAATACAACTTTTGCTGGCATTTTAAAAACTAAACAAACAAACAAACAAACAAAACTGTTTTGTCTTCACTGTGTTTGACACTGGTCCCAGCGTGTTGCCAGGCAGTTACAGTTCAGCCATCTTCTGTCCCTACCTCCCTCTGATGTAGCCGGCACTACCAAGCTTCATCTCCTGTGCTGCAGTGCAGTCATGCAGCTCCCAACCTGCATCAGTGATTTAGCAAGGGTAAAAGATCGCATTGCCTCAGGAAGAAGTCATTTAACTCAGGAGGTCAGCTTGGGGGATAGCATATCTGCTTTAGCACAAGAATGAGGTATTGCAGAGACCAGGGCACTCTAAGCTTCCGAGTCAGCTCTGTGGGAAGTACTGCATGATTAGAATTGAACATGGCTAAATCCAGTTTTGATATTTTGTTCTGGCCAGAGTTTGGCTATTTCAGCTCTTTATCATTAATTGGTAAGAAAGAAATGTTAGAAAGCCCCTACTACAGAAGTTTTGTTTCTTCCACAATAGTGGTGCCTAGCATTGGATCAGCATATCTGGCCAGATTTCACTCTCTTAGGCAATAAATATGTAAGCACTCTATTTGTTTTCATTGGCAGCTACTGTGCCCTGTCAAAGCCAATTAGCAGACATATTGTTCATCAAAAAATGTTATCTAAGGCCACGCTATCAAAACTTTAATGAATTTCTTGTTAGTGCTACAGCAGAACTGAGTCCCTTAGCAGAATAAACTCACTCTCAGGCTAGAGATGGCCACAGATTTACAGAGAATTTACAAAGTGGTCAGTATAGTCCCAGCTCCAACCCTATGACACAATGTAATCTAATGGACAAATCCTAAAACTTTAGGCATTGTTCTGGTGATTGGATTCAGTACTCAAAAACAAGGGCCTCTATCTAATTTTCTTTTTCACTTCATGAATCCAAAAACCTGGTTTGAGAATTTAAAATCTGGTGTTCTTTCCACCAGATTTTGCATTCTGTTTTTATTTGAATTGTAAAAGCTTTTGAGTCTGAAGCATCTTGTCACTAGTCCCAGACGGAATCAGCAAGCACGAAGGTAACTATAAATGAGGAATCGATGTACAAGGTCCCAATAAAAGTTTCCTAACTCTAAAAAAAGATTCTGCTTAGGCCTTGGAAGAATATTTGAAGATATAAATTAATATTTCTGTACTATTCTTATTACAGAGAGCAGCAAAGTCTTGGAAGTTGTTGGGGAAAAACAAAAACAAACAAACAAACAAACAACAACAACAAAAAACTTTCCAAGACATATACCCAATGAAAGGTCATAATTAATAAAGAGAGGAAGCTGAAATCCTAACTAATATAAAGAATTTTGAACTTCAGTAGGTCACAGGTCTTATGAGAGGTAAATTATTCATCTCCATGCTTCTCAATATGCTTCTCAATGTCTTTTTCTTCATACAGAAAACAAATATCCCTGCTCAGAAAACAATGTTTTTGGAGAGGAAGACACATTAATAAAGCCATGCCCTTTGTTAAATAATACTTTTATCCGAGGCACTGAAATTTACAAGTGCTACAACCAATCATGGAAGTTGAAAAGGAATAACTGTGTGTCTGAACAAATAAACAGCCTGCTGATTAGAGCAGAGGTAACGTGTATGAGTTTTTCTGAGGCTGGGCAGAGGGGTTAGCTCTAGAGAGCAGATATTTTTTGTTATTACTTAGCATCATCTAAAATGCCGGAAGTATTCAAAATACAAGTATTTAATTAAAACTATCTTTAGAAGGTATAAAGAATGATTGGCTAAATCTACACAGGCCAGGCCCCTTTCTCTGGCCCAGTAGGCATGTGGCACTGCATGGCCAACAGCCATACACATGAACACGATCCTCAGACAAGGTGATCTTATCCGCAGCGTCCTGTGGTAGCACTCCCTGGCCTTGGCTGTTTCCTGACCCATGTTCAGGCACGGCCACCGTGGACGCTGGTGGGCACAAACCCCCAAATTTCCACAGAGCACACTAACAATGAGGCCATACGGGCAACTGTGGGCTACTGCCCCATCCCCGGCCCAGTCCCAGTTTAGCATGTCATAGAATCACAGAATTGCAGAATGGTTTGGGTTGGGAGAGACCTTAAAGATCATCTAATTTCCAACCCCCAGACATGGGCAGGGACACATCCCGTTAGGCCACAGTCCCTCAGCCGCCACACTTCTCAGATAAGTGCTCAGTCCTGGGTTTCAAGCTAGGTGTCCTTTCATAGCACTCTTTGCTTCTACAGACCATCCAGAGTCACGCTTCTCTCAGTGAGGTTAGAGAAGAACTTTTATTTTTCTTTTCAGTAAATTAGAGGAAGGTCCCAAGCAGAGGCACAGTGACTCAATAATAACGTATTTTCTTAACCTGATAGATTATTCCCTCATGGGGCTTGGGTCCAAGCCAACTAATTTCTCCCAGAAATTTCTAGGAGCAGTCTGGGAGTTAGCACCAACAAGAGATCACAGAATCACAGAATTTCTAGTTTGGAAGAGACCTCAAGATCATCGAGTCCAACCTCTGACCTAACACTAACAGTCCCCACTAAACCATATCCCTAAGCTCTACATCTAAACGACTTTTAAAGACCTCCAGGGATGCTCTCTAGGCAATTAGGATACCCTAAGAGAGTTTAACACTATGGCTATAATGACTCTGGTTCTGTTTATTTTATTAGTATAGGTGTAGCCATTATGAAGGAGGATCAAGCTCCAGGCAAATTGCATACATGTGATGCACTGTTATCTTCTGTTCCAGTCCTTGGTCAACAGTCCTGTGGCAAAAACAGACCTACCCATCTTTCTTCAGGAACTCCTGAATGAGTCAGAACTCCCGCAAAATGTCAATACTTCTGCAAACCTAGCTGCAGTTGTTAACATCCTACATAATATCTCTGCTATCCCAGTAGAGGCAAGCAAGTCCATTATCGAGGTAAGGTTTTAATTTAAGGCTTACCAATACTTATCAAGCCCTTCAGTCTCTTTTGTCAAAGAAGGTGATATTCTCCCTGAAGAACTTTCATAGTTAGTTTCAGGAACAGGAGGGAATTGAGGGAAAGAGGTGAAATGACCTCAAAGATGAAATGCCAGTAAAGATACAGACGAGTTTATGAAGAGTCAGAGTAATGAAGACTAGGAGCTCATGCATGAAAGAGAGAGTGCTGTATGCTTAGCAACTAGAAATGTTCTAGAGACCCTTAAATGTCTCTAGTATTCAAAGTTAGAGGAAAGGCCAAGGAATGACAGAGCAGAAGCAGGAGCAGAAAAAAATAAAGGGTTGAAATAAGGATAGGGAGAATAAATTCCAGGTGCCATGATGAAGCAAGGAATATCAGTTGGATGTTACAACAAATGAATGGCAAAACATATTGGACTGCTAGGTTCGTAGGTTGTCAGGTATAGAGGAACAGTATTGCTCTTCTGAGAGCAGAAATGTACAAAGGGACTTGATGTTTTCTAGCTGGAGAACAATAAATGAGACAGAGAGAAAAATCAAAAATAGCACAAAGGTTGAGGCCTGGCAAAAAGGCTGGAAAAGATACTGATACTGATATGTAAAGAAGAGCCAAGCCAATCAAAATCTACTTTGGAAGCCTTGGCTTGAAAGCAGGATATGCAGAGGATTAATAACTGAAGGTTTCATATGGACTGAGCAAAAGATGAAAATGTTTGGCCTTTTCAAAAGGCACTTCTAGAATGATGCAAAAATCATCAGAAGTAACAAATTGTATGGGATTTCAGTAACAACATTTTTCTTCTGCTTTTACAGGCCTTCTTCTCTATAGTGGACAATATTGTTAATGGTTCCAAAATGGAACTTTGGACAGACATAAATAATGAGAACTCACCCAGCAGTTCTCTTTTACTGAATTCAGTAGAAAGACTTTCTGAGAATCTCCAGCCAGTTAATAATACCTTTCCACATGTCAGCACTAAAACCCTTGAGCTACAAGGTATGGTTGTCACAGAAAACAGGCACACAGACTATAATAAGAACTTCATCCAAGTAGGAAACCTCAGTGCTAATGTGCTAATTGAGAAATCTGTGACTCTACCCCCAAATTCAACCATTGTCAGTGTGGCCTGCTCAGCAATTGGACAGATTTTGCCTAAGAATGATAGCACATATGTGAATAGCTTAGTGGTAATAACAACTCTGAGCTTCAAGAGACCCCAGAACTTCTATATTAATATGACCTTTCAGAAAGCAAACCTGTCTCTAAAGATGCCGAAATGTGTCTTTTGGAACTTCGGCCTCAATGAAAACAGAGGAAATTGGGCTGATTATGGTTGCAAAATGACAGAGGAAAATGGCAGCGTCACTTGCTCCTGCAATCACTTGACACCATTCTCCATTTTGATGTCACTTGAAGAACCGCTTGTCAGTCTTCCTGCAGAGTATATTACCCACATTGGCCTGGCTATTTCAATCATGAGTTTAGTGGTCTGCATTATAATTGAATCCTTAGTTTGGAAAAATGTAACAAACAACACAACCTCCTACATGCGCCATGTCTGTATACTCAACATAGCTACGTCACTCCTAGTTGCTGACATTTGGTTCATTGTCAACACTTACATCAGTGAGGAAAAATCACAGAAAGAAAGAAAGACTTGTATTGCAGCCACCTTCTTCACCCATCTTTTCTACCTGTGTGGCTTATTCTGGATGCTCAGCCTTGGCCTCATTCTTTTCTACAGATTGGTCTTCATCTTCCATAACACAAGTAAGACCATCCAGAAAGTAGTGGCATTCTGTCTGGGATATGGGTGCCCCTTTGTCTTTGCAGTTACTACCATTGCTGTCACACTGCCACAGAACAATTACACCAGAAAGAAAGCCTGCTGGCTCAACTGGGATGACAGCAAAGCTCTCTTAGCCTTTATCATACCTGCCCTGGCTATTGTGGCCATTAATTTGTTCATCACCGGAGTTGTTATAATAAAAATACTGAGGCCAAACATTGGGGACAAAACCAACAAGCAGGAGAGAAAGACTTTGTTTCAAATCGGCAAAAGTCTGGCCATCTTGACACCACTGTTAGGCCTCACCTGGGGAATTGGTCTTGCCAACATCATCAAAAAGGAGGAAGAAGCTTTCCACGTACTCTTTTCTCTGCTCAATGCTTTGCAGGTGAGTTACACATACCCATGGTTTTGTTTCGTCTATGACCATTTAACATGCAGTGACATTCTTGCAGTGCTGTGTTATGAGAAATAAAAACAGTTTGGGAAAGCTCAGGTTTGCCTTATATGTCCTTAATCCCAAAGGGCTCTTTGGGAAACCCATTGCAGGAATTCAGAAGCATCTAAGTTGTCTTAACAGATGTGCCTTACAGGTAAATCTGGCATAGACATAACTTCTAATTTTGGCAGTAGCTTTGGGGAGAACTTCTATCCTGAAGATTGGGAAAATAGCCCTCTTATTTTCAAGTGGGCAAGTTTCAGCATGTCTGCTCTCATTTATGGTGCATCTGGAGGCATCACATCATGCTCTTGCAGATTCAAGTAATGAGAGAGTATAAACTGACTCTAAGTCAACAGAACCAGCTGAGCACTACTAATATGAAAGAGAGGAATGGACTAAAATCCATGACTGAGGATTTTCAGTCAGAGTTCAGAGTTTAAATAGTCAGTATGGACAATGTTTGTGATACTGCAATTGAAAGGCTTGTGTTAAACATGCAATTTTCTGTCTCCCAGGGATTATTCATTTTGGTGTTTGGGACTCTTTGGGACAAGAAGGTAAGAATTCAAACTGTTTTCTATATTGTGTGATAGATATTGTTGGAATTAGAACACAATTGCTGTATTTACTAATTAATTTTTATTTCTTGAACAAATAGATAACAGAAGCCCTGCTGAAGAGGAATTCTCTGTCCAGATGGAGTTCACAGCAAACAAAGGTTAGATGCTTGACCTAAGACCATATTTCAACATTACTGTTGAATAGTTTAACATTCTCCAAGTGTCTTTTAAGTCTAATGCATTTTATATTCTGAATTTACTAGAAGTGGTCAGAGAAAGAGAAGAAATTAACAACACAAATATGAATATAACCCTTTTTTCAAAGTTCATTATTTCTCCTATTGATCAAAAATTAGAAGGAGCTTGGTGGAGATTTGATCCAGAGCAGTATATAAAAGCATACTGAATTCTATAAGAAATAAACCACAAAATGCACTAAAACTTTAAGTTATAAAACAGGAAAATTCAGTGGCATCATTATTTATTCACAACCTAAGATAAACGCAAAAGCAACTTCTTGAGACAGGTGCCCTTCAGCTGTAAGTACGAATGGATTCAGATGTTGCCACCTTAACTTTTAGTGGAGGTGATATGTAAACCCACACTTTATGCTGAGAACAGAAAATGGGAGGAAGAAACAATCATTTGTCAAAATCGTGTCCATGTGCAATAAACAAACAGATTTCAATGAGCTAAAGATTGCATAGAAATGGACATGGTTCTGTAACCAAGTGAGCTGGAAACTCTCCTGGAAGAGGAAACACTTGGGTACCAAACCCAGCAAATTTCTGCATTTAATCCAAAACATTCACTGGCTAAAAAAGAGAAATAGTGTTGCAAATAGGGAATGGATCCTTAAGAAAGCTCTTGTAAGGCTGCTCTCTGCTATCCCAGTATATTTTCTCTGGGATATATTCTCTCTATATATTCCCACTTTCTCTGGCCCATTGTCTCTCACATTCCTCCCTGCATAGAAGCAGAGCTCGAATGGGACTGGAAATGCCTCTGCTCAGGATAGGCATTCATACTGAAGGGGGAGACCAGCTCCACTCCTATCTTTAAAACAAAGGTTTGCACAGTGCCTCTGGAAAATGGAAGGCTGAGTAAGCAGCCTTCAGATTATTACCCACTCCTGCTCTGTCATGTGGATATCAATGATATCACATCAAGAAGTCTGAGGTCTATCAAAAGATGGGAAGATAGCTACAGGATTCAGGATCACAGATCATGTTTTCCTCAATCCTTCCAGTAATGGGGAGAGACATGGAAAGAAACAGGTGAGTCCAGGTCTTTGATGGCTCCAAGACTGGTGCCTCTGCCAGAGTTTTGGGTTTTATAGACATAGAAGAGTCTTTAAGACAAGAGGTCTGCCACAGCCTGATGGGATCCAACTGTCTCAATGGCGAAAACATTTCTTGTCTCACAACCTGGCAAGACAAATTGAAAAAGCATTAAACAAGGATCAGTGGGGAAAAGAATATGATTAGAAAGATTCAGGTTAAGCCAAGGAATGGTATGGCACCATCTGAGGGTGGCAAAGCAAACATGAACAGCTACATCTGAAAAGTTTGTATACCAACACAGGCAGTATGAGGAACAAACAGGACAAACTGTGAGCTTTGGTCCTTTCCCAGAGCTATAATATCATCAGTATTAGTGAGACTTTGTAGAATGAGTCCCACAACTGGAGTGCTGAGATGGAGGGCTATCAGCTCTTCAGGAGGGTTAAACAGGGTGGGCAAGGTGGTGTTGCACTGCATGTAAGGGAGAAATTAGATCGTACAGTTCTTGCAGTTAGTGATGATGGAGTAGAGAGCCTATGGGTGAGGATTAAGGGGATGGATAGCAAATCAGGTATCTTTATGGGTGTCTACTATTGACTGCCCACCTAGGACAACAGCATGGATGAGTTACTTTATAAGCAGCTAGGGGAAATCTTGGGATTGGTTGCTCTCCTTATGGGAGAATGTAATTTCTCAGACATAAACTGAGAATATCATACTGCCATGTCATCTGGCGCATCAAGGCATGTTGTTATGTCAAGATAAGTCATGAAAGATGCAGTTTCTATCCAATATTTTTTTTCATTTAGGATCTCCAGAATAATCCACCTAGCTTTTTTTAAACTAGTACTCCAAGCATTCCAGTGTTTTCTGTAGGATTATCTCAGGGAATTCACAACTAGGAACATCTCCGAATGCATTTTTAAGGTATTATTCCTTGTCTCTGCCTTGAAAATGACATCTGCTGGATGTGGTGCTGTTCCAGCTGTGGGAAATCTTCCTTTTTCGTAGGAAGCTGGTAGGAAAGAAGGAATAACCTGTATAACTGTCATGAAGGATGGCAGTTTCTTCATTCCCTGAGGGACATATCCAGCAGAATAAAGTAGAAAGAACAAGTTGTTAAGCCTTAAGTTGTTAGACCTCAGCTCTGAATTCCTTTGAAACAAAATCTCTCTGGGCAGACACTTCCACTTCAAGCTGACAGTGTGGAAGCTGCCCCCGGCAGTGGGAGCTGGCCTATTCCCTTGGCAGTTCTGCTGAAAAGAAATAAATAAAGCATGATCAAAGTCTTTGATCAAATGTTTTAGATGTGAGTATTTGATGTGATTAATTTACCTTGATTAATTTACCTTTAGATGTGATTAATTTACCTTCTTTCTCTACCATTTTATTATGTAGGTGACAATGCACAAAATTGCCTAATTTCCCCCACCATAAACAGTCAGACTGAACAGAGAAAGACGTGTTTTTTTTCCTTTTTTTTTTTTTTTTTTTTTTTTTTAAACATACCTCTTGCAGGAACCCCATTAAATTCTCAAACTATGCATGATCCGAAAAAGAAACTGCTTTCAGCAGCAAAATCTCACTTTCTTCCTTCACAACTGGACTGCAGAGTTGTATTCCAACGCCCTCTAGTGTGCAGAGTGAAATTTGCCTTTGATTATCTCAGCAGCCATCCCCAAGTATACACATCTTAGCTTTACTGGCTACCTTAAATATATATACTCCCTAGGGTAAGGGACCAGAACGCTGTACAGTTTGACGTGGACAGACTCTGGAGCTTAAACCATGTTCCCTGGCCAACTGTTAAAGACACCCTGTTACTTTTTGTGTTTTTTATTTTTTTATAGTTCCTATAAATCTTCTTCACTGCCATCATAAACATGCAAATAGGCGAACTTTATGCCAAACAAACACCTAACCTGTCTCCTGCCTGTACTACTGAACAGCTTTTAATTGTGCTCTTTTTCTTCCCTCATTATGGTTACAAAGAAAGTTCTAGGCCTTTAACAAAAATAAATAAATAAATAAATAAAAATAAAAATAAATTAAATATAAATTTCTTTCTCACAGTCAACCTCCCTGATCTTGGTGGCACCAATGTTCTCTATGGCCTACCCACTTTCAAGAACCTTCAACAACTTATGTGGCAAAACAGGTATGTGACAATAGATCTCTCCTACTGAACTACTAGAAAGGTTTTGCCTGAGTTCCCACTCCCAGGGTCTGTCTGTCCCAATATCTATCAATCCATCCATCCGTCCATAGATGGTATTTCATCTTCTAGTGCAAAGGAACTGTAATAACACAAGTCAATGGAATCACTAGCATAATTGCTCATGACTGTAGCGTAATGCTAGCAGCATAACTGTCTAACACAAAAACATGAATTAGATGGTGGCATGTTTCACCAGTTCTAAATATATATATATATTATATAATTTGAGCTTAATTATATCTCGATGCAGTGCTTTTCAGCTAAGTGTTCATGTACTCCTCACTACCTTGGACCTTGGAATTTTATCTCCTCAAAGGTTCTCTGGCAGTTATTCTATGGATGTCACCATTTCAGTTATGATTTTATTTTGCAAGAAGAATTGCTGAAAATGTACATAACTTTAATCCTGAATGGGTGACCTTTGTATCCAGCCTATGCTCAGAGGAGATGGTGACATTTGGTCAAAGTGTGATTTAAAGGAAGTTAATGTAAGCAAGCAGCTGTTTTTTAAGGTTCTGGTAAGGAACAAAAAGTTAATCTCCAACTCTGCTACAGTGCAGTAAATTGACATTCTCACACTAACCAGATACAGAACCCTCCCACCACAAAAATGACATGTGTCTACAGCTGGCTCCCATGCTGCTGCCACCTACGGCTCCCGTATTATTAGCACTGTGCCATGACCTCTCTTCCATGCTCTCCTTCAGGGCTCTCTGCAACCTGGGTCTTACTTTAGAGTCTCGTGGTCACAGGAGGGAGGGAGCTGGGATTCATTTTGGGAATATATGTTCTAGATGTACCCTGGTGCTCAAGGAGAACCACTAAGTCCTTCCACGTGAGTGAGCAGTAGTAATTTTACTGCTCTGTGGCACAACGCTCAGTTCAGGCTGCCATATTGTGGATGTGTCACCAAGCATACTGACTTCTGAGGTCACCGGCATTGCCATAACCCAGAAATAGAAGCCAGTATCCTGGGTCATCAGGAAAGGTCTAACTGTCCTTACTCTGCAGTGCCAATGTATCTCACACTGTTTGTCCTTCTGTCTAATCGCTATTCTTTGTTTTGCAGGAAAATACACAGTATCTTCTTCAGAGCCATCCAGCTCTTCTGAAAACACTTCCAAGGCATATTCTTTGCTTAACTGAGGCACTGCAAATGCTAAACCATTTAACTGTGAAAGAAACTCTGCCCTTTCCAAGACACACAAAAAGAACATCTGTGAGTCGTCAAGCAGCGGACTGCTTCCCATTGACTATACTGTGCCTTGGTGCATTCTTCTGGAATAATCCTTTCTGGTTATCATGTAAGGCAGGGAAGCTTTGTGAGGTGGAATTTTACAGGGACTGCCAGTAGCAGAAGAAATGAGAAGATGTTTGAAGCTTGGAAGGATTAGAAGGCCTTCAAGTGCTGGTAAAGACATTGAAGAATCTTTGGCCTTAAAGAAGGTGCTTAGCACTGTGCAGTACTGAGCCATGAATCGCAGTGCTACACACAGCTGTTGTCCAGTGGTTTTCATATTTCTCCTACCAAATCTCTGAATGATTCCAAAACCATGAATAGATAAACAAGTACCCCATAGCTTCTCACCTACCCTCCTGTTACAGTCTGGAAAGCGATCGGGTATAATGCTCTCTGATTTCTATTTAAGATTTCCTGGAGCCAAAGATTCAAAACTGAGAAGGCCTATTTCAGATCCTTACTTCTGACTCATAAAAAGTGAAGACTGTGATGATTCCTGTGTGATTTTCTTTCAGATGGGATGTGCTCGAAGCTCTGTGTGGCACTTTTTAAAGAAAAGAAAGCTTTATATCTGTAACTATAATTGTCCTTCCCTAGATGTAATGTGGTAAGAAAGAGAGGGTTGCTGCCCTCTGCCACAGAGGGTGATGCAATTATTAAGTGTTTTGTATGCAAGGAGTCTCTTTTATAAAGTCTGTACTTCTGGGTCTCCTTCCAGAGGACAATCACACTTGGAGGGCTCAGAGTCAATTCTGCAATGAATATAAACCATCATGTGCCGGGTAGAATGAAAGGTTTTATATAAATTATTGCTTTAATACTACATTTGTGAAATCAGTTATTTACAAGCCTGTACGCCTTTAAAGGCAGGACTCTTATTTCAAGCAGAGGACTAGGAAATAGCCTGCAAAGTATTTGTAGCACACACAAATGACACAAAACTTACTGTAAAATATGACAGTCATGAAGATATAAATGTGAGGCCTATATCAAGTATGACAGTCAGGTGGTACAGCCCCATATGCCCCATCTGGCTCCTGGGGAACCAGGCCCATGTTTACTGGTGGTGAACTCATTCCCAGGCCATTGGAATTGATCAGGATGGGAAACTTGTTGCCTACTGTTACAGACGTGTTATGGGCTGGTACAGGTAGGTGGTGAGGAACGAAGACAACAAACAAGCACCAATCAAGTGTATTACTTATGCCAAAAGCAGTTTTTCATTTGAAGATATTAGTAATTAACATCAAAACTAGAACGCAGTTAGAGACTGAAAGATATTTGAAAATCCAGAATCTCTTTGAAATGTATGGCCAATGGAAACTTGAAAGTCAGACTCTGCACATTTTTCCAAGCAAAATTTGCCTTTGGACAGCCATTCAGTCTAAGCTGGAAGTAGCTTGTAAAGTGCTGTTCTGCTGCAGAAGCCATTCCCTCTCAGTGAGTCAATGAGCTTCTCATAAATTGCAAACTATAAGTCCCTGTAGACAGTACAGTCCCACCACACCTTATTTCTGCCAATGTTTCACCCATAAGATTTCATCACACAGCCCAAATTAGTCAAGCCTGGGTCTAGACTGTATGTGAATGAAAAATCAGGATGTGATGCTGAGCTGTCTGGCACTGAAATGCCATCTTTCAAAGGTAAGGTCCTTGCCAGTGTTACAAAAAACACAACAGCGTGAAAGAGAAATGGCTAAATTAGCTGTGCCAGTCTTAAAGACAAGGAACCAAGGTTTCACTTGTATCTGTGCATGGATCAAGGGAAATGGGGAGGAAATAAAGAGTGGAAGTGAGTGCTGAAGAGGAAGAAAGGCAAACACATGGCAGCAACCACGCTTTCCCCCTCCTACCCATTCTCAGCAGCAAGAACCAGGTGTCTGGCAAGGACAAGGTGGGTTCACCAACAACTTGTGCACCTCAGGAGTCTGGTATTTTGGTCAGCTGGCTATTTTTGGTCAGCTGGCCCTGTCCTTCATCCCCTTTGTCCTGATCAAAGCTCAACCCTCTCCATACACACCCTCTTCTGAAGTGAGGGCTGTCATGGCACTTGTTTTGTGATAATTGCCATCACTCTTACCTCCTCCTGCTTAACCACAAGGCACTAAGATAAAGTGCTCTGTAATAAAAACCTACCAGGGTCATCTCATCTCCAGAAAATATGGGATCTCTCGCCTACCTTTTCTAGTAATGGATGAGGAACAGTCACCGCCTTGGCACCTTCCTCTGATTTATTCCAACTCAGAAAAAATAGTAAAGGATGGAATTGTGACATACAGATTTCTGAGGAATAGACCTGCCTACTCCCACATTCTCTACTTAGAGTTTTTGGACTGTGACACTTGTTGAACAACACTTACTTATGCCTCAAACTCAGAGTTCACCCTTCATTCCTTAAAGACTTTATGTACCTTCACAGAATCAGAGAATGATTACAGCTGGAAAGGACTGCTGAAGGTCATCTGGTCCAAAATCCTACTCAAACTGGGGCATCCAGAGCAGGTTGCCCAGCACCACATCCAGGTGGCTTTTGAAGGTTTCCAGGGAAGAGACTGCACAACTTCTCTGGGCAGCCCATGCCATTTCTCCATCACCCACCCAGCACAGTTATTATATATATAGTTATTATATATTATATATTATATATAACCATATATTAGTTATATATAGTTATTAGGTGTGCAGTTATGATACATTATTTATTTTTATTGGACCATGAAGTCAATGCTGTGATCTCTGGTGCTGTCATGGCTCAGTGGTCTGACCAGAACATTTTCTTACACTGCCCCAGGAAACACATTCAGGAAACAGCTCTGCTTGCCCACTGTGCTGCCCAGTAGCTGGTAGGAAACTGCATGTGCTGTGGGTGGGCAGAGCTGAAGAGCAGAACAGCTAATGGTCCTCCTCTACCCATCCCGCCCTCAGTGACACCTCCATCAAGCTCCACTGCTTGTAAACTTACAAGAGCTTCCTTGAGGCTTTTGGTCCCCAACAGCTAACAGGATTCAATGCTGTTGAAAAGCCATGGTGTTGACAGGAAGATTCATCCCTAGGCCATGTAATTCCTTGAGTACTTTTCTGTTAGAAAACCATGGTATGTAATATGATACTCTCTACACAAACTTTAAAATCATTACTTCTAAATTACGCCCTCTCCAAGTTATGTTCAGCTTTTTCTTTGGGATAAGTGCTGGCAATCCCTCCATAACCTCTTCTTGGATTTTTTTTTTTATTATTATTATTATTTTTTTTTCCCTCTGAGGGACAAGGTACAGTGCAAATCAGAGCACATCGGTTTGTGGTGGACCCACAGAGCCCACAGCCTGTGCCACCATGGTGCTGCCTCTCCTCAATCTGCCAGCCGCCGACCCCTGAGGCAGGAGGGCGGTGGTGGCCTGTCATAATGTCCCTGGGCCCCGCATGGTGTGACAGAAAAGCAGTCAAGTGGCATGGCCTGTGTCTGCTTGCGCTCCCCTTGAGACACCTTACACATTTTTGTCCCCATGTCACATTTGGTCCCCAGATCCAGACAAGCAGGGTGCCCCCAGACATCACCACATGTTTCTCATCACCCTCTTGCCCCACAGGGCCTGTCCTGCCCTGGCTAAGTGAATGAGGCAGGTTCAGATCCACAAGTGGTGCCATTGCTGATTTAAAAAACACACAGATATAAAAATAAAAACCACCCCAAGAGATAGGACAAGCTCCTCTTCTTGAATATAATAACCATGACATCCCTTCCTGGGGGGGACATCTTAAGCTTGTGGCTGGGAATCAGCAAAGCTACACCTGCTTGCTTCCCTGCTCAGGCGGTCTGAGCTGTACTTTCTCTCCTCTTCCAAGCTGACAAGGGGTGGTAAGCAACAATGCTGACAACAGGGACAGAAGGTATATGAGTTAATTGCAATGTAGGCATACTGAGGAGAGGAACTACCAGAAATGATTGTTCTTAGCAGCTTGCTTTTTGTAAAGTTTGTATCCTACGGACTAAGTGCAGCATTTGCACTTGAACTCCAGGAGTTCCAGAAAGCTGCACTTTGCTTTTGACCATGGTGCTTTCATCAATTCCTGTGCTGCTTTCCTGGATCAGCTGAGAAAAAGCAGCAACCAAACTTATGAACCACAAGCCTACATTTATTTATTTATTATTAAAAAAAGGCTAACTCCAAAATCCCCAGATTGATAATCTTATACCTTATATATAATAATGCCTTAATTAAATACACAATGATTTGAATGGTTTGTCATGCCCCACAGGACTGGTGTGAGCATCAGAAGAAAGCCAAGTGTAAATACAAGCAGCAGCCAGCTCCCTGCCTACAACTTACTGCCATGAGAGTATTTTTCCGTTAGCTGCCATCCCTTATGACAGGTATCTGATAAATAAAAGGTAGCTTCATCCTCTGTGATTTTTTACATTTTCTATTCTGAACACCTTTTGTTCTGCTTTTTGAGGAAACCTGGGTAATAATGTTTCAAGTGCAGAAACTGTTAAGAGTCCTGGAAAGCAGAGATCTTGGGACATACTGGATCACTGGCTTCCTGCTATCTGCAGTAAGGTGTTAACACCTTATCCAGCACTCGCCAGTGTCACAGATCCAGTCTTTATCTTCACACACACTAACCCCTCTCTTTGACTTGTGAGACAATGGTTTCTAGAGGGTTGTGAATTTAGTGGTAACCACAATAGATCCTGTCCTATGGTAACCACTGCTGTGCTCCAGTTTCATCCAGTGCCCGCATGGGAATTTATAGATGTTTAAAGTAACTTCAAGGTTATGACAAAAGAATAGAGTTACATTTCAATATTTGAAAACCTTATGTAGCAAGGTTTTCTAGAAAGACAACAAGCTTTAATATGAAATTATTTCCCTGGTAGAGAACTAGCCAAAAATGTGTAATAGCAATTTACTATGAATTTTACACAAAAGCTACTCAGCTTTTACAAATCAGCCTAGCTTCATGGCAAATGGGTGTTGATGTACTGATTTACCTATGATTTTTTACCGTTTAAGTATCTTGGATAGCTTTTAAAGGAACATTTCTAGAATCTTGCTTGTATGTGACTTTTCCTAGTGTTTAGAGAAGTTCTTCCAATTATTTAAGTTTGAACTGTGGTTAGGAGTAAAGGCATGGACTGTCAGCATTACCACTCACAACTGAATGAAGAAACAAAGCAACCAAAGAATACACAAGAGATTCAGTATGTGAACTTTTATTAGACAACAGTTCGACATGATCTTCTTTAACTGCCAAATTTTATGAAGTAAACAGCTGACAAAATGCTGACAAAGCATTTCAACATCTCTATGCTGACTAGTCTTCAAGTTCTATTCATCATTTTTCATTGAAAACTGATATTTGATGAACTATGGAAAAACACCAGACTTAGATTTATCCTTCTGCAGATCTTTATCTTCTAGCCATCATGGAAATGAGGACGATAGTTAAGACAATGGTTCCAGCTATTCCACCAACTGTCATTCCCAGGATGTTCCCATGGACCTGCATTGACTGACACCTCTCACCTGTAAAGAAGAAGGTTTGTCCTGATGGGCACCTGGGAAAATAAAGCACAGATTTATGTGAATTAGGAGTTTTGTCCTGCCCTGTAGGCCCCCCTTGAGATCTCCACACTCACTCTTCTGGACTGGCAGTTCCCATTAGATGGGTTTGCATCACAACATCCCCACCTTGTTTGGAGGCTATGGACATCTCTAAAAGCACCACAGAAGGAGATTCCTTTGGGTTTCCCTTCTGGTTGCTAACAGAAACTAGTCTCTGCAATCAAATGTTTTGTTCCCACTGTTATTTGAAAACACAGTGACACAGACCTTTGAGATCTGTAGCTCTGAATACCTAGTCGCTGCACCATTTGGTTCAGAGGTAAGTCAGGGCAACCAAGGAGGAGGTCTGTGATACCTGCAGCTTGGTCTCCCTTTCACATTCACACAGATTCCATCATTCTGGCAAGGGTTTGGATCACACGGGTCTTGTGGATAAGGCAGCCAGTCTTGAACGGGCTCCATATCCTGGAGAGCTCTCTTCTGCCTTTCAAAAGGGAGGCTTTCCGTGAGGGCAGATTCTTCAGATTGAACAGGGACTTCAGTATTATTGAGGTGAGTTAGATCTTTAAAAAATGGAAAGAGGTGAAAGACATCAGATAACTGTGACTATTATTATACATAACATTCTTCACCCAAGAGGCTAAACTGGAGAGTACTGCTTGTCCATTTGTTTTTTTACTGAGCTCCTGCCATACCATGGCAAGTTCTGTATATTTACAGCACAAGGTGGAAAATAATACTAAAATTATAGCAGCTAGTTTGGTAAATCAGTAACAGTCCATGCTTTGGAAAATTGTGCCAAGTGTGGCTGTTCTGTTTGAAAATGAACACAACAGAATAGGCCTTTTAGTATGGTTCAAAGCTTAGAAAAGTACATAGCTACTGGTTAGGGTGCTGAGAAGTGAACCTTCAATAAATCCATGCCATTTGAACTCCTCTGAGCTCAAACACTTCAGCCAACATCACCCACTTGAAACTAAAACACAAAAATGCTTTTCAAAGTTGATCCCCATTAGAAGAGAAGATGGCTCAGGGAGAGGTGGCAATAGTAATGTGAATGAATGAAAAGGGATAGAAAGGATCAACAATTTGCATTTGCAAGGAGAATCAATAAAAAGGTCATTACCATGAAATTCTGCAAAAATAATCAGGTCATCATTTTTCAGAAAGCTTCTACGCCTCAGCTGGCTGTGGGAGATGAAGTTGTTCCACCCCCAGTCTGCAGTTCTATAGCAATTGCATGAGGCATCAAACTTTCCAGTTATAGATGGTTTCTCCCACATTATGGTTCCGCTACCATCTGCAAAAAGGATACGAGTGGCAAATAAGAACTGCAAAGTTCTGCAGCCTGGAGCTATGACAACTTTATTTTCTACGTTACAATGTTAAACAGGATTTATGCTGCAAAATCAAGTTCAGGGCTCAGATATTCAAACAAATCACAGGGGACTGACAAATGATGCCCACAGATGCTTAGAAATGGTCTGCGTGAGGTCTCCAAATCTATGTGAGGACATTTAAATTCACAACTCCCCTTTAACTGAGGACTGACCAAACACAAATTACCTCCTTGCTCTCACCAGCAAAGAGCTCCCTCCTACATAAGGACACCCCCTCATCACCTTTTAAGTACCTATGGTTTAGAGTCTGGAAGATTTTGTTAATTTCTGTGGTTCTGTTAAACATATTAATACCAAGGTTTAAAACCTCCTGCTGAAAAAACATGTACCAAAATTCCACTGAAAAACGTGAAGAGGGATGGAGACAAATTTCTGGTATTTCATATTGCAACAAATTCAATATTGTCCCATGCTTATTTCTTTGAATGACCACATCTATGAGGAGTCCTAGGGCTGGACATGGAACTATGGTGTAACATGCTATATAAACCTAGAGCTAAAAAGTAGCCCGTGTCTGAAAGAGTCTTCAGTCTGCATCAAGCCAAGCAAAATCAGCTTCAGATGCTGCAGACTGATCTCAGAGGTGTTGTCAGGTATTTTGTTCCTTAAATACAGCTACAGTGTGGACCTTGTGTATTCAGATTGTGTATGTTCAAGGTAACCTAGCCCCAAAAAAACGTAGTTGTAGCTTAAATTATTGTTGGATGCAATGGAATAAAGCCCTCTAGTGGCATTACGTTGTCCTGCGGCGACAAATCACAGGCAGAATGGGAATTGCCAGCTCCTTGGCACAGGAAAACTCTCTACAAGTCTGTTATAAGGGGTAATGGTTTTAAACTAAAAAAAAAAGGTGGATTTTGATTAAATACTGGGAAGAATTCTTTACTAGGAGGATGGTGAGGCACTGGAGCAGGCTGCCCAGAGAAGCTGTGGATGCCCCATCCCTGGCAGTGCCCAAGGCCAGGCTGGATGGGATTTGGGCAGCCTGGGCTTGCAGGACATGTCCCTGCCATGGCAGGGGTTGGGACAGGATGGGCTTCAAGGTCCCTTCCAACTGAAACAGTTCTATGATTCTATGATTTTGTTTAGAGTCAAACTCTGATATCCCAGTGATTGTTCATAGTAACAACAAACTTCTATGCATCGTTTTTTATGTCAGATGATCTTCTGCAGATAGGAACTCTGAGTCATAAACAGGAAAATGCCCCAAACTGGAAAATAAAGCCAAAGTTGCCCAACTTTGACTCCTGCACTGTCCTGTGATTCTTTGGCTTTCGTTTCCACCATTCCTCCAGCAAATAATACTTACCTGACGTAACCTGGTCTTTATTTGTGGTAAAACTTCTGCTAGCAGACATCCTTTTCAAGATGTCAGGGTCCTGGTCCAGCACTGTGAGCATGGCTTGGCGGTTCAGAGCTGGCCACTCTAGAACAGCATCATTCTCTCCACTGCACAAATGAAAGGCGATGCGAGTGTAGCCACTGCTTCTGGACTGGGGATACAAACTTACGCCATAAGCATAACCCTCAGGGCTGTAAAACCGAGGGCTTTGAATAACATCACTTGATGCGTTTTCGAGGATTTGACTGAAATTCCGAACGACCCACACAGCTGTGGGACAGGGGTTCTCTGTCAGTGTGACATCGTCAATAATGATCCCACCAGATGAAGAGCTGGGGTTGCCCTTTAGTCCTTGGAAGAGGTATCGGAACTTCTTCTCAGCATTGAGGGTTACATGGGCAATTTTCCAGTTATGGTCATTATCCGCTTTTGTGAAAGGAAAGCAAAACATTCACATCAGCATGATTAGTGATATTCTGAAGCAGCTTATTCCTAGCTAGCTATTCCAGCTGTATTTTTAGACAACTGGACCTCTCAGAGAGTCATGAATGATGGAAGTCTTAAGTGGGCATTATGATTATATTATGCTGACATTGCATTATCATCAAATTGCTTTGGACACACTGTATTAGGAACTCTTCACACATTAGTGAATGACAGTCTTTAGTATAATGAGCAGCATGCTAAATACCGAGACATAAGAAGTGGATGGGTGTCAGTGACCCAACATGTTAAAATTAACTCTTATGGGTCACTTTTTCATGGACTTGTCCTTCCCTGCAAAATGCAGTAGCCTAATAAAGGCGGCTGATCACAGGTCTTGGGTTTTGACAGCATAAATGCTTAGTGATGCAGTGGCTGAATTTGTCCTATTTAGCAAAATTACCCAAAGTGGGAACTCGCTCACATTTCCAAAGTTACATATACTTTTTTATTTGCAGATGTATAAAAATTCAGGCTGGGGTTTCTAATATCTAAAGATGAGCACAGGTATTCTTAATATCTAAAGATGAGCAGCTCACTGTCAGATCATACTATAGCCAATGCAGATCTGGCCAGCAGTTTGGGGTCCCTCCCATTCACTGAGCACAACATAACATTGTTAGATTAGGAACATCGTGACTTCTGCTGTGGAACACTTAAATTGCATAACCACAACCCATAGTTTCACTGCTAAATGTGAGTAATAAATATTGCCTAATACCAAAATCCTTAGCTGGACTGCAACATACTTTCCTGGTAGCTTAGGAAAAATGTTTTGATTTCTAAGCCAACTTTTCCTTCCCAGAAGTTCTATATATTACTCATATTTCTAGAATTACCCTGAAAGGTTTCAATTTTCCTCATCTTGCGAACATTTCCAGTCCCATCATCTTCCTTAAGCCAGATGATCAGCTTGTCAGAAAGGCTTCCTGTGATTTTATAGAAGAACTGGAGGCACTGCTGAGTTCTCTTGGGATAAAGGATTCGAGACTCCAGGACTGCCGCCTCCTCTGCATTTCCAGAGCTGGTGTCGAAGTACATGAAGTAGCCAGCATCTGTGAAAAAAGTGTAGAGTGTCATCATCTCTTTCCAGCCTTCCTGCTATATATTTATATTTATCATTTCAACTCCACTCTTTCAGGAGTCATAAGTGTAGTAGCTAACATAAATAGTAGAGGAAACAGTGTATAATAACCATTCAAGATAGACTGGGGTACAAAGTAGTTTAGGACAAGTAGGGCTAGTAGTGTAGCATATATATGGAATTCATTGCCAGCAGCTACCGTCAGTTTTGCATTAGTTGGTCTAGGGATGCCTCAGGAATGTCAGAGATGAGACAGAAGATTCAGTGCTGACAGCAAGTAACTTGCAGACATATCTTTTACTTGATTTATACCGAAGATAATCCAAAGATGAGATCTTGGAGATCACATACTTTATTACCTTATAAAGAGTAAAATAATTTCTTATCAGTGACAAAGATAACAAAAAAGGTTTGGGCACTGAACTAGCACTTTCTTGACCTTGAGCAGAGATAAAACCTGTAAGTAACTTGTCCAAGGACTTTTGAAATCTCAGCTTCTGGGATTGGGCAAATTAGGTAAGAATTTCTGTCCCTCTAGTTTAATTTCCTACTAAGTTTCTCTAAAGTTATCTTTAGATTTGACTTTTCTCCTTATATGTACCAGGAATTAAGCATCTGCACACACATCTTGGTATCGCATGAACTTGTCACATCTTATCTGTATTGTATTGCTCTTCAGTTACCCATTACAGTCTATGATTAGATTAACAAGTGAATTTTTTTCAGCTTCTATGGGAAAGCCTCCTCTGCTGGGTGCAGGTTCCTTGGACTCTTGTGGTTTTAGCTAACAGTTGGGGTATCATCAGTCAAACCTGCAGCTGCATAAACACAGTACAGCCACCTGCATGGTCAGTGGAGCTATTAGAGCTGCTCTGGCTTGGTCATTTGCTCCTGAGCTGTTCATTTGCTCCAACTATGTAGAGGCAACATTCTCCTTTACTGATAACACATTGTAACAATGTTTTGAAATTATACCCACAGAAAGTTTGCCAAATGTACTGAATTGCTTTATGCACACATGTAACACTTTGCCATAAGTTAATTTCTGTTAAATTGAAGTAAGATCGCTGCTGCTCCAAGTGGGAAACAGGACTGTGAGCCTTATTCAGGTGCCTGACTTTGTTGTGGAGCTTATTGTGGTATCAAAGCCCCAGATGATCCAGACTCTACCTCCTTCTTAATAAGAAAGTGAAATAAAAGCAACAGAAAATATCTATGGCAGTTAGGATATGGCCTCAGCAGACTTCAGCAACAGGATACATGGATCAAATCCAGAGCCAGGCTGCCAGTTCCTCTCTACATTTTAGGCTGTACTTTCCCTCCTTCAGTTTAGCCAGTAATAAGTCAATGCAAGTCAAACTGTTTGGGCAAAATACAATCCATCTGTGTTAGGAAAACAGAATTAGGTCCCGCTTGAGATGGCTGCAGAAGCAGTTCTCCAAAAGTGTCTAAATTCCTGATGGAGTCAAAGAAAAGAGAGGCACTCCCTACCCAAGCAATTCATTTTGGCACTCTGGAGATCATCAGAGACACCTAACCCTCCCCATTAACTCCTTAGAAAAACATCAGTACTTATTTTGCACAAAGTCATGAGATGCTAAAGCTAAGTGCAAGTTAAGTGCTTACTTTGGACAGACTGGATTTTACCCAACAATATCAAACAGCTCAGCTGAATTCTTCTTTTTCATTTACAATTATACAATGGGGAAAAAAATAAAAGGAGAGGAAGACTGAAAAAATACAGATGAGGGTTAGAAGCATTTACTTATAGACACTGTCTGATGGTTTTCTTGAGTTATATTGCATTCTCAGACCTGACTGACAACCACCAGCATTACAAGTTGTTAAGGATCTGTTCTCTTCAGTGGCAGGGTCACTTCAGGGGAACAGTCTCCACCTCTTTACAGCAAGTAAAGCTTTGCTTTTTCTGAAGAGTAAAAAAGCACAACTGAATGTGCATTAGGCCAGGATTCCTTCACCCTGAACTTAGACAAAATTTACCAAAGTCACTTTTTTTTTTTTTTTTTTTTTTTTTTTTAAGTCTGTTGCAGTTTTCTATGTCTAAATAATGACAAATCTGTCCCCTGTTTTTCAGAACTGCCTGTTGGGACTTAATCTTTATTCTTATTTGTAAGCTAGCAACCTGTAACCTTCACTGGGGCTCACTCCACCCTGCTTGGAACTTTCTTCCTGAGAAAAATGGCAAAAATAGCATGTTAAAAACAAAATTATCCCTAGACTCCTATCATAAAAAAATGTTGTAACTTTCTTCTTTCTCGAGAGCCAGCACTCCTCAAGCTTAGCTTATCATTCACTTTCCAAACATGTTTATGAGTAGCTCATGAGTGCTATTCCATTCTTATCATGGAGCAACATAACTCTTACTCAGACTTTGAAGCTGCAGTAAATCCTTTTCCAGATTATATCAAAATTCCTCCAGTTAAGATTGTTCTTTGTCCCCTTTTATATTGATGGTGTGAAGAGCACTCCACTATGCTTTAAAAGCTTAATGAAAACAGTGATGCAAGCATAAGCTCAGACCCACAGTGCCAAGACAAGTACAAAGAAAGAGGGTGCTTTGCTTAACATGAAGTATTACAACTAGCACGTTTTCTGTGTGGTCTCCTAAATATGATCATTTAATAATGTGTTTT
Source organism: Nettapus auritus (assembly GCA_011076525.1). Lineage (NCBI taxonomy): Eukaryota > Metazoa > Chordata > Aves > Anseriformes > Anatidae > Nettapus > Nettapus auritus. Next base: position 112,814,488 of record CM021767.1, read on the forward strand.
CAGAGTAGCCAGTGCTGGGTTTTCTGAAGGGTTAACCACAATGAAGAGAATCACAGAATCACAGAATCATCTAGGTTGGAAGAGACCTCCAAGATCGCCTAGTCCAGCCTCTGACCTAACACTAACAAGTCCTCCATTAAACCATATCACTAAGCTCTACATCTAAAGTTGTTAAAGATGCTGTATTTAAAGCACATAGCCCAGCACAGACATTCACAAGTGACCATTGCTACAGCAAAGCCCTTGTCCATGGGAAAGTGTTTGTTACTTTACCTCTGCAGCGCCCGGAAAGTGTGTGGTCTTCCTGCCCTGCAGTACTGCTCTGTTGATGGACCCAGTCTAGGTCATCTCTGATGCCCTGAATCATGCCACAGATATTTTCAAGCTCAAAAGAACACTGATCCAAAAGAGTGTGAGTTGAAGCTGGGAAAAAAAAAATGCACACATGGTTATCTCCAAAGCATTATATCATTTAAAATAAAACTGGAGTATTTCTGCTCTAATTTTAGTGTTTGTTTTGTTTTATTTATAGTAGTATAGACATCATGTAGTGCAGGCCTAAAACCCAGCAATCACAATCTGCTTGATGAGCATCCACTTGAAGCAAAGTCCAGCCAGTCACCTTAGGCAGGTTCAGTTGAGTTTACCTGCACGTGGATGCTTGTAATGGCAGATCCACAGGGACAATAACTTGTTGCTTACAATCACACCTGGTGATAACATCTTCAGCCAGATCAGCAACCAGCTGATGGAGGATCAGACTCTAGAATCAGCCAATCCCAGGTGCAAAATAATCTAATTAAGACTGAACATCAGTAAAACAGGACAAAGTACAGTTGCCTTCACCTCATAGCAGAGACATAATGCAACTGCTCACATACCAGCAGACAACCACATGTCTGAGCCCCTAGGAGCAACACGGAAGAAAAGATGTGAATGGCCTGACTTTCGTTGGCTAACTGGACTTCTACAAAAGTGAGCAGTTAGCAGAGCCAACGAGAGGGACGAGGAGGGAGTAAACACTTTCAGTCTCTGCACCACAGGCCCTCTTCAGTACTGCTTCAAGAGCATCTGCGAAGTATAAACAAATAATTTTTCATGGTTAAATTATGACTTACTGCAGTTATACATGCGATTAAGTCTTTCCAGGTCGATGGCACTGAAATCTAGACGTTGTCCAATTATGTCATTAAATGCTGGTATCTTCGCCGTGATTGTAGGGATACTGTCATTTTTGTTAAAGGAAAAGGGTGCATAGTGCATCACTGATTCGTAGTCGTAGGGGGTGTTCAGGTCAGTGATGAAGCCATCATCGTACTTCAGAAAGTTGTGTTCTTTGTCTGGTAAAAGAACAGAAATTTTTTTCAACTCACAGATCAGTTGGAAAGGAAATGTTTTTAGCATGGCCCCTGGAATGCAATTACTTTATCTGATAGCAATTACTTTAGGATACAATACTCAAATGTAGCAAGATTGTTTTATGAAGTAATTTTGACAACAAAGTATTGGCTTTAGATTGCAGTTTTGCACCCTCATATGACTTCAGTAGCTTCAAAGTCAAATATCAATGAGCTGTAAAGAACGATACAAAGGAGATCAGATTAGATGGTCTAATGGTAAGCATCCTGAAGGACTAAATTTAAGGATTAATGTCCTTCATTCCAGAGCTTGTGAATATTGATGCAAAAGTTTCCCAGAATATTAGATCACAGAAGAACAAGGAGGAGTCCTGGATCTTTTCACTTCCTAAGGAGACAGGAATGACAGTCCTGGATTGCCCCCAGGCTCTGGTCTCCTTTGTAGCAAAGGGCACATTAGGAATCTGTGAAAAAAAATAGTTTGTTTTACTCTAGATTGATTTAATTGCTCTGGTATTGCTATGGAGATGTCTTTTGGAAACATATCTCAAAGTTTCTTGGTGAAATCATTTGTTCTTAAAGTTTTTCATTAGGAAGGTGTCTGCTGGGACAGGAAGAGGGAGCCATTTCACATAATTTGGTGCGGAAGTAAATAAAGAGAGATTCCCAGCATTTCCAATCACAAATAATGTTTTCAAAATATCAGGCATTCTCCCTCCAAGAAGAAACAACACATGACTGCACTCAGTGAATAATTACAGCTTCTCTGTGTAATGGCTGCCCTTCCCTGCAGCTGCATTCCTGGCACAAAGGTCTTCAGTCCAAGGCTTGAGATTGTATAAGGGCTTGAGTTTGTTTTCTTGCAGGTATCTGAATTGCACCTTTAATCAAAAATAGTGAGAATCTTGATAATTACATGCTATCACTTTTTATAGCTCGAGACAAAACCTTGGCACTACACAGGCATATGTAATAATGTTTTTCAGATCATTACCAGGCAAAGGGTAACTTCTATTTGTTTTTAGAGTATATAAACCATACAGTGAGGAGGCAATCTCATTTCTTAGGCTCTCCTGTGTGTTTTCTCTCAAATCTTATAGGTTTATTAGCTTTCCTATCAATAGCAGCCTGAATAGGGGATCTCTTCTCTAGCCAGCAGCTATCTGCATTGAAGTCTGTGAAAATGCATTATGGCCAAAACTGTTACCATGCTATTAAATTTGGGTTTACAGATCACTAATGCAGGAACAGATGGACGCACACATATACACAGCACAATCATATCAGCCTTATTTCCCTTTAGAGGAGCAGATAGTACTGCAAGCTGAGGTGAAGTAAACCCAAACCCCAGACTGAAGGGCACTGCACAAATCAAGACTTGATAGATTTTTTTTTACGGTCTAGAATTTTGGGCCTTCCTCTGTAACATGTAGTGAATCCTGTCTGTGCTGACCCCAACAACACAGAGGAATTCATACGAACTCATACTGATATAGCCATCTGCAAGCACTCAGATGGGGTATGGCCCAGAACTGCATATTTTGGCAAATAATGCCTGTTTGACTTTTAGGGCAGTCCCTGTCCAAGGTGGAAGGGACTGTAATTGTCCTAGTTACAAGCTAGCATAGTGTTCATGTTTCTGACATATAGCATGGCTAAATCCAACACACAAATCAACCTTTCTATTCCATCTCTAATCCTTTAGTTCTTTCAAACAGCTTCAATAGAAATTTTCTATGTAAGAAATTTGCCTAACTGGAAAATGAAAGCTTAGAGTATGGATAGAAATGTACACAATATACAGGAATTGACTGTAATGGTATCAGACCAGCCCCAGAGCTCAATTCAGAATAATGTCACACTAAAAAACATAATCCATATTGTTTTTCTATTGTTCCACATTTGAGCCTACTTAATACACCACAAATAATCTCTCTAATCATCTTTGTAGCCCTCCTCTGGACTCACTCCAGTGGCTCCACCTTCCTCTTGTACTGGGGAGCCCAGAACTGGACACAATACTCCAGATGTGGCCTCACCAGGGCTAAGTAGAGGGGCAAGATCACCTCCCTCAACCTGCTTGCAACACTCTTCCAAATATAACCGAGGATACTGTTGGCCTTCTTGGCCACAAGAGCACACTGCTGGCTCATGGTCAGCCTGCTGTCCTCCAGGACTCCCAGGTCCCTCTCTGCAGAGCTGCTCTCCAGCAGGTCACCCCCAGACTGTACTGGTGCTTGCGGTTATTCCTCCCTACATGCAGGATCCTGCACTTGCCCTTGTTGAACTTCATGAGGTTCCTCTTGGCCCATCTCTCCATCTTGCCAAGGTCCCTCTGAATGGCAGCACAGCCCTCTGGGGTATCAGCCACGCCTCTGAGCTTTGTGTCATCAGCAAACTTGCTGAGGGTGAACTCCATAAAAGTCAGAATCTAGATACTGTTACTATCATCATCAACTTCATCACCTTGACTCAAGCTGAGACCTAATTAGTAATAAGGTGATTTGTTTTCAGGGCTGCTGATAGCAATAAAAATCATGGTCTGCAAGATCAACAGACACATTCCTGCTCAGCCACCACAAGAGACACCATGTAGAGGGCAGAGACAAGTAGGAATGCACATCATCATTCAGCTGGGAGCAATTCAAAATATCAGATACTGCACTTAGAGGTCAGTAGAGACTGCTTGTACCAGCAGTTTTCATCTATCCAATAGATAACACAATGTTCCCTGAATCCTGTTACTTTCTGGAAAGTCTTTTGCAGGTATTTTTCACTTATATGCAAAAATGTTGAGTGCATTACCCTGGAGACTGAAGTGATTTGGCTTCTACACAGAGCATGAGCGATGGCAGGGCAACTTTGCTGCACTGGCATCTCAAAGCATCACCATTGGGAACAAGAGGAGGGTTTATACTCGGTGTCTTTGCTAGCATGCCTTTTAGAACTTGCTATAGACTTCCACTCACTCTTTTCAGAAAAATATGTGATCATAAAGTAGTACAGAACCAGCCCTCACAGAAGACAGAAGACGAGACTGCCTAGGGGGACTGTGGAGAGTTTGGTGATACTCAGAAAGCCACTAAATCTGATGGAGATAAACCTGAAAGCAAGTACCTGCATGGGACACCAGGCAGTGGAGAGCAAGCTAGAACCCTATTTTGTGTGTCCTATCTGATCTAATCACTTTGAGGCTTCTTTACGTACAAAGTAGATCTTTCCAGTCCCTGAAAAATCCAAATCTCTGAGTATAAAACCTTTTCAAATTTTGGAGAACCCTTCATTAGAAAGCCACCCCAAAACTCAGAGGATGTTGGGGTCCCAAGACACCCTCCAAATAAGCTTACAATTTGCAATTATGTGGCAAGAGAAAATAGATTCCTAGAAAGGGGAAGTGATGTTCTCAAAATCAGGGAGCAGACCAGTTGTGGAGCCAAGGGGTAATAGGCTTCTGATTGCCAAGCAGGTTCTCTCTCCTACAGCTTTAGATAATCTCTGGTCTTTCACCAGGGAAGTTGTATCCAAATCTTTCTACAGACTGATTTACAGGGGCCTCGGAGGCAGACCACTGTCTTTAAGTCATATCTTCAAGCAAGTTTTAAAATCTATCAGGGGAAGGAAGATACCGTTACGTCTGCACTTTAGAAAACCTGACTTGAAGTTCACGACCAACCTGCAAGAATTTCATCCCACCAGATTGTCACGTAGTCATCTCGGTCCATCCTTGACTGCTCGTGGTAAAATCCCAAAGCGTGCAGGACCTCATGTTCTACAATTGCTTTGTAGTCACACCCTGCCCCAATAGAGAGGTTCTGTCCAGTCTGCAGGTTGCCCACCATGGACCAACACCTGAGAAAGAGAGATTTTACTGTCTGTTAGAGTTCTCTTCTTTGCATTTAAGTTCTCATTCTGCTCACTTTAAGTACAAACTATACTATAGTGCTATAAATCTTTCTTTAAGTACTGACTAAGTACCTAAATATCTATAGGTATTCTACCCTGAAGGCAAACTAAGCTCCAAAAACCATACTTAGTGGTAGTGAAAAGAAAGAGCTTGAGCCTGTGGTGTCTTCAATAGAGGAGTTTCTGGTACCAGGATCTTCAGCACCAACTTGTCAAAAATCATGGTTTACATTATTTTTAGGACATATATCTGAATCTCAAGGTAGAGCTGAGGGCAGAAATATCAGTGCCTACACACTGTATGAAGTTCTGGGAGAATATGAAATACTTACAGCTGATATAATGAGATTTTTGTCCTTTGCTAGATCTCTTTAAAAGTACATTTAGATAAAGGAAATAATAGTAATCATGCAATAAATTGTCTTTCCACACCTTTTTTTTTTTACCTTTCTTCCAAAGATCTCAGAACCTAAATTCTGGTTATTCACATTTTTGGTAAGTTAAGTGGCTGTACATTGGGATCACTTCATCCACCAGGGAAATATAAAACAACCCTAGGCTGGAAAGTTGAAGAAAGCCCAGCAATACTGAGAATAGAGTAGCCATCCAAACATCAGATGCCCATTTCAAGTTCCTCATCTGAATGTCCTCTGCAGTCAGCAGAGGGAGGTAGGTGCCTCCAAGCTGAATCTAAGGTGGGTTACTTTTGTGGTGGCCTCTTCTCCACTGACAACAAACTTAGACTAAACTTTCAGACTGCTGAAGTCAAATTAAATGAATTTTCAGCTGATTCTACACAGCAGAACTAAACAGAAATTGATATAACCTTACCCGCTTTCTTTCCGAAAGAATATGTAGCTTCTCTCTCCTTCATATGGCTTAAAATCAATGCAAGACTTAAGACGGAACATCTCAAATGCCTGGAGAATAACTCCTTTGGCATTCAGATCTGGAAAACAGTTGTCAACAACAAAGCACCTCTAAGACACTGCAGATCATTCACCCCCGAGAGGTAATACACACAGATTTGTACATGGGACCAAAAAGAAAAATGATTAACAGGAAAAGTGATTGAATCTGATTATGTTTCATTATGATAGCTGTAGGAAAAAAGAAAAAAAGTTTTGATGTAAAGGAACAATCTGGTCATTAGTGAATTTTAATGTGAGAGAACCAGATTGGGAAAAAAAAAAAAAAAAAAAAAAAAAAAAAAAAATTATCATGGTGACTTCAGTGCAAATAAGGATTGGAGTTGAACTGAAATTTGAATAAAATATCTGCATTACCTAGGTTATCACCCAGAATATAGGGAATGGGGAAGTTCCATCTGTAGCTCTCATTTCTTATGGCATTTCGCTGACTTGTCTGAAAAGGTAATTAACAGCTGGTGATGCAGCTGCTGTGGGGAGATGGGCTGATTTGTACCAAAAATACAATTAGGGCAAATGCTAGCTATAAAGTTTTTAATTACTTACAGGGAGCAAGATATCACCCTGAAAGAGGTCCAGTCCAGCAGCTGAAAAGAAATTTAATGAAAGGTAATGTAAATGTGATAAAAAAGGCATCAAATAAATATTTTAACTTAAAAGTCATAGCTAGCTTACTCATACAAAGTTATGTCCTCAGACACTTATAGAAAATAAAGCAGGTCTAGCCTTAGCTTCTACTCAATATTTACTACTCAGCAATATCTGCATTTTTGATGGCAGAAATCTGATGACATTGATTATCTGTGTCTAGTTTTATAACCTTTTGCTTGCTGCCAGGCAGTGGCAACAGTTACACAATGAGAAAATTCTCTAAATAATATAGCAATATTGAGGAATGCATCAGGAAAAAAACATTGTACAGTGCAACATCGAAGAAGGATATATGGAAATTTGCACTACAGGACATTAAAAAAAAAAATAAAGACTGTACAATGTGTTGGGCCTTTTCCTTTTCTTTTCCTTGCTTCTTATATAGATATTAAAGAAATTTTTATATTTTTAAAATTTTTCGTAAATATTTAAATATAAAAAAAAAAAAAAAAAACACATATAGAGGGGGAAAATGCATTACTTTCTTAACACCAGGGGTCTGTCCAAACTTCAGAACACGTCTGCATCCTTTGCTTACATAGAGTTGTGGTCTGTCTAAACCACAATTTCAACCACGAGAGACCTGTAACTTCAGCATTTTGCTTACAACATAGAACAGAACAGAACAGTATAGAACAGAATAGAACAGAACAGAACAAAACAGAACAGAACAGAATAGGTCAGTTGGAAGGGACTCTCTAAGGTCATCAAGTCCAACTGCCTGACCACTTCACAGGTAACCAAAATTTAAAGTCTGATATTAAGGGCATTTTCCAAATGCCTCTTGAACACTGGCAGCCATGGGGCATCAACCACCTCTAGGAAATCTGTTCCAGTCTTCGACCATCCTCACAATAAAGATATTTTTCCTAATACTAGTCTGACCCTTCCCTGCAGCAGCTTGGTGCCATTCCCATGCAACCCATCATTGGTCACCAGGGAGAAGGTGTTCAGGACTGGATGAGAATTTGCACATGAACTTACCTAAGTTTATGTCTGGAATGTCTTTGATTATCTCACCATCATCAGCATCTTCAGCTGCAAGACAGACAAAACACGTGTTCAGATGTGGTGGTACAAAGCAAGGCAAAATAAAATGCTTTAAAACTCAAAACAACTCACAGAGCACTTACCAGTGTCACTGGAGAGATGCCCAACCTGAAAGAGAATGAAATACAGCCAGTATAAGGTATGGGATGTCTCTGGACTGACAGGAGCCTGTAGAAATCAGGCTTCTACTTACAGAGACTGGAGTACCATATGCATAACATAATAGAAGTGCTAGGCAGAGCAGGAAGCTGCTGGAGCCCATTTTTGCAATGGAAATAGAAGTTGGTCCCCCTCATCTCTTGCAATATATAGGGCATGCTGCTGAGCTTCCCACAGAACATCAGCCAACCAGCGTTGAACTTCCCACCTTTGTAACATTATAAAAGCAAGATTTTCCTCCTAATGGCATGTGATGGCATTGTAGCTATCATTTACCCAAGTCCACTTTGGAAGACTGTTAGAGAGGAATGTGATAACTTCTTGTGTTAAGTGCAGGTGGTGAAAGGCTCACACAGGCTTTGTGTGAGAACACCTCAATCTGGTCCAAGTCCCTGACTCCTTCCATTATATTTGTTATCTGTCAGCATTACAATCTCAGCAGCAGTGGAATCAAAGTCACGTGCTTAAGGAGAATTATTGAGTTTATTGCATTCTGGGGATATTAGAATAAATTAATAATTAACATGACATTGTAAAGATTAGAGATAGAAGAGATATGATTATGTACACCCTGACAGCATTTTCCCACTGCTGATCCAATGCCAGGACTGATGGCCCAGTGCAAAACATGCTAACCCTGCCCTCCAGAGCTTCAAATCACAGTAGAGACTAAAAACAAAATATCAGAGTGTTGGTTTCTAAATTAGAAACTGCATGAACAAGGTCAGAATTTCACATGCAGCACCTTCACATACATCAGTAGATTCCTGATCTTCCAGCTTGATGCTCCTTTCTTTTCTAGGGTATTTCAGAGAGGGAAAACTTTTGGCTCATGCTTTGCTGTCTTCCTGAGAGGACATAGGTCAGGGAGGACTTAGGGGCTAACTGAGAAAGGCTCCAGAAAATTGCAGATCTCACATAGGCTCTGCATTATTATTTCCCCTTTGTATTGGGTTCACATGGCAAGGTTTTGGCAGTGGAGGGCTGCAGGGGTGGCCTCTATGAGAAGAATCCAGAAGTTGCCTGACGTTAGATAAGGGCCAGTTTCAGATGGATCCAAAGGGACCCACTGCTGGCCAGCGCCGAGCTAGGGAGCGATGTTGTTTGTGCCTCTGTGAGAGCAGGTTTAAGAAAGGGAAAAACAAAACTGCAGCACTACAGCAGCTGGGAGAGTGAGGAGTGAGAACCAGCCCTGCAACCCCCAGGTCAGTGCAGCAGGAGGGCAGGAGGTGCTCCAGGCATGCAGCAGCAGTTCCCCTGTGGCCTGTGGAGAGGCCCCTGGTGGAGAAGGCTGTTCCCCTGCAGCCCGTGGGTCCCACACGGAGCAGATCTCCACGCTGTAGCCCGTGGAGGAGCCCCCAGTGGAGCAGGTGGATGTGGCCTGGAGAAGGCTGCAGCCCATGGAGAGCCCCCACAGGAGCAGGGGGTCTGGGGGGAGCTGCCACCCGTGGGGGACCCGTGCTGGAGAAGTTTGCTTCTGGGGGATGGACCCCATGCTATGGAGCCGTGTGGGAGCAGTTCTTGAAGAGCTGCTGCCTGTGGGCAGCTCCTGCAGGCTCAGTTCAGGAAGGACGGCATCCCGTGGGAGGGACCCCGCATGGAGCAGGGGCAGAGAGGGACCGTGAGGGTGCAGCAGAGATGAACACCATGTGTCAGGGACTAACTGCAGCCTCCATTCCCTGTTCCCCTGCACTGCTCAGGGGGAGGAGGTGGAAAAGGGTGGATAGGAAGAAGGTGGTTTTGGTTTGTTTTGTTGTTGTTGTTGTTGTTGTTGTTGTAGTTTGTTTCTCACTGCTCTAGCTTGTTAGTAATAGGTCATAAATTACATTAATCTCCCTGTGCTGAGTCTGTGTTGCCTGTGTCGATAATTGGTGAGTAATCTCCCTGTCCTTATCTCAGACCTTGAGCCCTTTCCATTTTATTTTCTCCCCTTTCCCTTTGAGGAAGGGGAACGAGAGAGCAGTTGTGGTGGAGCTCAGTTGCCCAGCTTCTCTAAGCAACCTGTTCCAGTGCCTCACCACCCTTACAGCAAAGAATTTCTTCCATATATCTAAACTAAACCTACCTTCTTTCTGCTTAAAGCCATTCCCCCTTGTTCTCTCACTGCACCCCCTGACAAAGAGAACCTCCCCAGCTTTCCTGCAGGCCCCCTTTAGGTACTGGAAGGCCACTGTAAGGTATCTCTGGAGCCATCTCTTCCCCAGGCTGAACAACACCAACTCCCTCAGCCTGTCTTCACCAGAGTGGTGCTCCAGCAAAACAGGGCACATGGCTAGTAAATGAGAAGCATGTCTCCAGATACATCATGTAAAAACTTTTCATAGACAAGCAAAGAGAGTCAAAACAGAGCACAATTGCTGCGATTTGTAGATATGTGGCAAGATGTGAGAAAAGAACAAAAACCTGAAGCAAAATTAAAGTAGTCTGAAAAATAGTTGCTTTTGAGTCTCCTTAACTTCCAGATTAGGACAAGAGGGAATGGCCTCAAGTTGTGCCAGGGGAGGTTTAGGTTGGAAATGAGGAGACATTTCTTCTCAGAAAGAGCAGTCAGACATTGGGACGGGTTGCCCAGTGAGGTGGTGGAGTCACCGTCCCTGGGGGTGTTCAAGGAGAGGTTGGACGTGGTGCTTAGGGACATGGTTTAGTGGGTGACATTGGTGGTAGGTGGGTGGTTGGAGCAGGTGATCTTGGAGGGCTTTTCCAACCTGAATGATTCTGGGATTCTGTGAACTCTATCCAAGAAACTAATTAGTATGTCTAAAGATAAGTCATTCTACAGGCATGTTCTTGAGTTTGTAGAGGACGATGGTTATGCAGCCATCTCAGGTTATACTAATGCAATATAAACTTGTATGCACAACATATGAATCCCCAAATGCATCCCCAGATCCAACCAAATCTCTATTCTGCGTTCATGAAAACTTCTCAATAATGTTGAATTGGATCCAGACACAGATGAAGGTAGGGAAGCATGCTGTTTTTTAAGCAGTAAACAAACAAGCTGAATACTTCTGAGTGAGCATTATCAAAAGCTGGACCTGTGGAAGCCATAATGGCCATGGGGAGGGAAGGGAAACCCTGGAACAGGATCTTGGAAAGCAAAGCACTGGTGGTTTTGGCTAGGCAAGGCTGGACAGAGAGACTTCAGACTCAAGAACTGGGAAGGAAACATTGCTAACAGTAAAGATAAACAGAAAGAATGAAACCTAGAAAGAAAAAAGACTGGATATAATTCATAAGCAATTTTCTGCTTGGGCCAAATTAATCTGTGGGGTGTGTACGGGTCTTAAAACTAGCAGAGATGCATAGTTCAAAGTCTTAAAATACAGAAGCCACAGAATATAGGTGTTTGGTGAAGTAATATATTTATCTGTCATGAATGACTGTTTGTACTTGTAGTGAAGAGGAACAACTTCAGTTGGAACTTCAAGTTGGAACTTCAGTTGTCATCAGAGGAGTGAGATCTGCATAAAAAGACAAGGAAAGGTATGAATTTAATGCATGGTGTATAAAGTACAGTTCTATCAGCTGTGTTGGGCTGACTTCCAGGCTAATTCTGGGGGCAAATAAAGAATCAATAATAATTCATCCAAACAGCTCCAGAGGCTGCAGTAGCACCCAGTGAGGCAGCTGGGAGGGGAAATTGGAATGGCAGAGAGCAGCAGGTGTGCGTGGAGCTCTACTCCATGCCTTTCTCAAGGGGATCCTGGGACTGCTGGCCTGTAGGAGACAGGGGTGAGAAGGTAGAGGGCTTGGGCCAGAGGTGATGTGAAACAGGGCTGGGAAGTGAGGAGAGAGGGAGAAAGGCCTGCTGTGAATTGGGAGGCATGGGGTAGACCCCCAGTGGTTATACAGAGACTACCTCCAACTTTCATCAGAGGGCAATGTAACACTGCCCTTGAGCTTTTAGGCTCCCTGGTGTCAAAACAACTATTGAAAAGCAGACTGCACACTTAGACTGGAACATATTAGATTTAATGTCTAGAAATTAAGCTGAACCAGTTTGTAATTGGAGGCTAACACAGTCTCCTAACAAAGCTTTCAATTTCTTAACTACAATTTCACCTAGCAGCTGCAAATGCTTTCAGGTGCACTGGCACCTGTATCACACATTGCAACTGAACAACCCTCAGTGATTTGCTCCTGGTACAAAACGCTGTCAGGGAAAATACAATGAGGCCTCAGCTGCTATTTTGTTGTTGTTGCTAACAGGGACTTGGAAGAGTTGCTGAATGCCCTACATAACCTGCAGGCAGGCTGGACCCTCCTGCATGCTGCTGTATGCTGCTTCTGTAGCCTGCCCTCTGCATTTTTATTAGGCAGCACATGTTCCTGGTTAAAGATTCATGGGAAGCAGATTTCCCATTCTGCCAAAGCTCTCACAGTTTCAAAAGTGTTTCCATTCTCTGTTGGAATGAAAACAAGAACTTTGCGTAGTCTTTTTTCGTGAAGAGCCAGGGAGAAATCCTCCTGCCAGAAAAGTTCAAAGCCTGATTTTCACAGCCTTTCGCCACCTGGAGCAATTCTGGATCATCACAGCATACTCCCAGCTGTCTTCTCCTATCCCAGACAAGCACTAAAACCAATGTACCAGGGTCAGACCAGGTTTAATGTTTACTTAAACACTGTTTCCACTTTCCAGGTACTGACATTTTCTGAAGGAAACTCACATCAGAAGAGTGATGTCGGTGATGGATCCCTTTGTATCCAGTAGAGATCAACGTATCAGGAGAGTGGTTAATCACAACTATCTTGGAATGGGCTTAACTGCTCTCCAGAAGTACCTGTTACTCTCACATAACCCACAAGAGAGTCCAGAAAATTCATTTTAGACACCTAGAGTGAGGCAAGATGAACACAGCCATCCGCGGTGTGGCTGTGTCACAGAGCATGGGCATGCAGCGTCCCTTTGGCCTTCCCAGAGGGGTACCTGCCCACCAGGCTGCTGCCTGCACCAGACAGTTTTTTTCCTTTTTCTGCCCTTTACTGCCTTCTTTGGCAGACAGAGGAGTTGCACACATTCCTGGAAAAGACTGAGGCCTCGGGAGGAAAGCTTTGGATCAAAAACTCCTTCTGCCAATTTGTCATGGTCCAAAAAGAACCACTTCATTTTCAAACCACAATTTTCTTAAGTAGAAAGTGATACAGGAGTGGTTGCAAATATCAACACCATTAAGAAGGCTGATCTTCAAGACATGGAAGTATAATCTGTCCTGAAAATCTGATATTCTGGGATAAGAGAATCAAAATTATACAAAGTGGTTTGTACTGGGTACTCAAAAATCCAGGCACCTCAAATCACTAGGCATTTAAAAGTCTTGTTCCTGAAATAGATCACTCTAGAGGTTTGCTTATCACCCTCATCTTTTATGCTTTCCTTATAAACAGATGAGTATTTACTTACTCCATTCCAGTTGGGATTCTAATAATATGATACTGTACCTTCAAAATCAGCAAAAATGAAAAGATCGTCATTTTTGAGGAATTTTTTCCAGTGCAGTTCCCTGTGTGTCAGGAATGTATTCCAGCCAACACCTGGGCTCATGTAACAGTTGCAGGCAGAGGAGAAAATTCCTGTGATAGATGGCTTGTCCCACTGCAGGGTGTCATTTCTGCCTGTTGTGCAAAAAAAATATACAAGTAATTAAAACAAATCTCCAGTAAAAGCAATAGGATGCAGGCCAAAACTAGCTCTGTATCTCAGCTTTCACCACTTTTCTCCAGCTTGACAAAACCTCTGGATTTGCATGTTTCTCCCTGAAGCACTCTGACTTACCATATACTAGCTGCTTGGGGTCTGTAGTAAAGCTAAGGCTGAGGGACATCCTGTGGATTACATCAGGGTCTTGATCCAGAACAGTCAAGATGACCTGTCTGTGTCCGGCCGGCCATTCCAGAAGGCCATCGTTCTGACTGCTGCAGAGATGGAAAGTGATCCCCATGTACTTCACATAGGGTTATGAATTCCTCCCATGAGGATACAGCTGCAAAGCAAAGGCATAGCCTTCCGAACTGTAAAACACGGGGCTGGTGATGTAATCGCCTTTTGATGTCCTGTTAAAAAGAGATGTGAAGTTCCTGATGTGCCAGATGTTGGTGGGGCAGTTCGTCTCCATCAGGCTGGTGTCGTCGATGGCAATCCCACCTGCAGACGCGGCTGGATCTCCTCTGATGCCCTGAAACCCGTAGCGGAATTTGGTTTGGACACTGAAGGGAATGTTGGCCAATTTCCAGTGATGTTCTCCATTGGCTGAAGGGGAAAATAAACATATGTGAGAAAGAAAAGTCGAGGACATGGTCCTAAATCAACCTGTGTCTTCCTCAAGCTCCCTGTGATCTGTTTGGATGGTGAGTGATGCCTGGCACCCACACTAATGCAGGAATTGTCTTAAGGACTCTGCCTCTGGGCCACATTTTGTTCTCATGGGCACTAAATCTGGAGTTGCTCAACTGAAGCAAATAAAGGTTAGATTTACACTGGGCACTCGAGCAAACTTTCTTATGATAAATCATGCCAGCATTGTCTTGCATCAATGTTTGCCAGCACTTCAGATATGAAAAAACACTTTCACTTACCTGTAACAGTGTGCAGCTTTTCCATCCTCCTAACATTTCCAGTTCCATCATCTTTCTTAACCCAGATTACTAGTTTATCTTGTGGACTTCCGTTTAACCTGTAGAAAAACTGAAGGCATTTTTCTTTCTTCCTGGGATAAAGGATGCGAGATTCCAGAAGAGCTGCCTCACCAGCATGTCCACTTTTTGTATCGAAGCGCATGAAATATCCTCTATCTGGTAAGCACAAAAAAGTGTTGTGATGAAACTTTTTGATACATTCAGTAATGAAATGAGTGTGAAATAAACTTTAGTTCAGTTTCCAATCGCCAGAGATAGAAAGTTATTTTCAAAGGAAAAAAAAAATCAATAGAATTCTCCCTATGTTGCAAATCAGTATTGAAATGAAAACGCACTGAAATATGACTTACAAACTAGTTTGGTTGATTAGATAGGGTGCACGTTTGGTTCTGCTCTTTAGAAATGAAGTACTAACTGTACACATGCCAGTCCTGTCAACGTGCAAATGTAAGTGAATGCACTCGGCCAGGGATTTTTTGGAAGACAAACTAGGAATGCATTGGAAGGGTCCTGTCTGGCCAAGGGCTTCGGTCTGCAACTTTCCTGGAAACAGTGCCCAATTAGCCCTCTATTGATAGATCAGACTCCCCCATAAAAGTATCTAAGGCCTTATTTGCCTTCTTCCATGAGTAAAGAACTGATAACAATTATTTCCTTCCTTTCATATTTAGTCTGAAGTTCTATCTGTGGGCCAGAGCGGTACCTCATCCGACTCACCGATCCGTCTGATTACAAAAGCTGGCCACCTCTGGACCAGTCCTAGTCAGTATGTTCCAATTTTAATCAACTTATTGAAGGTACCTGAGCAACTCTGGGCATCAGCTTAACCTAACAGCTTCAACACATACCCTCCCTACAGGGGATGCATTTTCCAGCTCTGGGCATTTCCAAGTGCCCTGGGGCTGTGCCTATGGGTTTGCAGTTTTCCATCCAGGAGCCGAGTGATGCAAGCAGCAGAGACCACATGGAGAAGGCTCTGGAATTGCTGCCCAATGCTGCTGTGAGCTCCGGTGCTGATCCCAGCTGCATGCCTCTGCCTGGATCTGCTCCCACCAGCACCGCTGGCCTTCTGCACTCAGTTCCCCTACAAATTCCCAAGCAAGCTCCCCATTTCCAACCAACTACTGACCCATTTATTCTCGGGAAACTTGTGAGGGTGACTGCTTAGGCTCTAAAGCTTCTTTCTTTCCCTCCCCCCTACCCCCCCCCGCTTGAAGCCGAGCAGTTAGCTGTCTGTCAGCAGCCACGAGCGGCAGGAAGCCGCTGTCAGCTCCTCTGCCACATGCTCTATCACACAGCCAGAGCCCGCACACTGTCAGCAAACCGCAAGCAGCAGCCCAGCGACCAACAGCCAGCCAGACTCATTTGTCTAGAAGGAAGAAATTTCTCTTTGCTTGCCAGCAAGCCAGCCTCCAATTCATTTTGCACGGTGGGTCTTCCAAGAGCTGGTTTTTGCATTCCACCTTACAGCAGCTGCATGTCTGCCATCTCGCCCAGCCTGATACCAACCCACACGTGGGCTGAGAGCAGCCACATCCCCTCACCAAGCCTGCTACCTGCCTTCTCTCCCTCTCACTGAGCAAATTTCCTATAGCCACAGAATCTACAGAACGTAGCCAAACACAGCATTTGGCAACAAACACGATCCGTGACCTCCCAGAGCTATCTGTCGCTGTCTCCTCCCTTGGAACAAGTCCCACAGAAATGACTTTCACTTCTATTCGTGGGTTTCTTTTTGTTTGTTTTGTTTTGTTTTCCTCTTGCACCATGAGGAACTTTTGTGAGCAACCACAACTTGCATTTTGGGAAGCAGATGTGCCAAACTGTGACCGATTGTTCCCAGACTGGCTAGGCTCATGTCTGTGACTTTCATAAGAAGCTTTTTTGCTAGAGGATTTTGGGACTGTCTATGTGGTACACCCCTACAGTGTATAATTTTTCCCCCACTGCCTTTGAAAACAACAGACCCTGCACAATTCCTGTATACTGACAGCAAGCAAAACACTGCAGATCTCAATATGCTCATCTTTGTTCAATATATGTTTAAATGGGTGCAGTCAGACCCAAGCCCTGATCAAAAGGACCCTGTGCAACACTGTACTAGGAAGAGGGGTAATCACTGCTGGGTTGTTTCTCAGGTAATTCTTCAGCCTCCCTGTGTGGTGCAGCTTGAACAGGCTTGGAGAGAGCAGCAGCTCCACCTTCCTGATGTGGCTCTGCATCATGCAGCACGCCTTCCTTCAAGAAGTCTCCTGGGGGTGTTTTTTCCTGCTCTGCGACACTCTGCTGAAAGTCAGCTTCCTATTTTGATGGTCCTGGACTGGTTTCAATATTGGGATTTGTTTATAAACAAGATCTGTGCTTTGTGATATTTCCTTATGCACAGACATCTGCAAAGATGCCTGAAGTGAACTCCTGTGCAAAGGGGAAGTGTTTTTTAGCTTCAGTTAAAAAATAAAAACCAACTCAAAATACTGTAATATATGCATAAAAGAGGAGTCTCATCTGACTTAATTCTGTGGAGTTTCACCAAAGTCAGATGTGGCAAACTGGTGGGAATCCCTGACTTTCAATGGAATTGCTACCAATTTGCAGCAGCTAAATCTCAAACTCTCATTTCTTCATGATGTTACAATGTATAGAAGAGATTTAAGACAGGGTTAAGCATTTCATATGAAAATTATTAGTCTTTCCATCTGAAAATTCAAGTCATGTTTAGCATCAAGAACAGATTGATTAACATTAATAGTAGGGTATTTCTAAAGACTTAATTACCTTTGTCCATCTTCATTTTCACATCTTACAAAAGCACGGTGAATTCTAATGACAGTCTAAAAAATACATGTGTTACCTGCACAGTTTCCCAACAAAGTATGGTCTTCTTCTCCTGATTTGCCCATTGTGTGGTCCCAATCACCATCATCTTGTCCACTTTGCACCATCCCACAGATACTGATGTATTCAAAGGAGCACTGGTCCAAGAAGGTGAGGCTTGAAGCGGCCAAGAACAGCGAAACATATGTCATATGTTTTGTTCATTAATATCAAAAAGCCTTGCCCTGTTAGCCCATTCCAGTGTGCTTACGTGCTGCACTTAAATTCATGAAATATGTTCTTAATACAACTGAAAACTACACAGACTTTCACATCTACCACTCTGTTACCACACATAAATTATGTTTTCCCCTGAAAGAAGCATGTTATCTCTTTTTCCCACTCTAAGCTGGATATTTCCTTGTATGAACCACCTTGACCTCTGCACAACAATTCTCCCTTTCAGATATTCATCATTTTCTCTAAGCCTGTTGGGACTAGGTTCTCTGGCCCATTTCTCACTTCAGAAGTAAATCAGAAGTAGTTCTGCTGAAGCTAGTGGAAATGTTCAGGTATATATTATCAGTAAGTCAGTACCATACAAAATCTGGAATGTTTACTTTCATGCTTTGCCAGTGAAGCTGGAAACGTGATTATCCTAATTCATGCTCCTGACACCAGTTGTCTTATCGAACATCACATCGGCAGAAAAAGGAACTTGAAGTACTCTGATTTCAGAAGCCCTAATTCCAGACTCCCATTGCTTGAAGATTTTATCATCAACAACATGACATCGTCATCCAAGAAGGAAACAGTTACTATTACAGGTAATCTTACGGGAAAGCCTGGCTGAACAAAAGCTATTAAAAGACTCTTGATTCACTCAAATGGTGTTCTGTAGTGACATGGGGATCCAGCCACCATGGAGCTCATTGCTGCATAAGAACTACAGTTTCTTTTAGCACTGTGAAAGGATCCCAAGAGTGAAGTGTTCTTGCTCCT
Organism: Nettapus auritus; assembly: GCA_011076525.1. Lineage (NCBI taxonomy): Eukaryota > Metazoa > Chordata > Aves > Anseriformes > Anatidae > Nettapus > Nettapus auritus. The sequence goes on from CM021767.1 coordinate 112,832,990, forward strand.
CTCACGTGACTCTGTCCACGTTATCATGAAGCTTTTGAAAGGATTTTCAAGTATATGTGTGAGAAGATGAACTTACTGCAGTTGTACATGCGATTCAGCTTCAGTAAATCAATCCTGCTCAAGTCCAACCTCTGCCCAATAATCTCATTAAACTCAGGAATTTTTGTTGTAATGGAAGGGATGTTGCTGTTGATGTTGAAAGAATATGGTCCATAGTGCAGGACTGACTCATAATCATAGGGGGTATTGAGATCATCAAGGAAACTATCATTGTGTTTGTCAAAGGCATATGCAAAACCTAGACAAAAACATATGCACATGATTAGGCAATACCAGAAATAAAACTTACCACATAACACCATTTCAAAATGCTTTACCCATGGCTAGATAATGGTCCAGTTGTGAACAACTAGGCAGTCATTCCCAACCAGAGACATTTTAGCATGGTGAAAAAGGGGTATGCATCTACAGATAAATCTCGAGTGTGTCAGACCCGCATTGTACCTTCAATAATTTCATCCCACCATATCTGAACATAGTCGTCACGATCCGTCCGGGATTGCTCGTGGTAGAATCCCAAGGCATGCAGGACCTCGTGTTCCACTATAGCTTTGTAGTCACACCTCTCTCCTATAGACACCATCTGGCCCCTCTGAAGATCTCCCACATAAGACCAGCACCTGTAAGGCAAAGACTGAGATATTGTACTCATTTTCATAATATTTTCTGTGATTTTTATTTATATTGAATAGAGCTGTTAATCTACAGGGGATTTCTAGACAGTAGCTGTTGTCCCCAGCTTCCTTATGGTCCTACCCAGCGAGCAGGGAGGTCCCCCACCTAACTTCAGACACTCACAGTGTTGGCAGCTCCTGCTGAGTTAGCTTCCTTGGCACCTTTACAGTCCCTGGACAGTTACAGGCATTTGGGATGTAAGCCATCAGACTTATTTTAGACTTCTATTTTAGGCAAGAGGGTGTATGGCTTGGAAGAGTCACCTCCTCCCCCCCGAGTGCCAAGGCAGCCCACGGTGAGCTGCAGAGCCTGGAATGTGCTGGGTTCAATGTTGCTCAGGTACCCCCCAGCTCGGCCCCTGAAAGCAAAGAGCATGTCCCGTGCTGATGCCAAGACACTGGTGACATCCCCTGCCCCCAACAAACACCAGGAGGAAGTTAATTGTTTTCCCTGAACAAATGCCAAGAAAGGGGTTCACTTCAGTAGCCAGGATATGAATGGAAATACATTATTATAAAATGTTATATTAAATAATATATAATATATATAATATATATTTTATATATTTATATGATATATAATTTTATATATACTTTATATATTATTTAACATATATTTATATATTGCTTATAATATATAGTATTATATGATGTATATTGTGTAATATTCATAATATATACTATACATATACAATAATTTTCACAGAATCACAGAATGTCTAGGTTGGAAGAGACCTACAAGACCGCCGAGTCCAACCTCTGACCTAACGCTAACAAATCATCAGATAATAATTTTACTAGATAAACTGAGCTGGAAAACAAAAAATAATAAAAAAAATAATAAAAAAAAATAATAATAAAATAATAATAAAAAACAAGCGGGCTTTTGGACATCTGAGGCATTGTTTGGGTTTTTCCAGGTACTTTTAGTGCACATCATTGTATTATCTGAGCTGTCGAGTATTGTAAACTTTGAACTTGGGACTGGTAAACACAGGAGAGATCCATGGGACTTTAACACTGTTTTACTATTAGTTCAATTTAATTGTTCAAACATTTAAATCATACCTGAAATTAGATGAAAACAATAAGAGAAAATTCTCTGAATGTTTTCATTTATAAAATATCTGCATTTCCCTGGACTGGGACTAGAGCTGGGACTGCTGCAAAGAAAAAAGGCATGAAGGGTGCTGTAGATCAACACACATGTTCTTGAGATCAGGATTTCCTGTCTCCATTATCTGGAGACCCCAGCCAGATACACTGATATTGGTTTAATTAGGTGCTCAATTAACATCAGGCTCATTACTGGGACTGTCACAGTGACAACAAGATGTGCTGCAGCAGAGTTGCATTGCTCAGCCTGGCCAAGAGAAACACAGCATTAACAGGGCATAATTCAATAGCAAATGAAACAAAAGCAGCCCAGAGAGCTGTACAAAACCAGAGTACATATAATGGAAGCCATACAACCCTACCACAATAAAAAGCCTTATTACCCAGGCTGTCAGCCAGGATGTAGGGGATGGGAAATTTCCATCTGCTGGAGTTGTTTCTTAGAGCATTCCTCTCCAGCTGTGGATGATATTAACATACTGGTGTTAACATTTTAGCCCAGCTCACACTCTTACTGGTGTTAGTTTAGATGAGCAACACTTACCGGTAAGATAATATCACCCTCAAAAAGCTGCTTTCCTGTTTCTTAAGGGAGATAAACAACCGTTTAGGTCAGAGCAACACATCAAGAACTGCAGTATGTTGTATTTTTTTCAAAGACCACACAATTTATCATGAGGCTGCCTCATAAACCAACCCATCTCTCCGTAAACAGCAACCACCCAGAAACAGGCAACAAATAGCCATCAACACCCTACAGCATGTCCGTCCGCCACCTGCAACAAAGGAGGATTTGGGGTTGAATGAAGATTTCCATAACCATTTAATAACACCTGCCTGGAGGAGACTTTACTCGTTTTCCTAGACTTGTACCCTGAACCCACCATGAACATTGTGGATATTTAGGTGAAAAGGGATTTGTCCAGAAGCCAGGCATCTAATAGCCTGATGACTTGGCTAACCTAGACTAATCATCTGGGATGCTCGTAAGATCAAAGGAGAAGGACAAGGATTGTGGTGAGGGAAGGGGTTCATCCTCGTTTTTCAAATACTTGAGCCTGAGCTAAGCTCAGATTCAAGCAATTCAATCTAAATGCCTGCCCTATGTATGTGCTATATGTCTCAGATCCACATGCAGCCATCCAGTTGCCTAACCATAGCTGTCTGGTGCCATTTGATACACACCAGGGCATCCAAGATATCCACATAGGCTGGTAGATACGGAGTCTGGGAGACTTCTTCCCCTTCTATGGGTGCCACAGGAGATGGATATGAACTGGCAACAGGCACCTGTGATTTAAGCAGCTGATCCACATCTACCATGCTTTAAAAGCACAGCACATGAGACTCTTATTTTATACTTTTGTTTTTTTAAGGTGCCAAATTCCCTGTCCAAATTTGAGTCCAAGCCCCAGCCACTGTATGGTCCCACTAGTGTAAAGTTATCTAATGGCCTTGTATAGGCACAACCCCAGCACAGACAGTTCATCCATAACCTATTTCTATAACCTTTTGTTATAGAAATATCTTATTCTCCTTACATATATACAGAGAGAAGAAAAAATAATAATCTAGCTACATGTGCTCTGTTCTATCAGCCAAATCAGAGGAAACCTACTTCAGAGCATACAGCAGATAACAGTCCATGCCAGGAAATGAAAATTCTCTCAAGGCAACACTGCTGAAGCCCTGTGGCAGGGCTGAAGGTACTTAAGATTCGTATCTTGGCCACTGATGGTGTGAAACCCAGCAGCTCACTTAAGATGAATGCACATCAACAAAACAGAAGTCGAATTAGAGCCACTGCCAAGGTTTCTCTGGTGGTGGTATGGCAGAAGAGTGCAGGTTTGGTCCAGCATAGAGGTTGCTGAGCCTTGCCCAAGAGCCATTGAGTATATTTCCAAATTCAAGAGTAAGGTATTGGGTTTTCTACAAAATTAACCTTATGAAAATTTCCTGGCCTTTCCATCTTCCCTTTCCAATACCAACCTTTATGGACCTTTCTGTCCTCTGCCCCATGCCCTGCTCCTGCCTTGCCATCTTCTCCAACTGTTACCAGATTCCACAAGGGAGGTCTCCTCCAAATGTGTGGCTCATCCCACACATTTTTAACCACCCTGCAGTACTCACACCTTTGGACTTTGCTCACATAGGAGGGATCTTTCAGACCCCTGACATCTGCTAGACTTGTAGTCGCCCAAAGGCTAGCTCAGATCTCTGTAATAACTCAGCACTCTGCTTACCTACTGTCCTGACATACCTGAGTTTATTTCTGGGATGTCCTTTCTAAGCTGCCCTCCATCAACAACATACACTGTCAAAAATAAATAAATAAATAAATAAATAAATAAAAAATAAAAAATCCCTAAATTAGTCACTAAATGACATGAATTGGTGTAATTCTCCTCTTGATGACTGATAATCTTCCACTAACATAAAAACATTGCGTCCTTACTTCTGTCATCAACAGAGTTTTGGATCTGAAACACAGAAAGCACAGTTTCAAAATCACAGACAAATGCAGTGAAATCTCACCCTGATCACGAGCTAGAAAACAGAGGAGAAGACAGGAATACTGTAAAGGCAAAGGAGCAGGTAACCAGTGCTGTGAAACTATATATCCTCCAGGGATCCATTTCGGAAGACTATCTGGTGCTACCTGCTGGTGTAGATATAGTGTCCTGTGGGGGATTAACCTTCAGAAGAAACTGATAAGCCATCAGAAAAGTTGAACTTTGAAAGGAAGAGCAGATTTTAATTTTATATATAGCCATAAGCAAAAACTGATAAGCAGTCTGCCTCCCCATAATCATTAGTCTTGGCACATTAACCCTTGTGGCATTCAGGAGATATCGAACTCTTTAGTGTCTCTGTGACTTCTTCAGAGGCAATCTCACTTTTTTTCTGCTTTACAAACCATCCTGGCCCCATCCTGACATGAGGCCAATGAAGCTGCTGAGAACGGAAGCATCACCCTCTTCAAGACAAGAGGCTTAAGGTTTGCAGTTTGAATGAATAAACCTTTAACAAAAAGGTTTGGTTGGTGGTTTTGTGTGTGGGTTTTTTTGTTTGTTTGCTTGCTTGTTTTTTCAACATTTTAACAGGTTAATACTGTAGCTAGGTCTTCGTGAAAAAAAATAATGCAAATAGGAGCATGTGATAGCGATACTCGGTGAGCAGTGTTTGCATTTATATCCCCCAGAAGACAGGTGCTTCGTTCTGAAGAGAGAAGATGCTGGTGGTTTATTCCTTATAGCGATACAGCTATTTGTTGAAATTTAACTTTTTTCTACTTACATCACATCAGCCACGATCTGGTTGGTTACTGTGGTCTCAATGGAGAAGGCTCTTTACAAACCCAAAGTCTATAGGAAGTCTGTGCTCTAAAGAGCTTTACACAACTTGCTTGTTAGAAAACAAAATAAAGCAAAATAAAGCAAAACAAAACAGGTTTTCAGGACCTAAAGTCATTTGGAAGCTTGAGAGAAGCTCAGGGTGAAGGGAGCTCAGCATGGTCCCATCCCCTAAATTCCTCACATTACTACCAGCAACTGTACTTGGCATAGGGGTTTTGGACCCTGGCACAAGGATTCATGCTTATGTTTGCCCCTTCCATTTATATGCTTCCGTTTAAGCCTTTAAAAGAAATTACTGCTTACCCTGATCTGCCTTCCCCCTACCACGTGCCTGTTCACTTATGATTAAAGCATTACCACTGGGAAAATGAAGATGGATTTTGGTGCCCTCTGAGAGTAAAACTGCAGAACAGCACCTACACTGTTTGTGTCACCAAACACAGCTCCTCTGGGCTGAAATTCAAATACTGAAGACTGGCACTGATGCCAGGTAAGGGAATACCTGCCACATTTACATTCCTGCACCTGCGCTGCTCTGAATAGGAGCAGCACCGAGATCTGCCCACCTCCACCTCCTATAAAACTCCTGTTCCCAGATGTGACGCTCAGGGAACAGCATCTGCCATCCTGTGCTGAGCATCAGCACAGCAGCCTGAGTTTCCACCACCCGTCGTGCAGGATGGAAGCTTCTCACTCTCAGCAGAAATTTAATGTCACTGCATACGACACCGCCGTTATAGTCATCATCACACTGCAGGCTTTTGCTGGCATGTGGATCAATGCTTTCATTGTGGCTGTGTCCTTTGTCACCTGGGTTAAAAAGAAAAGCTTTAACTCCAGTGAGAAGATCTTGCTGTTTCTGGGATTTTCAAGGTTTTGGTATTTGGGTACGACATTGGCATATACCATTACTTCAATGATTTTTCACAGGCAAATTTATATCAACAGGGTAATCCAAATATTTGCACCTCTTCTGTGCTTTTCAAATTCTTCCAACTTGTGGGTATCCACCTGCCTGTATGTTTTTTATTGTATAAAAATCGCGAATTTCAGACACATCGTCTTCATCTACCTGAAAGTAAAAATTGACAGGATTGTGCCGTGGCTGCTGTTGGGTTCAATGGTTTTGTCCCTGGTGATGTGTAGCCCTGTCTTTGACATAACCAATGAACTGAGCTGTTGCAACCTCAGTTCCACCTCCCTAGAATACCGGAGGAAACTGAATGAGATAACGAACAAACAATACTCCTCTCTTTTTTATATCTGCGGCTTTGGGTTTTCCATAGCATTCATGATAGTCATCTTCTCTGCCCTTCTCCTCCTCTTTTCTCTCTGGAGACACAAACGCAAGATGCAGAAAAGCTCAGCAAAGAATCTCAGCATGGATGCCCACATCAAAGCCATGAAATCTCTTCTGTCCTTCTTCTTCCTCTACGGCATCAACTTCCTATGTTTGATCTTGACAATGATTTATACTGGTCGGGAGAAAAATCCTGTGACATTTCTCCTTTTAGTACTACAGTATGCTTTTCCGGGTGTTCATTCCCTTATTCTGATTTTCAGCAGCCCCAAACTGGAAAAGATAATGCTGAGGATTCTGCCCTGTGTGAAGTGCAAGCTTTGCATAAGGTAGGAAGTGTAATAACGGATGGAGCCCATGAAAAATTCTGACATTTTCTTCTTAAAATCAAGTCACTCGATCTTTAATGCAGTTCTGCAGCCAATGCAGGTGATGTAGATGTGCTATCTTCTCTATCTAAATTAAGAACACTGCATTAAAATTCTTCTAATTAAATCATGTTGAGTTAAAAAAAATATTATTATCATTTCATTTAACTAATTCTTTGAGTTAAATTACTGTAGTAAAATAATTTAGATCTGGTCTATGGGCTAGTTGTGAAAGGGGAATAACAGTATAAGAGTACTGTGTACCTAAAAATGCTTCCATATTTGCTGATTGAAACTACTTAGCTAAATATATTTATACCTATTTTGTTTTACAAATCACTTCTGCTGTGTCTGTGCACTTGTAATATCATGAATTGTACAATTATCTTGCTCTCTGTGTGAATATGTAAACAACTCTCATTTATCAGAGCTTACTTATCAGGAAAAGCAGTGGCAGCGAGGGGTGAGGAGCGATGAGAGAGGAGCAGCCCTGGGACACCAGATCAGTGCAGTAGGAGGGCAGCAGGTGCTCCAGGCACAGGGCAGAAGTTCTCCTGTGGTCCATAGACGAGCCCAAAGACGAGCTGGCGCGGAAGAAGACCGGCCTGGCTGAATAGAGAGTTGTGGCTTGAGCTTAGGAGAAAAAAGAGGGTTTATAATCTTTGGAAAAGAGGGTGGGCCACTCAAGGGGACTACAAGGATGTTGCGAGGCGGTGCAGGGACAAAATTAGAAAGGCCAAAGCTCATCTGGAGCTCAATCTGGCTACTGCTGTTAAAGACAACAAAAAGTGTTTTTATAAATACATCAATACCAAAAGGAGGACTAAGGAGAATCTCCATCCTTTACTGGATGCGGGGGGAAACTTAGTGACAAGAGATGAGGAAAAGGCTGAGGTGCTAAATGCCTTCTTTGCTTCAGTCTTTAGTGGCAAAACCAGTTGCTCTCTGGACGCCCAGTACCCTGAGCTGGTGGAAGGAGATGGGGAGCAGAATGTGGCCCCCACAATCCACAAGGAGATGGTTGGCAACCTGCTACAGCACTTGGATGTACACAAGTCGATGGGGCTGGATGGGATCCACCCGAGGGTACTGCGAGAACTGGCGGAAGAGCTGGCCAAGCCTCTTTCCATCATTTATCGGCAGTCCTGGCTATCGGGGGAGGTCCCACTTGACTGGCGGATAGCAAACGTGATGCCCATCTACAAGAAGGGCCGGAGGGTAGACCCGGGGAACTACAGGCCTGTTATTTTAACATCAGTACCAGGGAAGCTCATGGAGCAGATTATCCCTGGGCGTCATCATGCGGCAGTTACAGGGCAAGCAGGTGATCAGGCCTAGTCAGCATGGGTTTATGAAGGACAGGTCCTGCTTGACAAACCTGATCTCCTTCTATGACAAGGTGACACGCTTAGTGGATGAGGGAAAGGCTGTGGATGTGGTCTACCTTGACTTCAGTAAGGCATTTGACACCGTTCCTGTAGTGGGTTTACGTGGCAAGGTTTTGGTAGCAGGGGGGGCCATAGGGGTGGCTTCTGTGAGAAGGATCTAGAAGCTGCCCCATGTTTGGTAAGGGCCCCACTGCTGACCAGAGCTGAGCCAATAAGCGATGTTGTTTTGCGCCTCTGTGAGAGCATATTTAAGACAGGGAAAAAAACGCTGCGCCACTCAGCAGCTGGGAGGGTGAGAGGAGTGAGAAACAGCCTTGCAGGCGCCAAGGTCAGTGAAGAAGGAGGGGGAGAGGTGCTCCAGGCGCCGGAGCAGAAGTCCCCTGTGGCCTGTGGTGAGGACCATGGTGAAGCAGGATGTCCCCCTGCAGCCCATGGAGTACCACGGTGGAGCAGGGTTCCACGCTGCAGCCCGTGGAGGAGACCACGGTGTAGCCTGTGCCCCGAAGGAGACTGCGGCCTGTGGAAGACCCCTGCTGGAGCAGATTCCGGGCCGGACCTGCAGCCCGTGGAGAGGAGACCACGCAGGAGCAGGTGACCCGGCAGGAGCTGCTGCCCGTGGGGGACCCAGGTTGGAGCAGTTTGTTCCAAAGGGATGGACCCCGTGGTACGGACCCATATCTGGAGCAGTTCTTGAAGAGCTGCTGCCTGTGGACAGCCCACGCTGGATCAGTTCAGCAAGGACTGCATCCCATGGGTGGGACACCACAGCACAGGGGACAAGAGTGACTCAGAAGGAGCGGCAGAGAAGAAGTGCTATAGACTGACCATAACCCCCATTCCCCTGTTCCCCTGCGCTGCTCGGGGGGAGGAGGTGGAAGAGGGTGGATGGGGGGGAAGGTGCTTTTGGTTTCTTTCCTTTGTTTCTCACTTCTCTAGCTTGTTAGTAATAAGCAATAAATCTTACTTTCTCTCTATGCTGAGTCTGTTTTGCCCGTCACGATAATTATTGCGCGATCTCCTAGTCCTTATCTCAACTTTTGATCCCCTTTCATCGTATTTTCTCCTCGCTCCTCTTTGAGGAGGGGGAGTGAGAGAGCGGTTGTGGTGGAACTCGGCTGCCCATCACAGTTCCCCACAGCATTCTCCTCAGGAAACTGGCTGCCCATGGCTTGGACTGGCATACGCTTCGTTGGGTTAAGAACTGGCTGGATGGCCAGGCCCAGAGAGTTGTGGTGAATGGAGTCAAATCCAGTTGGAGGCCGGTCACTAGTGGAGTCCCCCAGGGCTCGGTACTGGGACCAGTCCTCTTTAACATCTTCATCGATGATCTGGATGAGGGGATCGAGTGCACCCTCAGTAAGTTTGCAGACAACACCAAGTTAGGTGCGTGTGTCGACCTGCTCGAGGGTAGGAAGACTCTGCAACATGATCTGGATAGGCTGGACCAATGGGCCAAGGCCAACGGTATGAAGTTCAACAAGGCCAAGTGCCGGGTTCTGCACCAGGGGCACAACAACCCCAAACAGAGCTACAGGCTGGGAGATGTGTGGCTAGAAAGCTGCCTGTCAGAGAAGGACCTGGGAGTTTTGGTTGACAGTCAGCTGAATATGAGCCAGCAGTGTGCTCAGGCGGCCAAGAAGGCCAACAGCATCCTGGCTTGCATAAGAAACAGTGTGGCCAGCAGCTCCGGGGATGTGATTGTCCCCCTGTACTCGGCTCTGGTGAGGCCGCACCTCGAGTACTGTGTTCAGTTCCGGGCCCCTCACTACAAGAAGGATATGGAGGTGCTTGAGCGAGTCCAGAGAAGGGCTACAAAGCTGGTGAAGGGTCTGGAGAACAAGTCTTACGAGGAGCGGCTGAGGGAGCTGGGACTATTTAGCCTGCAGAAGAGGAGGCTCAGGGGTGACCTTATTGCACTCTACAGGTACCTGAAAGGAGGCTGTAGTGAGGTGGGGGTTGGTCTGTTCTCCCACGTGCCTGGTGACAGGACGAGGGGGAATGGGCTTAAGCTGCGCCAGGGGAGGTTTAGGTTGGATATTAGGAAGAACTTCTTTACAGAAAGGGTTGTTAGTCACTGGAATAGGCTGCCCAGGGAAGTGGTTGAGTCCCCATCCCTGTAGGTCTTTAAAAGACGTTTAGATGTAGAGCTTAGGGATATGGTTTAGTGGAGGACCTGTTAGCATTAGGTCAGAGGTTGGACTCGGTGATCTTGTAGGTCTCTTCCAACCTAGACGATTCTGTGAATCTGTGATAGAGGACCACACTGGAACAGATCTCAACTCTGTAGCCCCTGGAGGGCTGTGAGGAGGAAGAAGTGGCAGAGACGATCTGTTATGGGCTGAGCACAACCCTCATGCCCTTTCTCCTGTGCCACTTGGAGGGGAGGGGACCGAAGGGTTGGGACTGAAGGAGTAAAGTTGAGCCAAGGAAAAAGGCGTTGTGGGGAAAGGTGTTTTATTTTTTTTTTTTCTGTTTCTCACTATCCTATTCTATTTTTAATAAATAATTTTTTCCCAAGGTCAAAGTGTTTTTGTCCATGATGGCAATAGGTAAGCGATTTCCATGGATCTCCATCCATGAGCTTTTCCATCTCATTTTTTTCCCCCAGCCTGCTGAGAAGGGGTAGCAGGAGAGCAGCTGAGGGGGATCTGCCAGCCAGCGAAGGCCAACCCATTGCAGCAGATAAGCTGAATGTGAAACAGGTCCAGCACAAGCAGAATGTTTTTCATGATATTACACCTCAGGTGTTACACCTCAGGTGTAACATCATCCCAGCCAGACATGGATTCACTCTAATAAGTAATCAAGCTTTCATGGATTCAGTCTAATAAAAAGTAATCAAGCTTTCTCTCTGTTGTATTTTCTAGGACAACCTTTAATGCATTCCTACTAGCAGAAAACTTCTCAGGCATCTTTCCCAGATAAAGGAGATGTGGTCATCCTGTACGACCGCAGTGTGAAGGGCTCACTGATTTCTATGTGCTCTCTATTAGAAATCAACCCAGAGGAGTAGCTCTCCTCAGAGAATCCGAGTGGTCTCAGGACGCTAATTTGAAAATCTGAAATGAAGGACAAAAATCTTAGTTTGTAAGCTCTTTATTTTAAGGGTTGCCTCTTCCATGGGCAGAAGAACATTCCCTTCCTTCTTCCTCTCCATCCTCACAAAAATGAAAGGGGAAGACATTTATAAGAAAGGTTTTTTTGTTTGTTTGGTTGGTTGGTTGGTTGGTTGTTGTTGTTTTTACCAACCACTACCTTTCACTCTTTTCTGGCTTATCCTGCACTGTTAAGGCAAAAAAAAAAAAAAAAAAATTACATTCATGTTGTTCTGCTAAAAAAGAAAGGGCATGAGTTGTCTGATCAAAATTAGCCAGTCATATCACATTGCCTTTAGCTGTTTGCCTTTAGCTGCAATTGCACTTCTCAGATCAGATGCCAAACCCCACTGAGCCCCAGTTCCACAACAGGAGACACTGTACCACCCACATCCCCTAGGAGAGGTGGGTCTTAAACATCATCTGGACACATCTCCCCACCTTTAAAGGACAGGCACCACCATACCTCCCTTCTTTCCCTACTGTTGCTCACAAAGTTGATCCTTTAACGTGACAGTCCCAATCACTTTCACAAAAAGACCACAGATTGTCCTTATTCCCTCCAACCCATGTCACATCATCCCTTCAAAGCTTGCATACCACAAGGCTCAGCAAAAATAACATCTTTCACACAGAGAAAAATGGAGCTCCAGCAAAACCACACTGAAGATATCTTCTTCCATCTCTGAAAGTCCCATAAGGGGAGGAAAAGCAGACACATAGGTGTCAAAGGTCAGTATGAATGGCTGCCCAGTGCTAGCATGAAAAACAGCCTTGGATCAAATTCCAAATATTTTTTGCAATCAAGAAGTGAAATAGTTAAAAAATGCTTTTAGCTTTTTCTGATAAGGGTAAGGGATGAAAGAGGGATAGCTCAGGAGCGGTTCCATGGATTCCTTTGAACATAGATATAAAAATGGCTGGGGGCACTGCTAAAAATAAGGCAGTGCTCTAACTGTCTTGGCAGTCACAAATGTCTGAAACCAGTAAGGAGGGAGTACGTATTACCGTCTGCTGGACTAAGAATGGTAGATATAGGCTGTTAGACTCATGTCCAGTAAAAGGTCAACATCAGAGTCCCCTGCAACCAGAAGAAGCAACGATGTCCACTGCCAAAGGCACCACCAGAGGCTACAAGCCTCTAAATACCCCCTGGCTGACTCAGGACCAGAAGGAAACAAGCAAAGGGCATGGACATCACTAGAGTGAGCAGAACTCCAGTCTCAGGTGCTTTCCTCAGTCAAATAGGAACAAAAAGATTTCCCTCCCAGGCAACATGGATAGCTGCTCTCATTTCTATAAATATATACATATTTTGGTGAATTACAATATTTGTATATTATACACCTTCTGTAGTTTTCTGGTATTTGAGGTTTGATACATGTAGACACACAGATGGACAGAAGCACTCCTACCTACTCCCTAAGAACAACAAAATTTACAGTACATTGTAAAGATGCATTCTTGTGGCCAGCTGCTTCTGATGGTCATCCATATTTCACCCTCCATCTGAGATCTGCCAGTGTCTTTGCTCTTCATTGCAAGTTCTCAGTGGCATCAAATAGGCAAGGCACACTACTGCTTCCCCATTTTCTTTCGGTTCTTCTTTTGAGCAAAGGTTGTGTAGCTCTGCCAAGCACATGATGAGTTTCTCTCAAACTCTTCTTTCTTGAGTTCCCAGTCTTCATCTCTCTGATCCAAAGGGATTCCTTTCATTGCAGCTGTCCTGCGGTAGTTTCTGCTCTCCACCTCTGCTCTGGGGAAGAAAGCAAGAGTTTATCTTCAAAAACAGAGCACGACACAGTCACAACACTGCTCATGAGCAGCCCATCCACAGTAACAGAGCATGGTCAAAACACTATTGCTAGCAATCCATGAGAAAACCCTCAGGGTCACCCCAAATCCAACAGGATTTATCACCCCAAGTCAGCAGGTATTCATATGGATTGAAGTGGAAAACATTTGGTAGGGATCTATGGTGAGATTCACTCTGTAGTCATTGGAAAAACAATTGTAACACAATTTTTACACAATTAATGTAAAGCTCTTAGACTGATCTTGCAAATTTTAGTGCTGTTAAGAAGACTTAAGCACATTGTAATGCAATTGTACACAGCAATTTAATTCACAGCAACCGCAACATTTCCATTTAAAAAAATTTTTTTGTACTGCTCATTCATGAGTACTAGAAATTTTTAGTGCCAAAACATCAGATCTGAAGACCACTGGAATTTGGGAAAATTTGGACACAGTTATTCTTTACGAATAAATTACTTAATCCTAATGAAAATCACTGGCTGGACCCATCTGTGTCCTCATGGAGCAGCCCCAACATCTCTTCACAGAGCCCCGCCACCATCACCCACACACTGGCACCTCACCCAGGTGTAAGAACAGAGTATTTCTGGTGGAAGAGGCCTACAAAGACCATCAAGTTCAGCTGCCTGACCACCTCAGGGCTGCCTGAAAGTTAAAGCCTATTACTGCGGGCATTGTCCAAATGCCTGTTGAGCACTGACAATTGTGGGACATCAACCACCCCTCTAGGAAGCCTGTTCAGTCTTTGACCACCCTCAAAATAAAGAATTTTTTCCTAATGCCCAGCCAGGGAGCAGAGTCTGGCACCTATCTCTCCATTCCCCTCCTTGGGAGGCCACCTCTCAGCCTCCTCTGCTCCAGACTGGCCAAGCCACGTGTCCTCAGCCTCTCCTCATAGAGCATGCCTTCCAACCCTTTTATCAACTTCATTGCCCTCCTCTGGATGCATTCAAGGACCTTAACATCCTTTTTATCTTGTGAAGCCCAGAACTGCATGCAATAGTCAAGGTGAGGCTACAGCAAACGCTAAATATAGCTGTAAGGCCTGTCTCGGAGCAGGCAAACCATTTTGTCTCCCTGCAGAGTTCTGGTTTTGTAACTGTTTATGGAGCCCTGATGAAAATATCGCCAAATATCTGAAAAAAAAAAAAAAAAAAAAAAAAAAAAAAAAATTTTTTTTCTGCCATAAAGCAGCACCCTCACATCTGTGCCTGGGTGTCCCAGCAGAGAGCACAGAGCAAAGCCAGAAGCTCTGCACAAAGATGTGCTGCACAGCATGGGTTTAGTACATATGTTTGTACATATATATATACGTATGTACAGATATATATGTGACCTGGGTTCATCTAGAGGGAGCCTCTGCTGCAGTTTGGACTCTTGCCTCTTTGCAGGCAGGATGGCAGCAGGCGTGGGCCACAGGTCTCAGTGCTGCCCTGGCGCTGCTCCCAGCAGCTCCGAAAGCATCCAAGGTAAAGCCACAGTGCAGAAAAAAATTAATAAACCCAATGCAAATTACGTGTTTGTTATTCAGAGGCAGTTCTGCATCTGAAGGCTGGTTTCAGTGCTTTGCATGTCCATGCAAACCTCAGCGAGTAGTGCAGATACTCTCTAGCAGAATATTCCTAATATTTATGTGTTAATATTAACGTGTTGATACATGTAATGTTTGCATGTGGATACAAATACCCCTCAGCACAGAGCTGTCACTCTGGCCACATGTAGAAGCATGTGTTCCTGCAGACAGCGGCACCAAGGGCAGGCACACAGCGTGCAAGGAGCATGGTGGTGGTGGCAGGGAAGGATGAAAAGGGATTTAGGAAGGATTTGGATGCTCCTCTCACTGTTTAGATATACACTCCAGTCCTGCATTTCTCACAGCCCCTCAGGCTGTTATTCTACCTTTTCTGCCTTTTCTCTCTTCATACCTTTTTGCATGACAGGCAAATATTCAAGGCTGACAGTGATGATGTGTAACAAAATATTCCTCACATTTACATCCCAATACAGCCAGCATGGTGACCAGATCTACTCTGTGCTGTGCAGCATTAGCATGCACACACAAACTTAATTTTGTGTCTGCAGCCAGAGCAGTATTGCCCAGCTACTGCCAGAGCCTCAGTGATGCCTGGGGATGAACATAACCGCTGGGATCTTCTGCACATCTGCAGAAGCAGATGGTAATTGTGATTACACTACAAACACCAGTGATTCTTCCTAGTTAACTCTATCTGCTGATGTGAGGAGGTGAACCTGTTGCATGAGGGTGAACACTTCCACTACAGCTGTAAATTATAGAAGTTGGGCTTATAAAAATGTCTCCCAAACTCCATCGACAAAGTTTTGGTTCTGGCTGCCTGCAGGCTGCATTGTTCCTGTGCAGTGACCATATATTACAAACTGTCCAAGGCACGGGCATTCAAAGAGTCTTTCTGGTTTGTAAGCTGTCACAGCCCTTAGTCCTGCACCTCTCTGAGGTCTCCATGGTGGGAGATTTGCAGCCCTGCTTGGTCTGGTTGCATGAGTTCCCCAAGGGACACTGGGTTCATCTCGCTGCACTGAACTGTCAGCTCCTCCGTGTCACGACCACAGCCTGTCACCCTGGTCACCAAACCTTTTGCAGCTTTGCTGTAGCTCAGTACCATGAGCATTCACACCCTTTCTTCCTGCTAGCCACACTCATGGCTGAGCTGTGCATGGCCACAGGGTGAGTCAGACCAGCACATGGCTCTGAAAGACAACTATTCACTTTTTCCACCCTAAATTAGTCATTCACCTCAGAAAACCGTCCACCAGCTACATGAGTCGCCTTAGGCTGTTGCCTCTCTGCTCATCTGGTGCGTCAGACTGGATGTCAATCATCCCGTCAATCATCCTGTCAATCATTCTTTGGGCTGCCTCCACGGCCCATCCCAGCCATGCTGTGGGCATTGCTCGTTGTTGTGATCCAGGCAAACCCCCTTGCTGTCACCTCACCACCGTGGCTCTGGGGCACAGCCAAGTGTGGAGCAAATTCTTGACAGAACTCGATAAACAGGAGTTTGCCGTGAGGTTAGTGTAAACACAACAGCAGCTGAATTGGGAGCCAATTGCTATAAATGATTAATTGAGGGGAACAAGTCTGCAGGCCTTTCACTCTCTAGGGGAGAAAGTATTTACCTGTTTGGATACAGAAACTACACAAGCGAAGACCCCAGAACCAAAGACCTAAATATAAAGAGAAAATCCTCATTAAGATGAAAGCATTAAGATAGATGTGGGATGGGCAGGTAACATGCAAAGGTTGCATCCGCTTCCACAATAACCAGAGCTTAGAAACATGAACGTGTGACTCTCCTAGAAAGTTATTTGCATGATAGTTTGGCACAGTTGGGGTGTCTCTACCTATGGGAGGACACTGATGCTGTGTCAAGAAAAAAGGGGGGAAGAAGCACTCCAGCAGGATCCAACAAGCTGCAGAAGTACCGCAAAAAGCTAACAGGTTTATGTGGGTTCATGAAAGGTGATACTTGGAGGGGACTGGCCATCACAGGCATTTGCACAGCAGGACATGACAACAGGGAGCCCTGAGACTGGGAGGGGGAGAGGAGAGGCATGGTAAAGAGGACAGTCAGCAAATCTGCACCACAGACCAGTACGTGTGGTTTGTATGTGGTCTTCAAGGCAAGCTGGAGACTTTGGGTTGGATATGTGCATATATGTGATTTGTGTGGGGCCAAAGCAGTCTTGAGAACATCACAATAGTAAGAAAGATTCCAGTTATGAACTATAGCAGGGCTGAAAAATCAGAGAAAACCTCAGGGGAGGAAAAAGCCTTTGGATGCTCTCAGCCTTGGCACTCTCAGGAAGATACGAACTGGATCTCTTGCCCAGGGGCCCCTGCTGGGCATGTTGTGGAGTCCTGTAAAAGGCTCTGAAATCGAGCTCATCAGAAAAACAAAACCAAAACAACCAACCAAACAGACTTGTTCCATTAGCTGAAGTTACATATGCCAGGACTGAGGCATATGGGATATGTCAGCTGAAAACCACAACTGGTTATTTGGAACTATTAAAAGCTTAGCACTAATTGCATATGATGCCACAATGATAACTCTAAGGGTTAAGACAGTCAGGACTTTTCCAAAATTTGAAAGCAATACATTCAAACTATGTGGCCACCTTACTAACAGATCAAATGATATAATTTTCAATAGCTATGTTAAAAAAAAAAAGAAAAAAGAAAAAAAAAGTGTGTCACTTTTTACAACAAAATCTTATCCATACACTATCATTACCTGCTGCAGGGCTGTTCTTACACAATTTAACCTGTGCAGTCAGTGTTCACCACTCTAAGAGGTTAATACTCGTGGCATTGTTAGTTCTTCCTTTCATTTCCATTGCTCAATAATCACTTTGTAATATCCTTACAAAAACAATGATGTCATGAAGTTGTAACATTTTTGAAAACATACCAAGGCAAACCATAGAAGGCAATGCAATAAGAAAAGACTTCCCAATGGCTTGCCTGTGACAAAGACCTGTATTTGCTTATCTACTACACATTCAGAGAATTATAGGATCACAGAATCATACAGGTTGGAAAAGCCCTCCAAGATCACCTGGTCCAACCACCCAACTACCACCAATGTCACCCACTGAACCATGTCCCTAAGCACCACGTCCAGCCTTTCCTTGAACACCCCCAGGGACAGTGACTCCACCACCTCCCGGGGCAACCCGTCCCAATGCCTGACTGCTCTTTCTGAAAAGAAATGTCTCCTTGTTTCCAACCTAATTCTCAACAGTTTTGACAGGTTTAGGCAGAAAGATGAATAATGCACTTGCATTCCCTCTGGCCCTATATATGACACTCAGGATCATCATCGCCTACCGTGCTGGGAACAGCTACCACTACTCACGTTTCTAAGAACTTGGCACACTCCTTGTGCCCGTAGATTTCCGCGAGCCTCCTGGGAGTGTCACCAAAGAGGTCTGCTGCATCCATGGCCGCGTGCAGGGAGTGAAGGGTGCGAAGCACACCCAGTCTGCCCGACTCGGCTGCAAAGTGAGCCGGGGTCCAGCCCACGTCGCTCCTCAGGCAGGGCCGGGCGCCATGAGCCACGAGGAGCTTAACCATCTCTGATTGCCCTGGCGTGGAGAGAAAAATGGGGAGAAAAGCACCAAAATGAGGCTTTATGCCATCAGGCTGCAGGAGACACTCGCCACACACTTGGTCATAATTGCCTCCTGTCATGTTTTACCTGTGGTCTGGCCATTTTATTTACCAAATAAATGATACTCATTGGAAAATGCTGATTATTTTTTCCCAAAGTAGTCTGCTTACAGAAGTATTTTACAAAAAGAACAGCGATAAAAACAAGGAGCTTTCTTCTACTTTTTGAGTGGTACATCTCAAGTGGTAGGCTTGGCAGTGCTAGGTTGGACTCGATGGTCTTAGAGGTCTTTTCCAACTTAAATGATTCTGTAATTGTAACTAGTCCTTTACTAATTGTCCGTTTACTATTTCCTTTTTTCTTTTTTTTTTTTTTAGCTCAATCCAAAATAAAATTTAACATTAGAAAATTGTGAACAGCTTTAATAAAACAAAAGTTTGCTATGAGATAGAGAAATAACTTGGTTTTATTCAGCTTCACATTTTTCTAACTTGTGGAATTGCCCAAAGAAGCAAAATTAAAGTTATTTCTACACTGCTGTGCATGGCCTTCGCTGAGCGAGGCTGTTCCCAGTGGCATGCAGGCCACATCAGCATTTCATCATCATTCCCCACTAACCCACCTCTGTGTATATGTGGTTTCCTTGGGGCCACAGATTTCACTGCCTGTTGTTCTAGATTTATCAGACGCCATCACAGCATTTATAAGTCTTCATTCCCTGATTTCATGCTTTGACAGTTTACATTTTAGCCACACTAACGTTTTACATATAACGGTGATGTAAATTTATATATGCATGAAACAGCTTTTTGAAAATTGCTCGGTTCCCTGTTCTGTTGCCCAAATGAGAAATACATCAGGTGTAAAACTTGGTCCCAGCTGTAAAACAGCAAACTGATTTCTGAGCAAAGGCAGGTGTCAGGATCTGAGATCCCAGCATACACCAAACGCTGCAGCATACGTTTTCAACAATAACTGTATTGTTACGTTCATATCTTTCCAGGGCTTCAAAGGGATATTTGACATTAACAGCTCTCGTCCTGTGTTGGCCATTGGATGAGATGGATGAGAGAATAGAGAGTAACTGTATTTAGTTTGTTCTATGTGGTTTGATAAATACCTGTTAAAAATACAGTGGGTTTCACTTTCTGCTCATTTGTGCAGGTGCACGAGGCACAACATCTCTGCACCGTATGAGGCCACCTCTAGAAATTATTCTGAGGGACAAGCGGACATCCTGTATGTACATTTGTACATGTGTTGTGGAATTGTACTTGTACCAATTTACAGTTTTCACAAGTGACAGAAAAAAAAAGTTAAAGATCTCTTTGATGGTAATCCCATACATTATTTTGCGGCCACAGCTCCTGTTTAAAATGATATTGTCTTTCTCTTTTTCCTCTTTAAGGACAAAGGGATCAATACAAACTGTGATGATCGCCAGTATTAATTGCTATCATAGCAAGACAACGGCAGTCGTGATGCCTTTTAGGACATGGTTTGCAGAGGTGCCAGAGCAGGGGCGCCCTTACCTTTCACAGCAGCCCAGTGCAGTGGGGTCCTGTCGTTCCAGTCCATGTCCTTGTGATTTGGGTCGCAGCGCCCCTTCCTCAAAATCTCTTTCACCAGGTCGTAGTCCCCCACAGCCACAGCTGCGTGGAGCTCCGTCATGCTGCACGTGTCGGAAAAAATCTCGTAAAGGGCAATGTCGTTTAGTGTATGTACATTGATGCATCAGCTCCTCTCATCTTAAAGCAGTTTTACTGGGTCAGGCAGTGTCTGGATTGAAAACGATACATACACTGTGAGAAACAAGGATTTATCAAAAAAAAAAAAGAAAAAAGAGAAAAAAAAAAAAGAAGAGAGAAATGAGAGAGGAAGAAAAAAATAGTTTTTATTATCAAACCAGCGATCACAGACTGATGGTGACGTTTAGTTCACAGTCATCAAAATCTAGAGCAAGGCGCAGCCCTTCATGTAAAGGCCTCGTAGGCGAAACCACTTCTCAAGAACGTTGCTAAAGAGCAGCCAGCTCAGGCCAAACATTGCCATCGATCTGTTGTCACGCTCTTACCCTGGAAACTGGCTCCTCCCTTGCCAGTGCTGCAGATTCGTTATTGGCAGCATTTTACTGTAAGGAAAATAAAGTCTGGCGAGTATCTTCTGTGCTCTTTTGTGCAAATAGCCTAGCTGTGCCATGTCGCTAAAAATGCTTGTCTCTCTAGCTGTGCTTTGCACTTTCCAATCCCATAAAACAGATCCAGATCAAGACATGCAAGCAGATATTCAACCTCTACAAGGCCGTGGGCTTCAATGAAAAGAGGAGACCTTTTCTAGCTGTTTTGCTGGCAGGGCACTGAAGCGGCTTGCAAAGATCCCTAGAGGATCCCATCATCCTGGTGATGGAAATGCTGTCTTATTTTCTCCAGTCTGGCCAAATCAACAGCGGAGTTGATTTGGAAAACTGGAAAGAAAAACTGAAAGAGTTTTAGGACTTTATCCAGTTTCTGCTTCACTGACATTTACTTCATGGAGCAGTTTTCACAGCTTGCAGCTTGGGAGAGTGTAATTTCCATGCTGAGCACGTTATAAAGGACTAACATTGGAGCTCGCAGAGGCTGATGCCAGGGAGGTTCCCAGTCCTAGGGGCTGCATCCTGGGAGCCAGAGGTAGATGGGGCTGTTTCCCTGCTTCTGGTTCCCATACACATCCCAAACACATGCCAGGATGGAGGGACACACCACGGTCTCTATCCAGCTTTCCTGGATAGAAGAGGTAAGAAAGAAAGAAAGAAAGAGAGAGAGAGAGAGAGAGAGATAGAGAGAGAGAGAGATGAAGGTCAGAGGAGATCCAAGAGAAGGACCCATACATGACAGGGGGACATGTGAACACAATATAAAATGTAATGGTTTTTGGTGCTCCTCAGTGGGTTACAGAAGTAGCATTGGCTTGAACATATCTGTTACTTCAATCACTCATTCACCTCCTCCTCCTTGCCTCTCACTTGCCTTGAAAAACCTGTTCCATGATTAATCAGAGGTCTTCAGATTAGTCCTCCAACACCTCTCATTGCCATTAAACCTACATTGAAAATGATACTAAAGTGTGCATCCAGCTCTTCACTGAAATGAACATTGGACAAACATACAGATTAAAAAGAAATTGCATATTTTCACATACCTTTCTTGTTCCTTTCCAAGGAAATGCCAACAAAATTCAACAAAATGTAACTGAAACTTCGAGCTCCCTTCTGCTCTGCTAACTTCAGATAGTGTTCACACAAACACACTCGAAGGGCGAGGAACTAAGCCCAATGAGCCCATCCCACGAGCTCAGCAGCTCTCCAAAGAAACAGTCCGTGGGTTCAGCTTCATAAGCAATTCAGGCCAATCTGAATTTTACCTCCATGCCTCCCTCAAAATCTGCCTTAAACCACTCCAGCAGTGGCAACCAGAAGCAGGACTCGCTTCCTCAGAGCACTGCTTTCCCCTTCTTATATGATTTTAAGATCAGATTAAGATTGTTGTGCAGAGACCTTGAGCCAAACGGAGCCGCTCCAACCTTCCCCATCCTCCCTGGGATGTCACGGGGGGTTCAGGTGCTGTGCCCAGCCCCTGTTAAAACTCATCCCCAACACACAAAGGGGATGCCCAGCATCCAAACAGCCGCAGGGTTCTCTTGCCACTGTGATATTTTATTTTTTGGGGGAGGGGTGGAGGTGCAGGAGACTCATCAGCAAGGCCTGGGGAAAGGTCTCTCCCAGGAAGATTGTCCCAGCTGGAAACTAAGGCAAAGTTTGGTCCCTCCCCTTCGGGAAGAGCCCGGCAGCCGCTCTGCCTGCTACGGGAGGCGTCCTCCTGCGGGATCAGCCGCTGGCAGCCTCACTCTGCAGGGCCACGGGGACCAAAGGGGCCATCGAGCTCCTTCCCGAGCCAGGGACAGGAGCAGGGGGTGGCCAGGACACCGCACACCAGGTATGGGGAGTGCCACAGACGGAGAAAGGGGGGAAAAAAGAGCCTGGGAAGAGCTCAGGGAGAAGCGACGGGGCTGCCAGGGGGATTCTAAGGAGTTCTGCGCCGGACGAGGGCTCACGGTCTTCCGCTTATCTGACCCCAAATCCCTGCAAGTCCCTGCAGGGTGACGGGAAGGGGAGAGGGTGTGTGCTCGGCTGGCATTAAGGGTTGTTGGGTTGGGGAGAGCAGCAGGGGAAGCACAGACTGGAGGGAAATGGGGGGGGGGGGGGGGGGCCAACACATCGCAGAGATTAAACGCTGCTCCGGGCTTCCGGGGAGTGCTCCAGCATTAAGATAGACAAAGCTGAGACAAGAAACTGAGCCACCTGCTCCACGTGCACCCTGCTTGGGGCAGGGGTTGGGGTAGGTGTCCTCCAGAGGTTCTCCCTGACCTGAGCTCTTCAGGGAGCCTGGTGCCAGCACCCTCCTCACCCCATCGCCTGTCTGCAACGCTGTGCTCTCGTCCCAGCTCCTACCAGGGCTGTCGGGGAGAGGAGAGGGTGTTTTTAGGATGTGGCTTCCCCCTGTGGGCTTTGACCCTACGGGTGACTACGTGGTGGCCTCAAGCATTAGTCAGCAGGACCTGCCCTGTAGCCAGCCTGGACCTTACCCGGCAGCACAATGCCTCCAGCCTGTGCTGGGGCTGAGCCTGGGGGAAGGATTTGGGGACAAAAAGCAAGGGTAAAACGCTGCCTGGGTTTACACCGAACGATTGGGGATGTGGGTGACAGCAGCCAGCAGCTGTTGGGACGTCCTGCTGGGGACACAAGGCATCATCCCCTGATGGGCAGCTCTCGGAGTGAGCTGGAGATACTCAAATCTCCATCTCTGGTGTCGTTGGCAACCCCCCCACACACACTTGAAGCAAAGAAAAATCACTTCAACTACGAAAGCAGGACATTTAAGAGCAGGGGCCAAAACTGGGGCCCTCAGGCTACCACTGTCATCCTGCTTTGGGGTGTTTTTCTTCCCCAGCCCCAGTGAAGTTCACATTCTGGTTTAGATTTTGGGGCAGGAATAAAGAGGCGATCCCATCCCTCAATGATGAGAATTGCTTTTGGTTCAATCTCCAGTGCCAAATTAGCAGAGGACATACTTAAAACTCAGTGACACCTCCAGCCAGTGGGGAATAGCTCATGTGGCACTTGACTATGGGGTTACACCATCCTTCCCCAGCCTGCGGTGCTGTCTGTGGTCACTGAGTTACTGAGGGGGCATCATCCGAGTTAACCACACCAAGATGCCCGATTTGAGAAGGCCACTTCCACATGCAGTATTCCTCTTTATTGGTAAAAGCAGCTGAGATCAGCACATTTGCCTTTCAATGACAGCCTCGGCCGTTTAGTCCCCGCGACACAAAAGGCAGCAGTGTGAAGGACTCCTTCTTCCACGCTCCCACACATTCCCCGGGCTCTGTTCCTCCTCCCCTTGGCAGCCTCCAAATAAGAGAACAGGCCAAGGCCAGAGGAAAAAAAAAGAAAAAAAAAGAAAAAAAAAGAAAAAAAAAAAAAAA